>OX459035.1:5141181-5248067 GCA_949775005.1 Orthosia gothica | reverse complement strand
AATTTCATTAATTGTAAGGTTGTTGCATGAAACCCATCGAGGCATTTTAAGGGTGTTTAAACATGAAAGACCATTTACAAAGGATACCCAAAAACTATGAATGTCATCAGGCACCATCTCGTCCCAGTCACATTTAGCCAACCATAGTTTCTGGATGACTATTTTAGCCTCGACAACACAAGGACCAACAAGACCCAATGGGTCAAATATCTGACTAATCACCGATAGAATCTGACGTTTTGTGATTTGTTTGTTGGTGTCGATGCATATTGAAAACGCCAGAGAATCAGATTCACATAGCCAATATAGGCCTAACGTTTTAGAAGACACGTTTCTATTCTCTGATAAGTCCAACTTTTTAGAATGCCCTGAAATACCTGCGATTTCCGTTAAAATGGTTTCACTGTTAGACTGCCATTTACGCAAGTGAAAACTAGCAGAAGCTAAAATGGAAACGACTTCCTTACCCATCTCTACTACTTCTGGAATGGAGTCACCCCCACTAATGTAGTCGTCGACGTAAAAATCACGTTCAATGGAAGACTTGACAATATTATTAGTAGCGTCTGCCGCCAGACTGACCAGGCACTTCGTAGCTAAATAAGGAGCGGAGGCCGTACCATAAGTGACGGTGTTGAGACTGTACGTCTGAAGACGTAATTTGGAATCTGCGCGAAAGATTATTTGTTGCAAATGGCGTTGCGAAGGCGTCACAGAAATAGCCCTATACATTTTTTCTACGTCTCCAGAAATGACATATTTATGCTGACGAAAACGTAGCAATATAGAAAAAAGATCATCCTGGACAGTGGGACCTACCATTTGGATATCGTTCAGCGATATTCCAGATGTAGTTGCAGCTGATGCATCAAAGACTGCCCGGAGCTTTGTTGTTGCACTGGATTCCCTGATGACCCCATGATGTGGCAAAAAGTACTCATTGTGGTCACCTGAATGAGGTTTCTTCTGCGATTTATTCATTGTCATATGGCCCAAACTCTCATATTCCTGCATAAAGGCGACATACCTCTCCTTGAAAGCAGGATCACGTTGGAAACGACGCTCCAATGATAGGAACCGACGCTTGGCCATTTCATAAGATTCACCTAACACACTAGGGTCATTCTTAAGAGGTATCGTAACAACAAAACGGCCATGTTTATCACGCGTCGTGTTACGGCGAAAGCTCTCTTCACAAGCTCGTTCTTCTTGTGACAAGGAGTGCTTAGAAGACACGGAATCAAATTCCCAAAATTTATGTAAACTATTATTTAATTCGTCAATTGATACATTACAAAAATGTGACTGTACCTTCGTTGGTGGATATAATGGAAGAGCCACAGAGCCTGATACAATCCACCCGAATTTAGTCTCCTGTAACTTGGGCTGATTTTTTCCTAAATTGATAGATGCAGCACATAGGACATTCCAAAATACTTCTGCACCGACAAGTATGTCTATTTCTGACGGAACATTGAACGACGGATCGGCCAGTTGCAAATTCGATGGTATCGGTACTTTGCGTATGTCAATCAAAACAGACGGCAGCATGTTTGTGATTGTCGGTAATACAAAACAATTTACATTTGTTTTATAGCTACCGCTGTAGGATTCGATAGTTAAAATGCAAGACTGTGTACTAGATGTAATCTGACTATTGATACCTGTAACCGTGGAACTCGTGCTACGTCGAGGCAATCCTAGCTTATCGCATAGTGTCTGCGTAATAAAGTTGGCTGTGCTACCATTATCGAGGAGTATCCTGGCGGCGACCTTCACACCGCGGTTGTTCACCACTCGCACCAGCGCTGTGGACAGTAAAACATTGGAAGTAGTATACTGTGTTAAGGCAACATTATCTAGTGTGTCTTTTTCAGAAGAGCCACTTCCAGAAAGGTCAGTAGGTAAGGCAACACTACTGGGCATAGGATCTTGAAATTGGGTTGGCTTAGAGTCTTCAACATGTAAAAGAGTGTTATGCTTGCCTTTACAATATTTACAACGCGCTAATCTACATTGCTTTGTTAAATGTCCAGTACGCAAACAATTAAAGCAAACTTTAAACTGTTTTGCTTTAGATATACGATTGTCTACAGTCAGATTACGAAATTCTTCGCACGTATACAAAAGATGATTTTTGTTGCATAATGGACACATTAATTTATTATACTTATCCTGATTTTGATTACTACTATGATTTGTTTCTACTATTAATGCTTTATGTTTATTTTCTATCTTGTTATTTTTATTCTCTGGATTACATGTATTTTTATTATATTCTAATGTTTCTAATAGATCAGCCTTTTTACTCATGAATGAACAAAATTGTGATACTGTGGGTTTCTGTGATAAGGTGTTACGATGGGCTTCCCAATCTCTACTGGTGATAGGATCTAATTTAATGGACATCATATAAACAATCAGCGTATCCCAGCTCTCCGTAGGCTCGTTCAATGTTTTAAGGGCTCTCATATTTTTATTAATAAGGTCAACTAATCGACGCAGAGCACTGCACGATTCCCTCAAAATGTGTTCAACATCGAACAATGCCTTCAAGTGATTATCTACTAAAAGCCTACTGTTATCAAAGCGATCACATAGTAACTTCCACGCCATCTCATAGTTATCACCTCTAAAGTCGATATTTTTAATTACTTCTAGTGCATCACCTTTAAGTGATGCACGAAGGTAGTGGAACTTACTAATTTCGTCTATGCAACTACTATTATGTATTAGTGATAAATACGTATCTCTAAACTCAAGCCAGTACTGATAACCACCATCGAAATTAGGCAAATTAATCTTGGGTAAGCGTATAAAATTACGTTGTTGGCACGATTCACCTGTTTGCTTGTTCACTGAACCCGCTACAGACCCATAGTCACTGGCGCCGACCGTGACAGCTAGCAAGCTGCGCGCCTGCGCTACGAGGGAGTGGAAACGCTCCTCAAACTTGGCCCGCTCGGCATACGCCTCGTCCGGCTTGTCCAAAAGCACCTCGATTTCCATCTGTAAGTCATCAAATTGATCGTATATAGCCTCAAATTTATTAAAACGGCTCTCCAACTCGATGCGTTGTAAGTCTGAAATCGATTTACAACTTTGAAGTACATTCAGATAGTTGGCGAAATTTGTTAACTTGGCTTTCAAAGCACTACGCTTTCTAATAAGAAGTTCTTCTGTGGCCATAATGAAAGCTAGTAGCAAGATAAATATATACTGTTAAAAAGTTAGCAAAGTATAAAGACGTTATAAGTCGTTAAATTTGAACAAAGGAAAAAGATAACGGCGATGAATACGCGTGACCTTGAAGTCACTAGCGGCGACGGCCAGCTGTTGTGGGTAGGTACTTATGCGCTCAGCTGATGTGACCGTTACTAACGGTATTGGCAAGATAAGCAGTGCGTAAGCGCAATACAAGTGTGAAGAGAATAGCTACTGCGATGAAACACGTGTTGGCTCAAATGTAAGGTGAAAAATAGTATGATTATAATATTTTACGGAAAATAACACTTAAGAAATGTTGGCAAAGGATCTAGAAGGGAAATAATTGGAACAAACTCACAAAATATCCTGATCCTTATCCTTAGGGTGAACTGATTTTTATCACTCGAAGCGATGACTCGGCAACAATCTACTAATCCAGCAGATCTGGTATGCACGGCGTCGTATTTCAAGACTTCAGTGAAGTTGTCGTAGTTCTTCGTGACTTCAAAAAAAACCGTTTCTCCGATGACTGGGCGATTTCAAATTTAAGTTGTCGTACTGCCAGTAGCCAACGTACTAGGAATATGATATCCCAAAACGCGACTTTGAAGAGGCTCGATGGACCAAAATGTTAGGGACCTTTCTAGGACACTTTAAATTAAAGATCAGTGGACTGTATAAACTGATGTATTGTAGGTACTATATTATAAATAAATGAAATGCACGTGTGTCTTCGTCGGAGCTCGGTAGTGAAGTGGCGGGCCCCTAGGCACCAGTGTTGCCAGGGCCCTTAAGTCAAAAGTTACGTATTAATTCCTGAAATGTTACATTTTTGCTGCAAAAGTTACATTTTATTTTTAATTTAGTTTTTTTTTTATTTCGGCGGCAAATTGATGTTAGCAAACTGGCGGAATATAAAGGTATCTATGATGTCTAATGGTGTATTTAATCTTATGATAAAACAGACTCTAGTTTATAATAGTAATCTTTGCTCTAGTTTCATTTGCCGGCAGCGCCATCTTCACAGTTTGTTACTATCTAGTCTAGCACCTAACATATTTTATTACTTTGAATCAAATCCACGAGAGGTGGTGCATCTGTTAGTTTTACATTGAACTAACTACTAATATTCGATATGTACTTATAGAACCCTCTTATCGTAATATTTACCATATGTTCTTAAGAGAGCTGTAAAAAAAGGGCAAAATCGCCTCAATGCAAAAATAAAACAAAAAAAACTTAATAAAACTTCCATTATCGACGATGATTTGTCATCTCTCTTTATTGTGTATTAAATTGAGAACTTGTGAATCGCTTTTATTAAGTTTTGTTCTATACTTTTTAAATTTTCTTTTTTTCTGAAATCACAAAACATGACAATTACACAGGATTATTAAATTAAGACGAAAACTAAAAAAAAATTGTTTAAATATATAGCGAATTGGAGACAAAAAAAAAACATCTAATCCACCAACCTAGCATTAGTTTTTTATAATATCGTTATGTAATAATCGTAGAGGCTTAAAACCACACTTTCTACAGAAATTTTACTTACTTGCACCTGCCTTTTAATATTTATGCTTAGGATATTTTTATTTTATTAATATAAGTTGCAAACTTAGATATATGGTTACTTATTAATTAATACATTAAAGATAGGCACTAGAATCTCGATAATTTCGAAACTTTAACGCTAATTACGTATCAAACAATAAATGTAGGTAATCACCCGAACTTCTAGTACGAAACCGCGCGAACTCGCAAAGTAGGAAACGTACGCGCACACGCTCAAGCAAAATCTAGTTTTAATTAATGCAGAATATGTATCATTTTGTCATGGCGCGTTTCATTCAGAGCCATCTCTGAATATGATATGGACTGAAATAGTTTCTAGACGCGCCAGTTTTAAATGCGTTCAATTTGGATGCTTTCGTAAACTGTTTTCAATAAAAATCTAGTACTACAAATCTCGTTGGTCTCAAAAGTTACGAAAATTGCCTTAAATATAAAAATTACTTACATGTTACGCGAGGGGGTCAAAAGTTACGAAAAATGTAAGAAATGTAACCTTCTGGCAACGCTGCTAGGCACCGCGTCCCGCGCGCCCGCGCCCCCCGCCTCCTCCAACCGTCGCCTGCGCCGCCGGCCGTAGAAAGCGCCCGAACAGGGTTCGCAAATTGAATACGCGAACCCATTTGCATATCCGCCAAGTTTGCGAATTAATGGCTGACGGCTCTTCACATGCGCGCAAACATTCGTACAAAGTACGAATGTTGGCGCACATGTGAGTGACCGGGGTTATACTTAATCTAAATAATACCAGTCCTATTTTTTTAAGTATTTAAAAAAGATCTAAGATAATAAAAACATTATCAAGTTGTACCTGACATAGGCAAGCCTAGCGCATAGATAACAAAATACAATTAAGTAATAACAATCCCATTTATCGATAAAGTGATGGCCAACGTGATAATCGATTGTGTAAGTAATCGATATAAAAGGTGGAAGATGCTCGTCTGACATTATCAGTTACTTTTTAGAGCCTACAAAATGTACAGCAAAGGAGTTTTAGCTTTCTGCCTACTCACAGTTGTGTTGCAAGTAAGTTTTTCATTCACATATTTCTCTTGTTTTTTCACTATACTTCATAAAATATAGCTTGATATCTGTGGCATATGTCAAACTGACGTATACGTTATTGTTAGCCTGTCAAGCGCTATTGTTACTATAATGATACTGACACCTGTCACAGAGACGCGCTTGACAAGCTAACACTAACGGAACAATAACGTATACGTCAGTTTGACATAAGTCCCTGAGGTCAAGCTATCTTCTATGAAGTAATTTGGGATCTAGACTAGATAAGGGAAAAACAAACGCTAGCGAAATGTCACATTTTTGACTTTTCGACAATAGTCATCGCTGATGACTGTCACCAACTGTCACTTTGTGTAGCCCCGAGTTCCCAGTTATGTCAAAATAGCTGTTCTGAGGCCTTAGTGGGAGTTTTTTTTTGTCGTCTATAGGCTAGCGCTTGATCACTATCTCACCTTATGGTAAGCGATGATGTGGTCGACGGTGAAGCACGCCTGCCTAGAAAAAACCTATTCAGTCTTGACTTAAAGACCCCAAGATTGTAGCTATCGGGAAACACAGACTCCGGCAGGGAATTCCACTCCTTAGCTGTACGCATAATGAAAGTGTCCCCAAAACGTTTATACACGCTCAATCACGTTAACGTTAACGTCAATTTGTATTGAAACTGGATAATCGCCGTCTGGTGACGGTAGGAAGAAACCTCTTTTTTTAAAATTTTGACATAAGAGATTGTTAGAAATTGTAAGAGTGAGTACGTTAGAAAACTCGGAATAAGCACACTGTTAGCGCATCAAAAATCGTGGCCATTAGCTGTGTACGCGAACACAATCGATTTCTTGAAGTGCTAATAAGAGCGATTGTGACTCGGTACGCGACTTAAATCCATTTGAGTCTTTTAAAATGTTTCACCTAAACCTAATGATATTTAAGATTTAACATACATTTTTCTCTTTTCCAGAATGCCAGTACCTTACCCATCGGCTTCCAAGGACCTCTAAACGCCCCCGGTAGCCAGCAACTGATCCCAGAAGGCATGCCAGGCTCTCCGGTAATCACAGAAATCGTGCCATCTCTGCAATTCGGTGATATGTCAGTGACTGGGGATCTGCCGGTGGGTGGCAGTATCAAAGTGAAGGGCGTGTTCCCTGTGTATGGCACGGTGGCTTTGGATGGCAATCTGCCCTCATGTGGCTCCGCGGTGGTCAATACTGGTAGTAACGTGGTTGCTAACGTGGTTTAAGTGGTGGTGAATAAATTATTTTTGTTTTTGTTGTTATTTTTGTGTTTTTTTTTTATTTTCTTGCAAAATAGGGACGTTTTCTGGGTAGAAAAAATATTATT
This sequence comes from Orthosia gothica, assembly GCA_949775005.1. NCBI lineage: Eukaryota > Metazoa > Arthropoda > Insecta > Lepidoptera > Noctuidae > Orthosia > Orthosia gothica. The sequence continues at coordinate 5,240,921 of OX459035.1, read as the reverse complement.
CTATTTAGTCCATCAGTGAGATTGTCAAATAAAAATATTGGACACGTATTTTTTGCTTTAACAAATCAATAAAAATTTACAAAGTTAAAGCGTATCAAAGTTCAGGAGTGGGGGCTTGTGACGTCACTAAGGCAGTATAAAGTGTTCTAAAGGCGTCACAATCTAAGAAATCCGTTGACGTTTCTCATTTTACATGCCGTGAAAAGTTTCTACGTAAGAAATTGAAAAATCAAATTCATAATCCCAATTAATTACTATGTTACCGATACACTATAACAACGAGTATCATCGTTTTTTTTTTAATGTTGTATAATATATTTCACTAATCTCCTTCCAAAAAAATCATAAAAATGAGAAATAATTATTGATAGCATGCATCTCCTCGTAAAGTGTTCATTAATTATTTTTTCTACTAACACTAATGGATAGACAATTTAATAACGAACATTTTTGTAGTACTTTTTTTTTCAAAAGACCAAAATTCGATTTTATAAAGATTTTATTCTAAAATCTGGGCGTATTCACTACTGTAATTCATGCGCCACCAGTGCCGCTAGACCAATAGGAATGCTCATATCTCATGCCGATTTTTTGGTCAGGGTACCGTCTTAAATATTTATTTTATTCTGTTTTTAGTATTTGTTGTTATAGCGGCAACAGAAATACATTATCTGTACCGGTACGGAACCCTAAAAAACAATACTTGGCAAGTACGACTACGATTGTACTACGGTTTAATCGATACAGCCAGACAGATGGAAAGATCGACTGGAGGTTATTAAACTTGCCAAACTAACCTCTAAGCACCCTTTATTTACGAACGGTGCCCAATAAAACTACAGTTATTACATGACCATATTGCACAAAGTTCTTATTCAATCGATTATATACTTTAGACCAAATTTTATGTACCATACTTTACATAAAATAAATATATTCTAGTACTAGCTTCTGTCAGCGGCTTCACCCGCTTGTAAAGTATTTTTCGTACCACTTGCTCAAATAAGTGACATTCTATGCCACAAAAAGCGAACATAACAATAGTCATTTTTAATCTGTTAAAAACAGGGAAAGAAAATTGTACTGAATTTCATTCATCCTCTAGGGGGAGAATGTGATTTAAATTTGGAATACTTCCCGAAATTTATACTGAACTACATCTGTGTTTACACCATTGAGTTTGTATATAAAGCATTATACATCTTTTTGAAAAAGGAATACGCATTTATTATGCAGTTATGATAATTAAATTAAATTACGAAAGCCGACGAGGCCGTATGAGCTTGATGCCTTTGCTTTTCCGACAAGAAAATATTAGTCTAGGAATTGGCCGTGTTTTTGTATTCTTCAAATATATAAACGTTAAGTTTATTTTAATTTATTATACTTTTAATAGTCATTATTTTTAATAAATGCTTATCTCATATTATTATTGTGTTAATTTTTTCGCAAATGGTACGAAAAGTAGAGTATTTTCCTCGGTGATAAAGCTGTCTTAGTCTTGGGTGAACTTAAATCCCTCGCTACACTCAGGACTCGTCTTAAATCACTCGCTTCGCTCGTGATTTAAGTTATTAACACCCTCGCTACGCTCGGGAGTAAGTCTTCAGTCCTTCGTTACGCTCGCGATTTAAATCGTCACCCGCGACAGAAGACACTGCTTTATCCCCTTGGTTAATAATCTACTATTTCGTACCACTTGCTCAAAAAAGTGACATTCTATGCCACAAAAAGCGAACATAACAATAGTCATTTTTAATCTGTTAAAAACAGGGAAAGAAAATTGTACTGAATTTCATTCATCCTCTAGGGGGAGAATGTGATTTAAATTTGGAATACTTACCGAAATTTATACTGAACTACATCTGTGGTGTAAACCATTGAGTTTGTCTATAATGCATTATACATCTTTTTGAAAAGGGCATACGCATTTATTATGCAGTTATTTATGATTATTAAATAAAATTACGAAAACCGACGAGGCTGTATGAGCCTTTGCTTTTCCGACAAAAAATATTAGTCTAGGAATTTGCCGCGTTTTTGTTTTCTTCAAATACATAAACGTTAAGTTAATATTGTCTTAATTTTTTCGCAAATGGTACGAAAAGTAGAGTATTTTCCTCGGTGATAAAGCTGTCTTAGTCTTGGGTGAACTTAAATCCCTCGCTACACTCAGGACTCGTCTTAAATCCCTCGCTTCGCTCGTGAATTAAGTTTTTAACACCCTCGCTGCGCTCGGGAGTAAACCTCGATTCCTTCGTTACGCTCGCGATTTAAATCGTCACCCGCGACAGAAGACACTGCTTTATCCCCTTGGTTAATAATCTACTATTACATCTCTCATGTTCGGTAAGTAGGTTCTTATTACCTCCAAATGGGGCTTATAGGTGACTAATTAGCGCTCTAGGGTAATAATGTAGCTAGAAAAGCCCTAGGGCGGTAAGTAATTTTTCTTCCAACTACGTAGTAATGTTATCATTAATCACTACAAAACTGATCACAAAGTACGTATTTATTGCTTAGAACCAAAACAGTGCAGAATAGTACATTTTGATACAAGTGCGGAAAGTTTGTTATTGCGTACGAGGCCGAATGAACAACCGAGCCGTAAGGCGAGGGTGTTATGGGGCCGAGAAACGCAATAACAAATTCCCACGTGTATCAAACGACGTTTTTCAATACACTTTCGAAGAAATAAACACAGTTTAGATAAGCATAGGTCGTTTAGTGTACGGACGTAGCGCCTAGGTATAGTTTTATAGATAAGATATTGATTCAACTACTGACCTTTGTTGCCAAATATTGGCTATCCGGAGCTTCTTTCAAAAAGTTTTCAACTTCATTTGGAGACAATACTTTTGATTTTTGTCCAATATATCCGACGGAGTGTCTTTTTAGAAATGCAGTCAGGTTGCAATATATTTTATGTTAACACCGTGATTTTGCAGAACCGTGCTTTTTAGCATGGAATATATACACCATAGCGTGCTAGGCTTATATTTAGTAGCGAGTTCATTGAAATATGCCAAAAACACTTAAAAAAAAACTTTCCACTGAAGAAAACTTTGCAAAGCTGCCATTTAATTCACCTTCGATTTAGATGGCAACAGGCTATTGCAAGCATTTTGTGCCTCAATCACAATATCCGGCGGAGTACCATCTAAAGAATTCTCTTCAAAACTTAAATTCGACATTTTTCACAAATAACTCAAATTATTAAGACTAACTTTCCTTTTTTTGCCGCGCTTTATGTTCGCAGGTTAAAGAAGAAGCAATGGTATGCAGCCGTTAAACAGCCTCACAGGAACAATATAAATTTCAAATATATTTTAATTAAGAACACAAATAAAATGTAAACTTGTTCATAAAAGTAATATTTGTTTAAAATAATCATGTTTATTAGTATTATTCTTTTTATAAACACAATTTAAATATTAAAAAAATATTAACGCTGTAAAGACGCAAATCAAAATGACAAGATGAAAAAAAAACACGCCTGCTCTATAATTGTCAGTGGTGTTTTTTTTTTTTAATTTCTTATGTTTTAATCGAATTACCGCACGCGTGCTGTAATCTTATTACCGCACGCGTGCGAAATATGTGGCATATCGAACCTAATCGTAGTGCAATAAGAGCTAGTTTTCGAGGAAGTGTATTGAAAAAGTTATATGAAATCTCATTGTTGCACTGTTTTACTTTAATGCACTGTTTTGTATATTTTATCTAAACTAATATTATAAAGCCGAAGAGTAGGTACTGAAGTTAGGGTAGGTAGAATAGATAAAGTAGGTAGAGTAGGTAGAGACGGTAGAGTATGTAGAGTAGGTAGAAAAGGTAGAGAAGAAAGCTAGAGAAGGTAGAGAAGGTAGAGTATAGAATAGGTAGAGAAGGTAGAGAAGGTAGAGTAGGTAGGGTAGGTAGAGTAGGTAGAGAAGGTAGAATAGGTAGAGAAGGTAGAGTAGGTAGAGAAGGTAAAGTAAGTAGAGAAGATAAAGTAGGTAGAGTAAGTAGAGTAGGTAGAGAAGGTAGAGTAAGTAGAGTAGGTAGAGAAGGTAGAGTAAGTAGATTAGGTAGAGTAGGTAGAGAAGGTAGAGTATAGAGTAGGTAGAGAAGGTAGAGTAGGTAGGGTAGGTAGAGTAGAAAGAGAAGGTAGAGTAGGTAGAGAAGGTAGAGTAGGTATAGAAGGTAGAGTAGGTAGAGAAGGTAAAGTAAGTAGAGAAGATAAAGTAAGTAGATTAGGTAGAGTAAGTAGAGTAGGTATTGTAGGTAGATTAGGTAGAGAAGATAGACTAAGTAGGGTAGGTAGAGAAGGTAGAGTTAGTAGAGTAGGTAGAGTAAGTAGAGTAGGTAGAGCAGGTAGAGTAAGAAGAGTAGGTAGAGAAGGTGGAGTAAGTAGAGTAGGTAGAATAGGTAGAGAAGGTAGTGTAAGTAGAGTTGGTAGAGTAGGAAGAGTATGTAGAGAAGGTAGAGAACGTAGAGTAAGTAGAGTAGGTTGAGAAGGTAGAGTAAGAAGAGTAGGTAGAGAAGGTAGAGAAGGTAGTGTAGGTAGAGAAGGTAAAGTAAGTAGAGAAGATAAAGTAAGTAAAGTAGGTAGAGTAAGTAGAGAAGGTAGAGTAAGTAGAGAAGGTAGAGTAAGTAGAGTAGGTAGAGAAGGTAGAGTAAGTAGATTAGGTAGAGTAAGTAGAATAGGTAGAGAAGGTAGAGTAAGTAGAGTAGGTAGGGTAGGAAGGGTAGGCATGTTAGACTAGGCAGGGTAGGCAGGATAAGCTAGGCAGGGTAGCCAGGGTAGGCAGAGTAGGTAAGGAAGGCAGGGTAGGTAGGTAGTGGTGGGTAGATTGGTAGCCAGTTGACGGGAGCGAAGCCGCGGGGGTTAGCTAGTTTAGATATAAATTTACCACAAAGATTTAATGTCTTCCATTAAGTTTAATATAAAATATATGCAGTAGATCGAAAAAGGTACTGGCGTGGTACGAGTACTGGCTGAGAAAAAAAATCGGCGTATAAAACCAATTAGGTGAAAAAATGCCCCGCATTTTGTACCATTGTAAAACTTTGAAAGGTAGGTACTTCATATTTAGCAAGAAAAGTATTAAAAAATGGAAATAGATGAGAGGTAGATTGGTAGTTGAAAGAAAAGTATAAGCCTTATTATACTCTTGTTTTTGATTCTTGTATTGTGATGGCTTTTGGTGAAATAAAGAATTTATTATTATTATATTATATTATTACACACTGGCATTACAATTTTATGTTTCTATTTGCTACTTATCTTTATGTTATTAAATATTTTGTTTACTTATTTCTATTGATACACTGCTTATGTTATTTGCTATTTTGTTTACTTATATTTATTGGCACACTTTCGGGGGCAGATGCATGGTAGTGCAAGCAAACCAGTCCCGGCCGACGGTTCCGGTTAAAGAAACCCCGTCGTTAGGTCGTTGAGGTGAGTATGATTTACTCGCTCCACCATGCAGCTTTACAATATATAGACAGGGTGATGGTTTGGGTATGTGTTTAGCGTGGAGTTTTTGGATGGGACTTGTTAGGTGGTGTTTTGGTGATGTCTGCTGACCAGGGACTTCGCTAGCGTGAGCAAGGCCTCTATGACGACTACGTCTCGATGCTGCATGGCCGTCTGAAGATTGTAGTTGACGTCCGTTTTAGTCGGCGCATCCATCGCCCTCTTAGCAAGGCGGCCTGCGGCGTCATCGGCGTCGTCGGTGTAATAGACGCAACTGACTGTATGTCTGGACAACGCCACTACCACGTGGGATATGCTGTCGTGGACCTGAAGCCTCCTGGACTTGGTGTTGATGATGATGACGCTGTCGTAGGTCGACCCCTGAGCCTCGTGTATGGTTAGCAGGCGTGACACTTCGCCGGACCCAAATCCCTGGCTCGCAAGAGAAGCTTTCTCCCCCTGCGTATGAACCAGGAACAGGGTGTTTTGGGCAGTGCTTGGTATTTGCGCCCCTGTGTAACTTTTCACCTTCAGGGAGTGGACCCGCGACAGCGACGACTTGGAGGAGTATATACCAGGGTATATCTCACTCAGTGCAAACGCCACGTCCATTGGATTGCGGTGTGTGCAGAGAAACTCCTGGCCGATGCCAGCAACCAGGTCTGGACGGGTATACCTAAGCTCGAAAAGGTTCTCTCCGTCCAAAAATGGAAGCTGGTTAACGTCTCCGACGAGGACAAGCTCGCTAGCTCCAGACAACTTTACTGCCATGACTATGGCACCAAAGTGGTTCATAAGAGCCTCGTCTACCGTAAGACGGTAGCATTTTTCTTGGCTCTTGAAACCGTTTGCTAGGATTGAAGCCATAGTGCGCACCTTGGCCTTTGCTCGGTCTCCTAAGCGGCGCGCAAGCTTTTCCCTAAGATCTTTGGCAGCTTCTGTTGTCGTGGTGGCTATCACGTCCCTGTCCTCGTTGAAGTGCTTTACTAGCCAGGTTGTCTTACCGCAACCCGGAACTCCGTTAATCCACCTGATATTGGGTACCGCCCAACTTGCCTGCGATGCTGGGATATCTGAGGTCTCTGAAATGGACTGTGCCATTTCCAGGATCTTATCATCCGGCATGATTTTGGTACATTTGGCGGTAACCACTATCGGGTCGTCATTTGGCACACTGAACTTGAGTTTGCCCGAGCGCTCCGTCTCCTCCTTTTCCAGGGCCACAAAACCAATACTCGCGCTGTAGGCTGCCATATACGACCCCGTCATTTCCCCTTTGATGACTTGAGATGTGACGTTGTCGTACACCGCTGCCCCAGCTTCCTCGAGCAGTACTCTTAACAGACCCTCTGTGTCTCTCTGGAAGGTCTGCAGGATCTTCCTGCATGTCATAAGATTGACCTCTCTGGTCGCTCTTACAATTGCTACGTACTCGAGGAACGCGCTTTTTACGTGGTCCGTGTTACCCGACTTTACTGCGAGGGTCGGCGGGATGACATCTTGCCCTTTGTCGGCTCGTGTTAGCTCAGGCTTTTGCTGGGTTGGTTCCTTTGATGTTTTTCTGAAAAACCTCTCTAGTGCTGTCTCCTGCTGATGAGATGGTGATGCGTGGCTGGTGCTTGAGAGCAGTGCACTGAGGAAAGTGCCAAACGCTTTCAGGCGACTCCTCGACCGGGCCCGGTCCTCTGGGTTTATGGTGTTTCACTGCTCCTTAGCGGCTTTTTCGGCTGCTGCCTTCTGCTGGGCCCTTTCCGATCCGCTTTGAGTGGTGGGGCTCATCACGCTGGTTGTAGGTTGTCTGGGGGCTTTGAGGAAACTCAGGGTTTCTCCTCTGTCCTCGTAGACAACGACCTCATGATGTTCTGAGGCTTTTAGACAGCCAAAGCGGTCTGCGACGTCTCCTCTCTCCCCTCCCACCACCATTGCGTCCACACTTATGGTTCGGGCTGCGGCTGACGTGTAGTCTCCTGCCTCCCCGATCCTCTGAAGCAATGAGCTTGCTTGAGCAAATGGAGTAGCCTCACGTCACAACGTTCATTTCTACTCATTGTAGCACATAGCTGATAAAGTGTTTTGACTTTTAACCGATTCAATCTTGTTATAAATAAATAAATATATTGATGAATATCGAATATATTGACCATAAATATCGAACCTTAAAAGTTATCGTGCTTGCTTCGTATCATTATGTACGAATACTACAAAAATATCCCAATTATATGTGATTCGCGCAATAGCCTAGTACCTAGCAATCTACTAAATTTGAGCAGTGTTCTACGTCTAACTAGATTCCAATTACATATAATGTGTTAATTCTGTTGTTATCTTGTTCTAATTTAGTATTAAATTCGTATTAAATTCTTACTTTGATCATTAAAGACTGAGAATAGTAAATTGTTAAGGGAACTTTCGAGTAAAGTTGACATTGTTGTATAATTACGGAACTTGAAAACTTTTTTGTTTATGGTGATTATATTCATTATTTTATACTTAAATGACAGATATCGGCGTAAAACTAACATTTCTGTTTGAATTGTAAAAATCGGTCGACGTATTTAAGAGATATTTACTGAAGAATTAGTGTAACGAAAATCTACCAAGTTAATATTTTTTCGTTTCTTTTCTACAAACTTTTTAGTGTTTGCAAATATATAATATAGACATTAGTGTTCAATATTATTGAGAGATATTGTCAATCTGCCTAGCCTTTACCCAACTATATTGGGGTCGGCTTCCAGTATAACCGGATTCAGCTGAGTACCAGTGTTTTACATGGAGCGACTGCCTATCTGACCTCCACAACCCAGTAACTGGGTAACACGGTACCCCTTGCCAAGACTGGTGTCAGATCTCAAGCTTCTGACTACCCGTAACGACTGTCAAAGATCTTCAAATGACAGCCGGGACCAACGGCTTAACGTGCTTTCCGAGGTACAGAGGCAACTCGGTTTGTTGAAATGGTCACACATCCACGGACCAACCTCGTCAAACGTTGCTTAACCTTGATGATCGAACAGTGTGGCTGTTATTATTTAGCCACGAGCTCCTCTATTAATGGATATGTAAATAATGGAAAAATAAAAAATTGGGCATTACCGAAAAATTGTATGTGTAGCTATGTGTATCATATTTAGTGGTATCTAATGAAGTTTTTTGATATACAAAGTCAAAGTTTTGCGCCAATCGTGTTTGTTTACTTTTTATTTTACACCAATATCACCTACCCATATGTAAAAACGATTACGTTATGACAATTATGTTTCCTAATGTACCTGCTAAACAGCAATAACTTACACCGGTCCACTCTCACGTATTATTCATTACGACTACTTTATTTATGCTCAAAACTTCCAAATCGTCCATCAGGTGAGTATATTATCGACATTAGCCTTTATAAATCCTTTATCACACATGACTAAATAAAATTTATTGCTTAATAATATTTTTGCACTCATTTTCGGATATTTTTAGTCAATCTACGTGTAGTTGACACTATATTGTCATGATTTCCTTGAACGTTATGACGTCACCAACATGGCAACCAATTGTGGCCCGTTTGTAGTCACGTGGTTCTTTTCAAAATTTTATCGATTTTCAATCGCTTATAATAAATTGAAAAAAAATATTTTAGAGTTTCTTGAAACGACAATATAATTTAAAATATGTAAAGTACCGAAATACATAAAAAAATCGTATTTTTTTATAAAATCCACAACCCAATTGCACCCTCGAACTATAGGCGCCCTCGCTGCGCTCGTGCGCCTAAATATCTCGGGCTGCAATTGATACCTTACAGCCCTTGGCTACTAATCTACTATTAACATCCCAAGGGGACATAATAACGGGATAAAAAGGAGCCTATATGCTATTTCAGACTATAATCTATCTCTCGGAAAGCACGTTAAGCTGTTGGTGGTCCCGGATGTCATTTGAAGATCTTTGACAGTCGTTACGGGTAGTCAGAAACTTGAGATCTGACACCAGTCTTGCCAAGGGGTATAGTGTTACCCAGTTACTGGGTTGTGGAGGTCAGATAGGCAGTCGCTCCATGTAAAACACTGGTACCCAGCGCAATCCGGTATGACTGGAAGCTGACCCCAACAACAATTGGAAAAGGTTAAGCAGATGATGAATCTATCTCTGTGCCAAATTTCATCCAGATCCGTCCAGCCGTTTGAGTGCAAAGAAATAACAGACATACAAACACACACACACTCACAAACTTTCGCCTTTAAATATTATTAGTGTGAAGTGTGATATTCAAATCCGCAATATTTGCCCTACTGCAAAACATACCTTCCTACCATAATCATATGCAAAATGATCCATGTATCACCTTCATAGAGTTGCAAATAATCTAAATTATATTTGTCGCAAAAGAGGATAGGGGGGTCTATCTTCAATATACCCTCGGGTCTTGTAGGCTTCTTGTGGGTGAACGCATGCGCAAATCTGGTATTTTATGCCGTTTTAGAGATAGTCCATCGTCCAATTAACACAGCAGCGGATCCGCACACCAGTCGTTTCAGTTTCCCTCAACAAAAACACACTATTCAAGTTCATACACGCTACCAGGCAACTGCTTCTCAACTTCTTCCGTCACCACTCCAAGACGCGCGCTCGCGCTTGCTTTCGCGAACAACTATGGTGGACGACCACGCCCTAGGACAAAATCCTTCGCTATCATTGGACATTGGAAGAATCAAGTGTTGCCAATCGAATAAAATCGAATTATCATTTAAATCAGAATCAAAATGTTGCCAATGCAACAAAACTAAATTCATAAGTTTACAAGCGATATTTCCAGCGATACCTGATTATTAATCACCACGTTCTGCTGAAGTTGTAGGTGCAGGGCTGTACTGCGGCTCTGGATCATCTTTTGTTTCAGCGATTGGTAAAGGACAGCCATCTGAGAAGTCCCGCTTGAGACCTTTCGGCAAAGAGTTGACACACGGATTTTCTGTTCAGAGTTCATTTTCCCATCACCGACAATAGTGCACACTGCGTTCAGAAAGCTATCTATAGATCCTAACCATTTCTGGATGTCTGGCGTGCTGATAACTTCAGTCGGCAACTCATTCTCCGCAGGTGCTGGTGGGTTTGGGTTTGTCGGGGGCAATTGTTGGTTAGGCGTCGGCGGAGGACTTCGTATTTGGCTAAGATCAAACGGGCTCGATCCTGGGATAGACATACTATCCGCAACACTTTATATAATGTAAATAGGAAATAATAGTATATTATGCAACTAGTGAATAAAAGACGGATTTAAAGCGAGGGCCATAGATGAATCACGAGCAAGTGAAGGATTCTAACGACTGAATCACGACCGTAGGGAGTGATTCATGATGATTGAATCACGAGCATAGCGAGTGATTCAAGTGTTAGAATCATGAGCGACGCGAGTGATTCATGGCCCTCGATATAAATCCGTTTTATTCAAGAGTTGCATACTAAATTTTATACCATGACTTCGAGAAAAAGCAAGATCTAAGCGAAAAGCACAAGGAATATTACGAGTAATAAATAAATGGTTTATTTCCTTCAAAATTTACAAAAAATGTGAAACCCTGAGCCCTGAGCTAGGTGCTGTTACCTGTGTTTCATGAGCCAGTGACCACCACCGTTACTTTAAATAATTTTAGTTAATTAAACACCATTGCAATTAATATTAGAATTACAATCCAAATAAGTATTCAATAAATATCCTAGACTAAAATCAAAATCATTATTAAAATCCTCAATATTAAAAAAACACAAAATTAAAATTGAAGAAGGAATTTGAAAGTCAAATATTCTCTGCACAAGAAGTTTGTCTCGAGTATTTTTTTGCGCAAGGAGGTTACATAGCATTGAGATGGACGTCTAATACATTGGTGTGTTCCAAATTCAAACTCCAAAACAGTGATTAAAAGTGCTTTTTATTCACTGTTTTCAGTGAATAAAATAAGCTTTTTAGAGGGGGAATGGTATAAACTATATTTTAGTTCATCTTGCACATAACCGTTGACAAAAACCTACTAGTTACACGTGACACACATAAATTTGGTTTTAGGTGTCGCCGCAAATAATGATTCATGCTAGTTTGTTGCAAAGGAGGACCTCGTGGCTAATTAATAACAGCCGCACTGGTCGATCATCAAGGTTAAGCAACGCTTGACGAGGTCGGTCCATGGATGGGTGACCATTTCAGCATACCGAGTTTCCTCTGTGCCTCGGAAAGCACGCTAAGCCGTTGGTCCCGGCCACAGAAATCTTAATAATTAAGATTTCTGTGGTCCCGGCTGTTATTTGAAGATCTTTGACAGTCGTTACGGGTAGTCAGAAGCCTTAGACCTGACACCAGTCTAGCCAAGAGGTATCGTGTTACCCAGTTACTGGGTTGTGGAGGTCAGATATGCAGTCGCTCCTTGTAAAACACTGGTACTTAGCTAAATCCGGTTAGATTGGAAGCTGACCCCAATGAAGTTGGGAAAAGGCTAGGCAGATTGATTGTTACTTTGTTGCAATTGTTTATAGATATTTCATTTAAGACGGTACCCTGACCAAAAAATCGGCATGAGATATGAGCGTTCCTATTGGTCTAGCGGCACTGGTGGCGCATGAATTACAGTAGTGAATACGCCCAGATTTTAGAAGAAAATCTTTATAAAATTGAATTTTAGTCTTTTGAAAAAAATAATTCTACAAAAATGTTCGTTATTAAATTGTCTATCCATTAGTGTTAGTACAAAAAATAATCAATGAACACTTTACGAGGAGATGCATAATATCAATAATTATTTCTCATTTTTATGTTTTTTTGGAAGTAGATTAGAGAAATATATACAACATTTAAAAAAAACTAAATCTACCATTTTAGAATCAATATTATGTAGAAATTTAATGTATTTTCATTCATTGATATTTCTTTTTAAATAACGAGTAGATAGCTCCTAAAAACAGCACAAAAAACGGCTTGCGCGGCGTTTTGCTCGGGGTACCGCCTTAAGCAAGTACAAATGAACACGTCCGCTTAGTCTCGCGACTGGTCGAGATCAACATGACGTCACATGCACGTTTCCTGTGGCAAAGGCCTCTGGAGTAAAGCCGCGAAAAATACTAGTTTTAGCATAATCAATCATCTTCTTTTTCCAACTCACATAGGCCTATCGTTCCAGAAACCTGGAAAAAGGCAAATTAGGTGAGATCCCCCGGGGCTAACCGGGATAACCGGATTCTTGATTGCGAGATTGTCCTCGCGGACTAATACATTATTATACCGCCTGACTGGATCTTGAGTTTTAGGGTTCCGTACCCAAAGGGTAAAAACGGGACCCTATTATTGAGACTCCGCGGTCCGTCTGTCTGTCTGTCTGTCTGTCACCAGGCTGTATCTCAAGAACCGTGATAGTTAGACAGTTGAAATTTTCACAGATGATGTATTTCTGATGCCGCTATATCAACAAATACTTAAAACAGAATAAAATAAATATTTGAGTGGGGCTCCCATACAACAAACGTATTTTTTGCCGTTTTTTGCAATAATGGTACGGAACCCTTCGTGCGCGAGTCCGACTCGCACTTGGCCGGTGTTTTTATAAGTTATTATCCAATGAACCTATTTGCAATACTCAAGGAGCATATATTTGGGTTACCTATATGCCTTTTTGGCACAATCATTTTAATAGGAAAAAAAATATATATAAACTAAAACCAGACTTCTGAAAAATCACGTTCTATAAAGTATGAAACAAGAAAATATTCCCGTAAATTTACCGTGGTCGCTACTGTAACAAAACAATACATTCTGCAAAGTATACACGTTTATTTTGGATGACAATGCATGGTTGGCTAAGTGACATCATTCTAAATCTAATATGGCGGACGGCCCAACATGGCGGACAAGTTATTTTTTGTGCACTGCCATGATATCAAATGAAAGGGTTTCCTGAGAAGAATACGAAAAAAGCTTGTTTAAAAAAAAAAAAGTATGTTTTTTTTTAAAATATAATTAGTCATTGATTTTAAAAACAAAAATAATAAAGCCGTCTAAAAAATATACCGCAACCTTGGAGACTACGCGATCGTAGCACTCGTAGCACAGATGGAGCCCGCGTAGCACATTAGTTGCTACGTCGTAGCTCAGTGGATAGAACAGCTGCTAGAACCGTAGGCTTACCATCACTTTTGAATGTAAAATCTTTTTAATCAAAGAAAAAGTGTCTATTTACCTTTATTTATAACAATAGTAGATTGTTATTGTAAAGGCGAGAGTTTTTTTTAATCCAGAGCGGAGTGAAGGTTTCTAGAGTAGAATCCTGAGCGCAGCGAGGGATTCAAAGTAAGTCATTCGAGCTTAAAATAGTGTTGCTCCCGAGGTGGACACTCAACTTTTTATCACCCTCTATGAGAAAATAAGTAATTGCAAGATATGAATAAGAACGTAACATTTATTTATTTACATACAATTGGAAACCGACATAACATGGAAATAATAAGAGGCTCATGTTTATATTTGAACAATTATGGAAGTGCATCGTAACAATTTTACTAGCACCATCCGTGACAGTTTTAGAATTATTTTCTAATTTAGCTCGCGCGTGGTTTCCCAGCCAGTCACTTGTTCAATGCAATGTTCCCGTGTGGTTTGAAATAGAATTACAATCGCTCATTAGCCATTTATCTAATACATTCATCATAATCGATTTAAGCGTTGTAATCATATTTTGGACCGCGTGGTTTGTGATTCATCTCTTTGCTGATTTAAAAATTTGCTAACAATATCCACATTTCAAATTCAAATCACTTTTAGTCCTTAGGGATTAATGAGCTATTTAGTCCCTGTTTACGAAGAATAAACTAGGTATTCTTCAAAAGATGTGATAAAAATAAAATTAAGGAAAAAGGAGGAAGGATATTCTGGACTGTCTATTAATGTGACGATTTGGCATCACAAATTCTTTCATTTCATTTCTAAATCTCACTTCTTTAATCCACAAAACAAATTGACCATGATTTGAAAGGGAATAGTTCGTATTGTGGCTAAGTAGGTACACGGCATTAGAAAGTCGTACTACGCATTACGTACTTAGGTAGTTCTAAATCAACTTTAAGTTGTTGTACGTACATACATTTCCTACGTAGTTTAAGGCAACCGCGGGACTTTGGTAACAGATTGATCTTCACGACGCCTTCATTACGTAACAGTAACTAAGGGCAGTCTTACCAAGCCAGACTAAGATTATATAATACTAGCTAACCGGGCTTTGCTCCCGTCAACTGCCTATTGACGTCTGGGAGGAACTTTTATCCGAATGGCAATGTAGGTGGGATAATTCTATCAAGGGCCGACACCTCCACCAATTCTTTCCATCCGTTCGCGTGCGGCTGGCCAGCACGTGGCTGGAAGTGGATCACTGTGTTGCCCAATTTCTCACGGGACATGGTAACTTTAAAAGTAAATTATTTTCTTTCAAGCTCGTTGCCTCGCCTTTATGTCAGTGTTCTACATCTGACTGCGAATATGTACAATCTGCACATCATATCTTATGGGAGTGTATTCTTTGGCAGAATGAACGTAATATTATGTTGAATAATGTACAGGCTGCATCAGGAGTTGTTTACTATACGGACCTTGTGGAAACTAGAACAAATTTCCGTGCGTTCAAGCGTTTTTGCCATACCTATTATTGGAACCAAATATAACAGCTCACAATGTTAGGACCCATTAATATGTATTAATGCTAATTTTTTATCCGTGGTGTTAGGCAACTGGGCTTATCCCAGTTGTATATGACCTTTTGTGCCTATTGGCCTTGTTTGTTCTGTCTCCTGCTTGATATGGAGGGAAGTGGAAATTTACATTTTTCCTACTGCTCCGTTATTCTTTTCTGATTAATTTCGTTGCGGGATCCAAGACAGGTAAATTCATTCTCCGGGACTTCGTCGAGCTTCATTGCCTCGGCGCTTTTCTGGTGGTCGCCACTGTTGTTTCTGGCTTTCAGGAGTTGCAGTGGTTTGGGAATAGTGCGGTGGGATTGTCCTACCTAGCCTACAAACAAACAAACAAACTCTTCAGCTTTATAATATTAGTATAGATGTTGATAAACTCCTTCGCAAATGATCAAATTTGATAACCATAAAATATGGTTATAGTGAGTCAATCTTAAAAGATATGCTGTCGCGGACTTTTTTTTAGAACTTCTAAAGAGGAAAAATGCTATCATACATGATATTGGCGTAACTTAAACCGTTTACGCAGCGCACGCAACGGAAGCTCTCAAAGAGGATTTTTTTTCCCGCTTTTGCAACATTTTCCATTTATGCTCCGCTCCTATTGGTCGTAGCGTGATGTTATATAGGCTATAACCTTCCTCGATAAATTGAATATCCAACACAAAAATAACTTTTAAATTCCAACCAGTAGTGCCTGAGATTAGCGCGTTCAAACAAACTCTTCACCTTTATAATATTAGTATAGATTAACCCTCTTACTAATAAACACGGAATAAAGTTATACCAGGTATAACACAGGTATACCCATACATTTTCATAGGTTTATACTTGGTATAACTTTATACCGCGTTTATTAGTAAGAGGGATAGAATATAAGATAAATGCGGGACGGCGGGATAGTAACACAAGTAAAATTGCAAAATTAAAAAAAAACCCCGACACATTTATCTTGCGACAACACCCCGATTCAAACAGTAAAACGCCCATAACTTTTGAACGGCTGAACCGATTTTATTCAAACATAGCTAAGAACATTCTCGCCAAATTCACCTTTCAAAAAAATAAAATAAATCAAAATCGGTTCATCCGTTTAGGCGCTATGATGGCACAGACAGACACACAGATACACAGATACACAGACACACAGATACACAGCAACACACGTGAAACTTATAACACCCCTCTTTTTCCGGCGGGGGTTGAAAATACGAATGGGTACTTACTTGCTTACTAAGTACATCTTGCAGTGTTTGCGTTCTTTGTATCTAAAGTCAGAATAATTAATATTTTAAGTAATTTGTTTTAAAAGATTCGGTCAGCAGTCGTAAGTAGGTAATCCAATCTCGCAAAAAATCGCTATTTCGCAAGCGTGCGGGATTGAGTTTTTTTATTTTATATTATCACTGGTTATGTGATATTACAAAAAAAAGACAAGTCATTTAATTAAAGTTTGCTTGTCTTTATAATTTTTTTATATTTTAATACTATTTCTCCTACCCGGTAGAATAAAAATACTTAAATCAAAAAAATAATATGTTTTTATGGCAAAACAACTTTTGCCGGGTCAGCTAGTTTATATATATAAAGGTATTTATTATAGTTAATATATATGTATGTTTATTTTAGCTACAACATATATGTTGTTATTAAATTTAACTTCAATTATTATTACAAATTTTTGCACCTGCCATGTTATTTCTCCACCACATTTGGTTGACTGGTAGAGAATGCCTCAGGCATTAAGTCCGCCTATGTACCTGTATGTTGCATGAAGTTTTAAATAGTTGAATAACATAGTTGGCCAATAGCTCAACATATCAGGACCAACATATTGATTAGTGTGAAAGATGAGGTATGGTCGCCCCCTGTTAGATAGGAGTGCACATAAATGGCTTTGGATGTACCAAGATGCTCCTGCCCTTCAGGCAGTACAGGTGTCATGTTTTGAATTGATGTATACGGTAGGTACGCCTGCCATAAAAGTTATTTTTGACCTTTGCGGCAGTGATTTCGTAAAAGAATGTTGCTCATAAATATACGTGACTTATCAAACTTATAAACATAATTAAATAGGACGCAATGAAAAGTATTACATTTTTTAAAGAAATATATTTCATACACTCGTCGATATCACAACAATACATATTTTCACACAATATTTTGCAAACACTGTTATCTTTCTGGCAACTTTGACATTTTGAAATACCTACACATTTAAAATTAGAATTTTCAGTGATTCATATAGTTTTCTAAATCTAAGGCCACGTTTCCATCTGCAAGCAACTCGCATGCAAATATAATTACATTGTGGGGCACGAGAGAGCGACGATTGATCACATTATATACCTCGGTAGACCAAAATTTAATGCAACTTGCATGTGAGCTGGTTACTGGCGGAAACGTGTCCTAACAAAATTGTTTAATCAAACATTTACAGTATCTCACGAGTGAATAGAATCATTCTAAAATTAGAAGAAAAATAATCTACATATTTTTGATGAAACTTCCAAATGATTTTGCCAATGTTAACAGTAACATATTCCTTTGAAGTGCTAAAGTTGACAAAAAATGAAGAGCCCATTTTGACAGCTATAAAAATACTTAATAATAATTAAACTTGATGCTTGCGAATGATACTCGTTGTTATAGTGTATGGATAACATAGTAATTAATTGGGATTATGAATTTGATTTTTCAATTTCTTACTTAGACAGTTATCGCGGCATGTAAAATGAGAAACGTCAACGGACTTCTTAGATTGTGACGACTTTAACGTTTTAAAATACAAAAAAAAAACAATTCACATAAATTTTCAATAATATGGCAACAATCGAAATAACCAATAATAAATCTATACTTAGATACAAATAATAAGATTTTACACTCAAAAATATGCGACATTGACGTATATTTGCGACTGAATAGCAATTTTCAAATAAAAAATTCTCTCAGTCACAATCACACGTCTTGCACTAACAGAACTCTTTCGCACACTGATTTATATAATGCGTTGGTCTTATACAGGGTGTTTGTTAGATGATGTTTATAGTGAGACGGATAATTTAGGGCAGGGGTCCGCAAGTAATTTTAAGTGGGGTCCGGATACTGTTGAAAAATATTATCGAGGTCCAAAAAAAAATCTGGGAAGCACTTAATACTTTCTAGTTGAAAGTAATGTTAAAAATTACACTTGCGGTCATGATTCAGTTTTTTATAGTTGGTTTACGTGTGGAACAGCTAATGCAAAGAGTATTTCCAAGTTGGGCTTCCTTTAAATTTGGCGGTCCAAGTGAACTTTCGCGGTCCGGTTAGGGACCGCGGTCCGCCTGTTCCCGATCGTTGATTTAGGGTGTCAAGACAAAGTAGAAGAATATAAGAATAAGATAGCAATAGCTAGGCTCGCGTTTGACCACTATCTCACCTGATGGTAAGTGATGATATGATCGACGGTGTAGGATGCTTCATTAGAAAGTACCTATTCACTCTTGATTTAAAGACCCCTAGATTCTAAATCTTGATCCTTTATGAGATATTCACTTCTTTTTGTCTGATTAATATTTAGAACAAAAGTTGGAGCTTCTTTGAAATTAGCCTGACATAGGGCACTATAAGAAAGTAAAACCATTACTGATCCTGAGCGAAGGAGCTATAGGATAACACCTCATCTAGCTCCATTCCTCGCACAGGGACAGTTTCTTCCCACTGCGAAGAAGAGGTAAAAAACGAAAACCAGTACCATTTTTAGCAACGTCTGAAGGCTAAAGGCGTTAATGTTGAAGGTAGGTCTCTTCACCAGAATTTATTGGTATTCACCATCCATTTCACACTGAACATCATCTTACCTAACATCCTGCCAAGACCGTCGCATATAAACCACCCAACTTCTTAGAAGATGTAGTTGTACCCAAGTCCGTTGTACCCAAGTCCGTTGCACCCAAGTCCGTTGTACCCACCACATCCACACCCACATCCTCCATAAGCCACAGCAGGAGCATAAGTAGGAACTGACACAGGTACGGGGACAGTAGCTACCACATTAGGGTTCAAAGGCAGGCTCTCAGCCAACAGGCTGCTGACGGTCAGGAGAGAGAGGGTATCGGCCAGGCTGGCAGCGATGCTGGGCTGGGCTACGGTGGTGTAGACGGGAGTGGTGCTGACGATTGGGGTGGAGATCAGGTTGGCGCCGCACCCGCAAGGACCGGCTCTGATGACTTGGCTGTAGGCGTTCTGTGGACAAGAAAAGGGTTGTTAAATATTTGTATAAATGGTAGGTTGGTGTAATAAGCAATAATGAAGACTAGGAGGGAGGGTTTGATGCTAAGGCCATTCCTCGACTCGGTTACCATGACAACGGAAAAACACCCTCATTAACTTCAAAAAATAACAAGCTATAACTGTCAATTTGATGATGCAAGTAGGATTCGAGCTTCAGGAACTGCAAAATGTAAAATGACTTACAGCAAAAACGTTCAAAGTGCAAATAGATGATAGAATAGGTACAGCAGAACAAAGGTTTTAATATACATGTGTATTTTTTTAGAAACAGAAACTAGTGGGCACCAAAATAAGACAGTGAATTGCGGCAGGCAACAGCATTTTGGAGCGTAAACGATGGAATAGATGGATGAAAATTTATCGAATTCTACCGTACCTATCAAGAGAAAGGAAGCTATGAGGCATCAACAAAGAATGACTTAGCGAAATAAATTAGAGAAATTGGAACCCACTGAATGCGTACTTATAGGTACTACACAATATTTAGAAAACATAAAGCAAGAATTAATATTGAAGAGTTATTAGAAACTAGCTGTCCCACTAGGCTTCGTCCCGTCAACTGGCTACCTACTTACTTAACCTACTCTGCCTACCCTACATACCTACATAACTGTTGCGTAACTTAAACCGTTTACGCAGCGCACGCAACGGAAGCTCTAAAAAAGGAATATTTTTGCCCGTTTTTGCAACATTTTTCATTTATGCTCCGCTCCTATTGTTCGTAGCGTGATGTTATATAGCTTATAACCTTCCTCGATAAATGACCTATCCAACACAAAAAGAACTTTTCAATTCTAACCAGTAATGCCTGAGATTAGCGCGTTCAAACAAACAAACACACTCTTCAGCTTTATAATATTGGTATAGAAAACAATGTCTTAAATTAAAATATTTACCTGGATCAGAACAGCCGCCACAAGAACAAATGCGAAGGAATTCATTTTGTTTTGGTTTTTCTTCAAAAGCAAACTTTGAATGTACTTTCCCTTCGTTTTACCCACTATTTATACCCAAACATTTCAAAATAAATTAACAAATATTAGTTTTATCAACTATAGTAACTAATTTCTTAATTAATTTGTACTTAGTACATTGTAATAAATGGAGCAATCCTGGACTGATAAAAATAATTAGCTATTGTTCAAGCATTGCTAGAATATGAAGGGTGAGTATGTATGTGGGCGTGGATGACCAAATCCGAAACTATGAGGAATAGCGGAAAATACTCAAAAGAGTCACGAGCCCGATTTTGAAGAAAACTAAAACTTCATCATTGTATTTTTGAAAATCAGTATTCCTAGCCAAAAATCGAACCAATCGATTTTGAAAAAAGCACATGCTGTATTATTCGCCCACAGAGATAAATCTAAGTAGATAACGCAAGTCCCTCCATCTGTATGAAAACCAAGCGTGCCACTTTTTAACCGACTTACCAAAAAGGAGGAGGTTCTATGTTCGACATCTTGTATGTTTTTTTATGTATATTCACCGATATCTCCGTCCATTGTGGACCGATTTTGAAAATTATTTTTTTGTTAGAAAGAGTATGTTTCGAAATTGGTCCCATTTTAATTTGGTGAAGATCTGATGAAGAACTTCGGATATATACAACAGAACTCTTCAATAAATAACTGCAAATCATTTGGAATTGCTGCAATCGCATGTCTGTTTATTGTATATACCATTTCATAACATAACCTCACGCCAGTACGCACTAAAGGGGTACGCAGATCTCTCATTTCACTGGTTATGTTCAAGTTTCATGTTATTCGGGTGATCTATTCTGGCGTTATAGGTACCTTACTAAACAACTTGCCTATTTTATTAGGTAGGTACAACTAAAAAGGGAAAAATAAAAACTATTTTGCAAAAAAATACTACCGACTTCCAAATAAAAAACTACAAAGTGAAAAATAATTTTATTTTTGGAAGTCGGTGTCCATATCGCAAAAAAAATTGAAAAAAGAAAGACACCGACTTCCAAAAATAAAATTATTTTTCACTTTGTAGTTTTTTATTTGGAAGTCGGTAGTATTTTTTTGCAAAAAAGTTTTTATTCACAAACAATTTACTTACCAATGAAAGAAAACATTTCCAATGCCTCGGCCAACTTTTTCTATACATTCTTTACAGCTCAATATGGCATAAAAAGGCATTTTTCTAGATTTCGGTGGATTTGCGGTGCTGATAATGCTAAATGAAAAGCTCAGATTACGATCATTTGTCGTAACTTCAGTCCGTTTTTTGGCACGCGAAGTACATACAGTCGCCATCTAGTTAGATTTATGTCTGTAGTATTGCCACATTGACTGGTCCTGTGCGTCTCGCATCCAGCGAATTCCCGCAACCTTATCCAGGTCATCGGTCCGCCTAGTCACTAGGCGGACCGACGACCTGGATAAGGTCCTCCCAATTAGTAGTAGTAGTCCCTAGTGGGAGGCCTCCCAATTAGTATTACTTATAAAGAACCAAAATATATTGTTCGTTGGATGTAATCCATATAATTACTGATATAATTACCAAAATTCTTGCACTGCTTTAAATCTAAGCTAACGCTAAGTGCCATCGGCTCTGTTTAGCCCAAAAAAACACGTTTTAACTAAAAGGCCATAGAAGTAAAGCTACCAGTTTTTCTCGCAGTAGGTTTACTGTTAACAGTAATTTGAAATGTTCAACGGAATCAGGGTAGTGGGTAATGAGATAAAAGTCTGTGTGTGTGCAAAATTTTAAGGTACCAAAGACACCGAATTCCGGCAAGAAAGTTATTTTTGCTCGTTTTAACCGACTTCAAAAAAAGGAGGAGGTTCTCAATTCAACGGATTTTTTTAAATGTATTTACCCCGATTACTTAAAGACACCTGGACCGATTTGGAAAATTCTTCAAATGCTTGAAAGGGTATACTTAACAGGTGGTCCAATTGTCATCAGGTCAGGATCTGATGATGGGTGTAGTGTATCTGTCTCACTCACACGTTCACTTTGCCATCCCCACTTTCCTCCACACAGACATACACAATCTCGTGCGCACCACGTTATTATTACGAGAGCTGTGAGCGAGAGTAGACATGTTGAAGTGTGTTCATTTAGTGCGTGAACGAGCCTGTGAATTGCCTTATAGAACCGGTCACTACAATGGGCTCCTAGAGAAATCGAGGGAACTCCTCAAATATAGCAATTTTGGTATTTTCATCAACAAATGCAATCATTTGCATTCAGAAAGTATCATTAGGTGAAGTGGAACTGATGAAGAAGACCACAGATGGCCACTGGAACTCCTTACTCCTCCTCCTTGTATGTTACGGATATAAGATATCTCGAATAGTTAACCGACTATGATGAAGCATATACTTATAAATAAATGGTACTGATGAAAATGGTAACATCGAATTATTCTGATGATGAAGCCGGAAGGTAGGCATTAGAAATCCGAAATAAAACAATGTATCCTAGTCGTGTTTGGATTTATTGGAATTGTCACAAGATGTACTTTGGCTATAAATATTATCATGTTAATTGCAGGTACCTGCCAAAACTAAAAAGAGAAAAATAAAAATCTTTTATCAAAAAATCAAACCGACTTCCAAAACAAAACACTGCAATACGAAAAATAACTTTCTTTTCCGAAGTCGAAAATCGGAAAACAATGGGTATAAAAGACACCGACTTCTTCTTTGGAAGTCGCTATTTTTTTTGTGACTTTTTTTTAAATATCTTTTATTTTATTTTTTACATTGCGATACTGTTTTGATGTACCGGATAGGGTTTATACAAACAAAGTTTAACGGTGTAGGTATGGACCAAATGATAAATGCGGTATTATTCATAATGCCCAGACAATTTGAAAAATGCCCAATATGAGTAGGTAATATGCTAAAATCTATTGAAGTAATTAAATTAACGGGGATTTCAGAATAATGCCTATCACTTATTGAGCCGGGTCATCAAAATATGTTTTTTTTAATTAATGTAATATTGAAATTAATTATATAGAATAGGTAAGTACGATTACTATTTAAGGGGGACTATATGTCTTGTCACCAAAATTTATTTTTGTCATCACCTAAATAGATCTATCGCCACGAAATATATCGTTCTCAGATAAACAAAAATTCACAGGTATGAAATATCATCATCATCAGCCTATGAATGTTCCCACTGCTGGGACACAGGCCTCCTCTCTGTGAGAGGGAATGGGCCGTAATCCACCACGCGGGCCCAATGCGGTTTGGTGGATGTCACATGTCTTCGAATTTTTGGTTCTAGGATATGCCGGTTTCCTCACGATGTTTTCCTTCACCGTTTTGAGAGCAGTGGTGATGAAATAATTTACACAAAGTAAAGCGTCTGCCTGGGCTCGACCTCACGACCTACAACTTGTAAGTCGCGGCCGATACCACTGGGCCACCACTGCTCAAAAATGAAATATCAAATTAATGTTAATATATATGTGTAAAATAAGAGATGGATAACCAGTAAAATTGTAATGCATTAGATGAATATAAACTTCGTTCTTAAAATAATATTTTTATTACTTAAATAATAGCTTTGTGCTCAGAATGGTAGATCTGTCACCAAATAAATTGATTATCGATCCCTGACTGCGACTCCTTTCTTCAGTTATTAAAATTATAGTAGTCGTTACCAATTTGATACATCAATTTGAAAATATGTTCAAAGAGGCGGAGACAAATTGGCGCGCTTTTAAAAATTTACTAATCCGCAGCCTAATTGTGTAAGTAAATTCGGCAACGAAAACAATCTGAATCTTTATTCAACTTTTTTGTGTATGTGTGTGTTTTTGGGAAAGAACCAGATTGTTTCCTTTGCCGAATTCACTTACACAATTAGGCTGCCAGTCTAACTTAAGAAAACTTAAGAAACACAAAACTAATTAAATTGGCGATAGCATAAATGATACCCCTATTTAAGCATCAAAGTCGACGGGGCTCCTATTTCTGTATGCAGGGTCTAAAGTAACCAAACATGAAGGAGATGACGCGAGCTGAGTTCGCTCACTTCAGCTCACGTCATCCTAATCGAACCTAACCTAACCATGTCGGGGTGCCCTAAAATCCCGAGCTCGCTTCGCTCGCTCTTAGACTAATTCATTGACCATAATTATCGGATTGCCCAACTGTTACATAACAGTATTGATAAATATAGAAGTTTAAATTAGAATTCATTACATTGCCTGACTTGACTTGACTAGATTCATAATGCCTGGGCATTAAACATGCACTGATTCATCAATTGGTCCATGACATATACATAGATATCGCATTACGCGGTTTCTCCAAGGGGCAAGCAAAGGTGAAGGCATCCCAGCTAAAACTGTAGGCAGCGTTTTGATGGACTGTCTTCGTGTAGAACTTTGACGTTCAATAAGTGTTGGCTCACAGCCTAATCTTAATAAAAGGCTTTTGATTGTGTGTTCACAAAGCCATTCAAAGCCGTCATAAGTGAACATTATTCAGATTCCGGGCTGTTATCTGATACTGTCATAAGAAACTTCATACAACCTTGCCCGATACCGAAGATCGAACCCCATGATTTTTCATTTGATTATTTTTATAAGTTGATCTTATTCATCCGCTTCCAAGTAGCTAAGGGTAACCATAAACTAAAGATGATTGAAATTCCAATGCCACTTTCTTGAGAAGACAAAAATAAAACTTTTTTTACAAAAAAATTACTACCGACTTCCAAATAAAAAAACTACAAAGAGAAAAAAAATTAATTACTTTATTTTTGGAAGTAGAAGGAAAAGAAAAAGGTGTCTTTGGTAGGTACCAATTTTTACGTTATGGATACCGACTTCCAAAAAGAAAGTATTTTTTCTCTTTGTAGTTTTTTTAAATGGAAGTCAGTAATATTTTTTGTTAAAAAAGTTTTTTTTATTTTTAAATTTTTAGTTGTATCTACCTAGTAGGCAAGTTGTTTAGTAAGGTAACTAAAATGCCAGAATAGTTTACCCGAATAACATAAAACTTGAACATAATTGGTGAAATTAGCGTGCCCCTTTAGAGCGTACTGGCGTGATGTTATGTTATGAAATGGTATAAACAGAGTATGCGTTTGCAGCAATCCCGAGAGATTTGTCGTTATTTATTGAAGAGTTCTGTTAAATATCTCCGAAGTTCTTCATCAGATATTTACCAAATTAAAATGGGACCAATTTCGAAACATACTATTCCAAACAAAAAATAATTTTCATAATCGGTCGACAGTTGACGGAGATATGGTGAAAATAAAAAATATAAAAAACATTGTCGAAAATAGAACCAGGAGGTTCTATTTTCCTTTTTGGAAAGTCGGTTAAAAACGGCCATCGAGAGTGATACGGCAATGATTTCATTTTTGGCAGTTTATTTCTTAATTTTTTTTTCACGATATATACAGCTGCTGTAAAACATTTTGTAAGCAAGACATTTTCATTAAATAATTCCATAACCACTCTTGTCTTGTTGGTCATTAGATTTGGTGCCGCAGATTCAAATTTCTAAAACCCGGATGAAAATTTACTTAATTTTACTTAACAACGCATTATAATAGTCACTAGAATATTTAGTCTATTGTAATAAGAATGATAAGGATTTCCAATAACCTGATTTGTAACTGATTATTAAATAAATTTACAATTGAGTATTTGTCAAAATTCCAGTGACATTTTGAATTTTATCAGATAGTGAAGTGACACGTCATTCTTATGTCATAGCTTTACCGATTATTGTTATTGCGATTTCGTAATCGATAAATGAAATATACAAAACCTTGCGATTATAATCGCTCGATTTATTGATAAGTTCATAGTTATTAGAGTTTGTTGTGTTTTAAGTATTTTGTTGAAGAAAATGATTAAGGGAGTACTATTTCTTGGGTTTTGTGTGATTTTAAGTGTGAGTAGTTTGATTTTTAATCTAATGAATTTAGATAAAAGTTGGAGTATGATCGATATTTTAAAGTTTATTTTATTATTTTGTTTTCCTGTATATTATGTTTTTTTCATACCTATTTAATGTTTTTATTATTCTAAAACTTTATGGAGTCCCGGCAAACATCTCTTCAATTAGTAATACAACTTAAAAACCGAAATCGTATCTTTCAGGGAGTCACAACTCAAACCCTTGACAATTTAACATCATCACTAGATCCAGAAGTCATTCAGGGCCCGAAACCATCAACTTCATCTTCCACTGACTCAAAATGGGAGGAGCTTATGCCAGCATTACAAAAACTCAAAAGCACTTCAAAAATTAAAAAAGAAAGGCTCTACAACGTCATCAAAGTTGTAAAATTCCTTCTCTCCGATGAAATGGAAAAAAATGAAGAAGGTAAAAAAATAATGGAAGAAATTAAAGAAACAATCAAAGAGCCTGAAGATGAAATGTTCCCTTGTCCAGAAATGCCTGATTTTGATAGTATTGTCGATGAAAGATTGAAGAGTATTAAAGAAATAATTGATGATAGATCCTACATGCTTGATAAAACTGAAGTGAAGAATAAAACAGAAGTCGAAGATGCACCAGCACCTAAAAATAAAACTGCTGATTTCAGCAAGATACTATCCAAAATAGCAACAGCTTTAGCCAAAGTGAAGGATCAAAATCTTGATCCAGAAAAAGAAACACCGAAACTCGTACCAATATTTAGATCAAAAAATGCTTGCAAAAATGATTTCAATCCTACATTATACGAAAATCCGAAACAGTTAGGGAACTTAGTTTCTGGCCAAACTGTTATGAATCCTATGTCAAGTCTATCAATGTTCAATATACCCTGTCAGAAGGCTTCAGACATTTTAGAAGAGACTGCGAAATTTCCACTGCCAAGAGATATTTTCTGCGATAACCCAGCTGTGAATTTGAACTCTTTGGCTAAGAACACAAAGTTGAATTTGGAGAAACTGCCTTTCGACAATGTTGTGCCAAATTCTATAAGTGTTGTAGATTCTGATGACTCAATTGCTATACTTTTTAAGCCCAAAACGATATCACTGATGCAAGTGTACGGGAATTTGTTGAAAAAGATCACAATTACCGTTCTAGTTCCTTACTACGTTTCTAAATTGGCCTTCTAGACTGTTTTGACGGTTTTGTTAGTAATTATTTAAGTATTTATTCTATTGTAACTTTATTTAAATTAAAGTATGATTTTCTTTGAATGGTGTGTTTTCTTTTCTCTTTCGCAATATTCGTCATAATTAGAGAATACAATCCCGAACATGTTTTTCAATCCCGGGATTACGGGATTCTTAAAGCGTAATCCCGGGATCCCGGGCCTATCCCGGGATAAGACTATGTGGTTTCTAATTGGGCAATAAAATATGTCTTTGCACAACAACAATCACAATATGTTAAGAAAAGAAAAAGACGTAACAAAAGAACTATACTTTTGCAAGAAATAAAAAAGACAACACAAAAACTTTTTAGAATTCGAAAATATAATCGCAGAAATATCAAAGCATCCAATGTTTGACTTCCAAGCCTGCTTCGTAGTTTATTGCCAACATAAGGAGCAGCTGAAAACGCTCGTTCAGGTTCTACGCTGGTTGGAGTACGGCGTATCTAAGGGTTGTTTTTGTCTTTATGTAATAAATGCTATTAATATAATCTAGGCAAGATTATTGTCAAGGCGCAACGGCCTACAGAATACAAATTAGACTTGTTTGTGGCAATCCCGAAAATCCCGAGATTAGCCAAGTAGTCCCGGCATTTTCGGGGTCAGAAAACTATCGGGATCCCGGGATCCCGAGATTCGGTTTCTCCAGTCATAATAAACTTGATATGATATTTCTCTTACTCTATTTTTGTTCTACCTTTAATTTCTTTATTTTCTATAGGCTCGCTTGACAACTATCTCATGATGGTAATTTATGATGTGGTCGATGGTGAAGCACGCTTGCCTAGAAGTAATTAACCTATTAACTCTTGACTTAAATACACCTAGATTGTAGCTATCGGGAAACAGACTCCGGCAGGGAATTCCACTCCTGTTGTATGCATAATATAAGCGTTCAGTGCGTACAATAACATACACATCTATTCGTTCTATCATCCGATATATAATAACAATATCCCATATTTCTACCTTACCGTTATATAAAAATCTATTTGTGTACATTATACATACTTAAACTCTCGCCTATTTCCCATAGTGATATCAGAAACTACAGAACTGACAATAATATAATCCCACATATTTCGATGAAGATTGCGGTCGCTGAATTTCTCAGAACTCAGGGATAAATGTGACAAGTCATGCAACATAGCAAGCTTGAAATTTCTAGGAAGCTAAAGGTTTAGGACACTAAAGCCGGCGGCCATTTTAAAACTTTGGTTTTGCGCTTGTTTTAAAATGAGTCCGCCGGGTTATAATTATGCACGAAGCTAGCTTGTAATATTCCTGGTTTCCAAGACTTACGTAGGCTACAGTACCTACTACAACTGCGGTCGTATACTAAGACTTGGAAGCTTGAACAAAAGGGTATCAATCTACTTAAAATTAAACTCATATTCGCTTTATTTATTCTTATTAAAAAAAAAATACTTTTAAGTTACTATAAAACGTCAACGTCGCCTGACAATTTGTATACTTTTATGATAGTTTTCTCTCTCTACGTTTTATGACGACTGAATGTTTTTTTTTTATGTGTGTAAGTTGTGTTACCTCAGAACTTTTTACTAGATGAACCGATTTTGATGATTCTTTTTTTATTTAAAAGCTGGTGCTTGTCATGTGGTCCTGTTTAATCTTTTATTTTTTTATCAATATAATGATGCACGACTTCGGACATATACAACATAACTCTTCAATAAATAACGGCAAATCACTCGGGATGGCTGCAATCGCATGTCTGTTTATTGTTTACATCATTTCATAACATAACATCACACTGATACGCTCTAAAGGGGTACGCAGGTGTGAACAGTTCACCCTGGTATACTCTAACTCCACCGGTTTTGTTTAAGTTTCATGTTATTGGGTTAATCAATTCTGCCATCACTTTGGGCATTATAAGTACCTAGCTTATAGAACTACAACTAAATAGTGAAAAATAAAAAACACAATTTTTGTATATAAAATTCAACAGACTTCCAAATAAAGCCACAACAAAGTGAAAAATAACTTCAATTTCGGAATTCGGTGTTCCGAAATTGAAGTTATTTTTCACTTTGTGGTGTTTTTATTTGCAAGTCGGTTGTATTTTTATGTAAATAAGTTTAAAAAAAATGCTCTGCTTAATTGGAATGTCACTTCAGTAACTCAGAAGTATTTTCTGCCAGCCTGCATTCTGGAAAGGCTCGCTACAGTAACTATGTCATCAAATTCGTCTTCAGTTGTAGCATTTTGCAAATATAATACTGTTTTCGAATAGCAACTTCTACGTACCATATTTGTTGGGTTCGGGAAGTAGCCCCTTTCAAAGAGCCACCCTAATGCGCTCCCAAATTTTTGGATCTTGTCCAAATTCTACCACGCCCTTAATATCCATTATTTTATTACGAGTCTCGTTTTTCGTTGCAGTAAACATATTATTTCTGTGTTTTAAAATTGCTCTTATGTTTAAAATGGAACTGGTGTGGTGACTCCAGCTGATTTTAAACATCACCTCCATCTAGAATTGACTTAAATTGGACCAGATTGAAAAGGTTTAACTTCATAAATATTGTATGAGTAACTCGGGTGATATTTGCATCAGTGAAATTGCAAGCACCTATCGAATGATTAAGATATTCTGATTGCCTTTCATGTTGAAAAACTTCATCATCATCATCGCCTTCGTCATTGGCATTATAACGTGTGGGACTCAACTTGATCAAGTATTTTTCTCCACATCATTTTTGTCTCCAAGTCCTTACTCCAACAGCTTTAAAACCTTAGAAAAACATGGCAATGAATCACAATAAGCATTCGAAACAACCTTGCACCTTGCACTGTTGATAAATTATTTAGTAACCCGACGCGCGTGAGATAATGCCTGTTTCAGCTAAGTTGAAATAATTGTGCATTTCTTCATTCGTTTTATCATTCTGCGATGTGACTAAGTACACTTACTTACTTAATTAGTCATATAAAGACTGCAGTTGAACCTAAGTGATAGGTATCATGTTGCTTGGCTCAGGAAATAAATATATACTCTTTTCGTGTATTAAATAAGTAGGTATCCATTGTTATCTATAAAAGAACTAGCTGACCCGGCAAACTTTGTTTTGTCATAAAAACACCAAACATTTATCTGCCCTACCCTACCCTACCCTACCCTACCCTACCCTACACTACACTACCCAACCCTACACTACCCTACCATAAGTTTCAATTTTTTTTTTTTTTTTGTCTTCACCTAAATGGTTTATGCTAAATATTCCGAATAAAGCCAAATTTTTTTTTTTTTTATATTTGAGCCCGTTCTTGAGTTATAAAATAAGAACGAAAAGTGGCATTGAATTTTATATATATATAGATATCTGACCTCCGCAGCTTCGCTCCCGTCAACTAGCTACCTACCTATCTACCAACTACCTTACCTACCTATTTTTTATTTTTGTTTACGGCGGTAACGTTCAAAAGGCGCCTGGACTTTTGGGGAAAAGACCAGGTAGTATGGGATTTTTACCTCACTAAAACCACCCCGGTGATCACCATCAGCACCTGGAAGGGGCCCCGCCACCTCTTAAAAAACCACCCTGGAACCCCCTCTGTGCAACGCCTGTTAGGGCACATTCCTGGGAAGGCTGAAAAAATCGCCTCCCCTGAGCCACGCTGGGTTTCAGCGTTTTAGGCATCGCGGCGGTTGCCTCCCCGACTCCTTCTTCGAGCGGGATCGGCCCTCTCACGATCCCGATAGACGGCCTCTTTCTGGGCCATCGCAGTCTCACAGAAGGAGGCCATTCCCCTCCAATTTTCTGTCTCTCAGCATGGCCCTCACAGCTGCTAGCAGAGATAGGTCTCGTCTAATCCTAGTGACCAAGACCTGCCGCTCAGAAGCCCACGCTGAGCACTCCTTGAGCATGTGCTGTGCAGAATCAAGGTCGCCTCCACAATGGTGGCAATTTGCCTATTCAGGTATTCACCGAAGCAACCGTGTCCGGTCATTACCTGAATGAGCCTGTAGGAGATCCACTCCTCTCTTTTCAGCCAGGCTTCGAAGTGTGGCAGGATGGCTTCGACAACGCACTTGTGCAAAAATTGCGGCTGCTGTAGTCGCTCTTGCCACCGTTCGAGCGCGTGTCGCTGTTCTTGCCGCCTCAGCCTTACTAAAGCGATTCCTGGCACGCTTTCACGATTCCGGCGGATGGCGCGGATTCGGTTATAAACCCTTGCGTCCATGTCTGCCAGAATATTCAGCGGAGGAAAGCGTGCCAGGAGAGTTGCCACCTCAAAGGATAACGTTCGGTAACCTCGTGCGATACGAATGGCCATTTTTTTAACGGTAATTTTAGTCCTGCAGCGTCGGACACCTGATAGTCTGCTTGAAACAGGTAAAAATAGGACCCATAAAGGACTATCGATGGCACGACACCCGCGTAGAGGCGGCGACCTTCCTCCCGAAGTCCTCCGAGGTTGGGTAGCAGTCTGTGCACCCACTGCCTTTTCAACGCGGGGGTTTAGTCGCTCAAAGTGCTCTTCGAAGCTCCACCGACCGTCCATGGTTAGTCCAAGATACTTAATGTCCCCCCCGGTGGGTTCCCGCATTATCTAGACGGAGGGGCTCAGTATCCGTGGCTTGGACAACCACGGTGAAGTGAAGAGGAACCCGAGGAGGGGCCGCTCGTCAGGGCTTTTGCCGATAAGCCGACGACGTAGCGGCCAACATGTAGGTTGCGGTGTTGCCTAGGCAACATCGCAACTGAGGCGGGCCGCGATGTGGTATGGAAGGCATCGCGGCTGAGGTTTGGAGGCCGCGGCGGGAGAGGAGTGCCGGTATTACGGTGCGCCGCTCGCTCTACCCTCCGCGGCCTGCACGGGCTCGCCACCGTCTGATGGCGGACGCGGTGGGGCTGCAGGGGAGGAGGAGTGTCGGTATAGCGTTGGCCGCTCTCCCTATCCTCTGCGGCCGGAAAGTGGTAGGTGGTGGGGCTACTGTCCTGACCCGTCACATGGGGACCAAGGGTGCCATACACGGGGTCGTCTGGCGCCCATGTGCTGGTTTGGTCCCCGGGGAGGTCACGGCGTACAGTGTGTTCTGGTGCGCCGGTGATGGGGGGTAAACCCCTGAGGAGGGTCCGGAGACGGACAGCCGCGGCGGGTTCGCGGATGTATGCTAACGCGTTCCCGTGTACCTCAGGGAAGTGTTTTGGGACCTCCCCTATTTACATTATATATTAATGACCTGCCGAAGTCCACAGTGCAGCCGATGAGCCTCTTTGCCGATGATAGTGTAGTGACAATTGAGTGTAAAAAAAGAATGACATATAAATACGACATTAATAATGCCCTGACTGCAATTATAGAATGGCTAAACAATAATAACCTAAAAATAAATTTTACTAAGACAAAAATCATGCACTTTAGTCAACGATCCTTGACATTTATAAATAATCTTGACATAAATTACAATAATAATAACATTGACGAAGTTGATACAATAAAATTTCTAGGACTTAACATTGACAAGAAGTTAAATTGGAAGGCACATGTCGAGATTGTCACTAAGAAAATAAGTACCACAGCCTTTGCTCTGTACACACTCGCTGCAGTAGTTAGTGTTGATGCTCTGCTCACCGCATACTACGGCCTAGTGGAGTCCATATTAAGGTACGGCATCATCTTTTGGGGCAACTCGACTGATAGGGAACTGGTTTTCAAAACTCAAAAGAGGTGCATTCGGTCGATGTTCAAAATTGAAACCACTACGAGCTGCAAGCCTTATTTTCTAAAATACAAAATCTTGACGTTGCCTTGCCTATATATATTATAAAATGCCATGTTCTTAAGAACTAATCCTCATTTATTTTCTCGCATGGCAGATCTATTTCCTCGTAACAGACGAGACAATACACAAATTTGTCAACATCAGCACAAAACGGCACTTATGCGTAAAAGTGTCTTTTGCATGGCTCCAGAAATTTACAATAAATTTCCAAAAAGCTGGAAGCAGTTAAGTGATTTAGCATTCAAAAAAAAAGTTAAAAGTTTTCTAGCAGATAAAGCCTACTATAACCTGAATGAGTTTTTAAATGAAAGATTTTAATTTATTTTTTATTATTATTTTATTACTCTTGACATTTTTAATAATTTACTGCTAGATTGATAATTTGGATTTGATTTATTGTTTTAAGTTGACATTTTTAAATATTATTATTTTTGTTCTGACGTTCTAGAACGTTAATTATTATAATTTACATTATTGTTATTATCATTTGTACGACATTTTTGAATAATTTTGACATTTAATATTTTGACATTTTTAAATATACTGACATTCTAGAAGGATAATTTTAAAATAATATGCACTTTATTGTTTTTTGTTTTTATTAACTTGACTAAGTATGATATGACATTCTGAATAATTAATTTTGATTTGAATTTTATGTATTCTTTATTCTATTATTAATATTTGCATGCCATTATTTAAGGCAAACATGACGCTCTGTATTATTATTTTTTTCTTACATCTCTTACATATTGGCAATTTGTTGTGTGTACTGTACTCATGTTTGAGCAAATAAAGATTGAATTTGAATTTGAATTTTTGTGCCCGCCATAAGCGGCATAAGAGGACACTGAGGAGTTTTAGTGGGTTAGAGTCCTACATAACTGCGCTATCTCCCCATGGTAGCGTAGTATGCATGAGCATTGCCCCAAACTAATAAAAAAAAATATACTTAATGTAAACCACCTGGACTTGTGCATCTCCAACTATCACTAACGAGCTGGGGCTCTGCCACAGTACCACCGCTCCTCAGTTTTCTGAGGCGCTATCTCTGAACCCAGCTTGCGGATCGGCGCCACGACTCTCGCCACCTCAAGCTCGGCAAACTGGATGGTCTCATCGAAGGTATCCCTGCCAGCGGCATAGCAAACGACGGGGAGTTCAACACGCAGGACCACGTCGTATGCGAGATCCCACAAGAGAGGACCTAAAACCGACCCCTATGGAACCCCACACATAATCTCCCTCCGATGTACGCCACCATCCCAAATACCAAGAATTAATATTACAATACGAATGTAACCAACTTTTGTTTCTATCGGGCGGCGGCGATCTATTTAAATTTTAGAACACAAAAGCTGCTAATGTGACTAAACTATGATAGTTAGATATATTCTCTTACAGTCTTTTTTGTAGGTAATAATGAGTACTACTTTAATCATGTAGTACATAATTTTTATGTATCGTCAATAGTTTTCCCAGAGCGCAAGCCAAATAGTGAATTTTATAGGCAACATTTGCTACTTTCGGTTACATTATAGCAATTTTCTTAAGTATCTCTGTTTTTTTTAAATAAATTGTAGTCTATGTTACTCCAGACTAATGTAGCTTTCCATAGGTGAAATAATTTTTAAAATCGGTCCAGTAGTTTCGGAGCCTATTCGGTACAAACAAACAAACGAAAAAATCTTTCCTCTAAATATTATAGTAGTAAGTATAGAAGTAAAGATAAATAAGTTAAATCATTTCTACCATCATCATCAAAAATGTTTTGCGTGTACATAAATACCGTCGGCATAAAGACGTCTGCTGCTGGACGTACGTAGGCTTCTCCCATGCGGCACCATCCTATCGATCGGTCCTGTGTTTTTTGCATCCTGTGGTTTCTCACAATTAAACCTTTTTTTAGTTATCATTTATAGGCTCGTGCCTCACCTGATGGTAAGCGATGATGTGGTCAACCGTGAAGTACGCTTGCCTAGAAGTAACCTATTCACTCTTTACTTAGAAACCCCTAGGTTGTAGCTCGCTCATGTATGTGAAAGCAAAACTTCATGTATTGATATTCGAAATTACAAACTAGCTTACAACGATGACAATCCCACCGCACTATTCCCAAACCACTACAACTCCTGAAAGCCAGAATCAACAGTGGCGACCACCAGAAAAGCGCCGAGGCAATGAAGCTCGACGAAGTCCCGGCGTATGAAAAATTTCGGTAAATTTCCACTTCCCTCCATATCAAGCAGGAGACAGAACAAACAAGGCCATTAGGTACAAAGGGTCGTTTACAACTGGGATAAGCCCAGTTGCCTAGCACCACGGATAAAAATTTGCATAAATATTAATGGGTCCTAACATTGTGAGCTGTTATATTTGATTCCAATAATAGGTATGGCAAAAAGCTTGAACGCACGGAAATTTGTTCTAGTTTCCACATGGTCCGTATAGTAAACAACTACTGATGCCATTCCATCGATGAGTGGATATCATGCAACGTATACAATCCTATCTCATTATAATATATACTAGTCCTATAAGCAGTATACACGCCACACCACAGACATAAATCTAACTAGATAACGCAAGTCCCTCCATCTGTATGAAAACCAAGCGTGCCATTTTTTCACACACAAATTAAAAACAAATTTACATACCAATGAAAGAAAACATTTCCAATGCCTCAGTCCACTTTTTCTATACAGTATTTAAAGCTCAATATGGCATAAGCAGGCATTTTTCTAGATTTCGGGAGATTTCCGGTGCTGATAATGCTAAATGAAAAGCTCAAATTACGATCATTGAACGTAATTTTACTCCGTTTTTAGGGTACCAAAAGGGTAAAAACGGGACTCTATTACTAAAACTCCGCGGTCCGTCCGTCTGTCTGTCTGTCTGTCTGTCGCCAGGCTGTATCTCATGAACCGTGATAGCTAGACAGTTGTAATTTTCACAAATGATGTATATCTGTTGCCGCTTTAACAACAAATACCAAAAATAGAATAAAACAAATATTTAAGTGGGGATCCCATACAACAAAAGTGGTTTTTTTTTGTAATTTTTTGCGATAATGGTACGGAACACTTCGTGCGAGAATCCGACTCGTACTTGGTCGGTTTTTGACACGCGAAGTACATACAATCGCGTCATCTAGTTAGATTTATATCTGTGCGCCACCCTCATAACTGCATACAAAACAATGCATAGCAGCTAGGTACCCATAGTTGCTATGCGCCACAGCGCGCCGGTCGTAACCTATATCTTTACCGTGCTTATATGCACAATACAGTGACCCATTTCATGTCCAGGAAATCCAGCCACGCTGCTTCATTCAAGAGAATTTCTAAGCACCTTTTCTCGTGTTTCTATATTGCCTGTAAATATAGATACAAGCAAAGTTGAACCTTATGCATTTAGGTTCCTAAGTTGACAGTATAAAAATCATATTTTTTTTACAGACTTCAAAAAAAAGGAGTTAATCAATTCGACACGTATGTATGTAATATTGTTGGCATTGCACAATATTCACATATTTTACTCTGTATGGGCTTCTAAGCACGTGTGCCAAATTTCATAAGTGTATGTAGGTTTGTTTGTATGTAGGTTGGTCCACGCATATCTCCGAAAGTAGTAATCTGATCGGGATCATTTTTTTTTATTGGATTAGTTAGGTAGATTCTCAACTTAGGGAACAGTGCAGGTTTCATAAAAATTGGTTCTGCAGTTTTCAAGATATGAAAAGTACAACCGAACTCCTTAACGACAAACAGCACGAATGTGTAAATTGAGTTACGATTATTATGGATACCTTACCATAGAACTTGCTCAATTTTTAGTGATGGAGTACCAAAACTAAAAAGAGCAAAAAAAACTTTCGTTTCGGAA
The DNA here is from genome assembly GCA_949775005.1 of Orthosia gothica. Classification (NCBI taxonomy): domain Eukaryota; kingdom Metazoa; phylum Arthropoda; class Insecta; order Lepidoptera; family Noctuidae; genus Orthosia; species Orthosia gothica. The sequence goes on along the minus strand of OX459035.1, from coordinate 5,203,707 downwards.
GTCAGTGTCGCAAACCGGTAGGTAACAAAGACACCGTCTGCCGAAACGAAAGTTATTTTTGCTCTTTTTACTGTTTTGCTTCGGAGGTCGGATTATTTTTTGTGAAAAAGTTTTTCAGTGATAGAGTACTATAACTAATAAAAAGAGAGAAAAAAACAGTGTTGAAAAAGGTTAAATGCAAGGGGTAGGTATAATCAAGACACAGACATCCGAAGCTAAAGTTATTTTTGAAGTTTTTAGTGTTTTGCTATTAGGGACTATAGAGTATAGACCTCTATTTCAACTTGCTAGGTCCACCCGTTCCTGAGAAAATCGGTGGTGACACACGGACAGACAGACTGACAAGAGAGTAATCTTATAAGGGTTCCTTTTTTAGGATTCCTTACCCAAAAGGTAAAAACGGGACCCTATTACTAAGGCTTCGCGGTCCGTCTGTCTGTCTGTCACCAGGCTGTATCTCACTCCTTTTTTACCTTTTGAGGTACGGAACCCTAAAAATGTCAAGAATAGAAACCAACATTCCGTCGACCGCAGGATCGCTTCAGCCAAACCAAACCATTAAATTGTGGTAAACCTAACCATTATTTTGAACTCATCCTAAGGCTGAACATCAAAGTTCTATAAAAGTTTGTAGAGCAATTTCTGTTTAGAGAGAACTATCAATGTCGAAAATTATTGATGCTTTTTTAGAGAAGAATTTATGAAAAGATAGATCAAGGGAGAACTATATTTATAATCTGTGTCTATATTTATTTTCTTTTATTCTTTATTGTACACCTAAATATTTAAAAATAGTACATTACTGCAGCGGCCAGCAAAAGAGGCATTGATGGACGAACGTGTAAATGTGGGCCGAGGCGAAGCCGCACACATACATACGTATAAGTCCATCAATGCCTAGTTGTGACCAAGGCTTGTATAGTACTTTTCTCAAATAATGCGCGGCAATTAAAACTAAGTAGTACCTAGAACTCATTTTGTCAATTAAAATTACTTTTCAAATCAATGACGAACAATAAACAACAAGTTTGCCCGCGGTGCTTAGCACACACAACGATTTTTATTCGAGCGATTTTTCTGAAAAAATCGCTCGGGAATAATACTACAAAAATCCGCGCGAATAAAAATCGTAATGCGTGTTAAAGCTGGGAACAAAATATAGGACGCGGCTGACGGACGCGACTTACAGCCGCGGCTGATAATTATGTGTGCACAGTCGTATGGGACGCGGCTGCCAGATCTCTATCAGACGATTCAGATGTCCGAACGCCCAAGGTCACGTCCGCGACTTACGTCCGATAGTTTGCACAATGTAATATGCATTCATTACCTAGATACTCTTGTCGCGGCTGTCAGTCGTGTCCGTCAGCCGCGTCCGATAATTTGTGCCCAGCTTTAGCCTTAAAGTGTTAATTTGTTTTTATTTCAATAAACAGCTTTATTTGCAAGCCAGTTAGAAATTTAAATAAAACCTTTGATAAATTACCTCCTTGGTTGCCATGTTTCGGAGTAAAAGATCGTTCCATTTTTAAATTACACTGTAATTTATTTGGCCGCTAAACACGACAAATATGGATTTACTAGCTGTTGCCCGCGACTTCGTCTGCGAAGCATTAGTAATTTGAATTGCTAATTTTTATATCGCGGCCTAATATTGTAGGTTTTCCATACAAACTTCTACCCCTCTTTCACTCCCTTAAGTATGATTTCCGTAAGTATGTTTGGATAAAAACTATCCTATGTCCTGCCCAGGGTCTCAAAATATCTCCGAACCAAATTACATTTAAATCGGTTCAGCGGTTTAAGTGTGAAAAGGTAGACAGAGAGACAGACAGAGTTACTTTCACATTTATAATATTAACTCCGCCCGCGACTTCGTTCGTGTGATGGCAACCAAAAATAAGCTGTTATTAAACCAAATAAAATGTGGTTTTGTAAAGTTCTACGGTTTATAGGTTTGGGACGATTCGTTATTTGACTTAGAGAATAATACATTTTAGGTTACCGCTACAAAGTAAAATCCGCCCCTAAAAACTTAATATACCCTTTTTCTCTTTTTAATTTTTTGTTTATTTTAGTTAGATTAGAAAACTAAAATCACTTAACCCTATCAGGGGGGAGGTAGTTTTAAAAAACGTATTATGTAAACTTTGAATAATAACTTAATCTCCACGGAATGAGATTGTTCATACAAACAAATTACCCCCTTTTCACCCCCTTAAAGGTTGACAGTTCAGTGGTGACTGCGAACCGGGAAATGCAAATTAGGAAGTCCGACCTGCCCGGCGAGCATGGCCTACTGTGACATCGCTTAAGTCACACTTTTAATCACAGTTTGGGCGATAAACTCATTTTGTCTTAAATGCTAGCACGGCGGCGTGAGATATTTTCTTGACTTGTGGCATAACTTCTTGACGTTTATTTTTTTCTTTTTCGGAAATTTTCCAATTTTATTGTAGTTTCGGTGTAACCTTGGCCATAAAAACCATTTATGTTCTGAGAAGCATAGCCCTACGACGCACTGTTGCCGAATTATGGGCCTCCGTATCTTATTTTATTTTGCATATTTCCGAAATGATATCTCGAAAACGGTATGTCCTAGGCCAAAAATAACCAAAATTTAGCCCCCCCCTTTGCTATCCCCATGTTAGCAGCATCCCAACATGAATTACAAGTTTTTTTTTTTTTTACATTGCTTGGTTAAAATATGTCATGTCTTACAATTTGTCTTAAATGCTAGCACGGGACAACCATGTGACATAATTTACAGGCGCGACTTGCTTTTCTTGTTGTCGACTTCATAGTGCGACATAATTTGAATAGACGACCAAATAAAATAATATGTAAAAAAGTATGCCGTTCATACAGCTAAACAACTTTTTAATTTTGTTGGGAATAAATTAATATTTGACCCACGACCATAGACTTATGCACACTTTATTTTTCTTTGTTTGTTTGATTACATATTAAGTGTTTGTTAGAAAGATATATTTATTGTGAAAATTTTAATAATTACTAAAAAATATAATAGCTTGGACCAATACCGGTGGGCCCCTATTTTTTTGTGAATTTTATTTAAGAAACATTTAAAAATGTAGAAAGCAAGAAGAATAAGGTATAAAAGAAAATAATTATAAAAAAAATAATCATAATTAAAATAAGAACAACAATAAAAAAAAATACAATTATAAAAAAGTAATATTATAAAATTAATTAATAATCTTGTAACATTTCAATCAATTAATAAGCATTGATCACCAATTCACCATACACACAAAATGAATTTATTGCCATTTGGTGCCGTAATTAGAAGGCAAATATATTTTTTTCAACTATAAAATTTTATCACCACCTCCGAACGAAAGTGATACATTTTTCTAAATCATCTGTCAAAATGTGACATTTGTGACAAAATGGGTGCGCCCGTATTAGCAATTAAGACCCGATGAGTCCCAAACAAACGTCAGGAAATTTTCTCACGCCGCCGGTGCTATTATTTAGGACAAAATGGCGTTATCGCCCAAACTGCGATGAAATGTGTGACTCAAGCCATGTCACAGTAGGCCATGCTCGCCGGGCAGCAACAAGAAAGGCATGTTGCGCCTTTAAAATATGTCACATGTTTGACCCGTGCTAGCATTTAAGACAAATTGTAAGATATGACATAATTTATCATGTCATGTCACAAATGTCGTGGTTACGCCCATGCTCGCTAGGCTGGTCAAGGCTGCGGGAGTCCGGTGGATGCGAAACGCACAGGACCGATCAGTGTGGCGGCGCTTGGGGAAGGCCTATGTTTAGCAGTGGACGTTTTTTGGCTGAAATGATAATGATGGTGAAAGGTTGATTTTCCGCAAATTCCTTCTTCGTGCTCCCCTAGATCCCACTTCATACATCAATAACGAAACCTTATCCAGTATGATTCATAACAAACTTTAACACCCACTTAATCCTATTTTGGGGGGTAGTATCGAAAAAATATAATGGCAACCTTTTATTGTTTACTTAGGTTGGTATTTATGTCAACTATCAAGTTTATTAACCCATGACATAAAATTCTTTAACAAAACTTTATCACCTGTTAAATCGTATTTTGGAGGCAGTTTCGAAAATCTAATAATATCAACCTTTATTGTTTGTTTAGGTTGGTATTTTTGTCAAGTATCAAGTTTATTAACTCAAGAAATAAGATTCTTCAAAAAACCTTAACACCCCTAAAAAAAACCGTATTTTGGGGATAGTGAATTTCAACCTGTATTTGTTTAGGTTGGTAAATATGTCAAGTTTAAAGTTAATTAACTCAAGAAGTGAGATTCATCAAAAAAAAATCTTTTGGGGGTAGTTTTGAAAACTAATAATAACAACTTTTATTGCTTAAGTTTCAAGTTTATTAACCCAAGTAATATGATTATTCAAAAAATCTTTAACACCCCGTAAATCTGTTTCGATAAACTAATAATAACAAACTTATGTCTCCTTTTGCTTGACTATTTGTGGAAGCAAAATCGACGACAATTACATTAGCCCAGACAATAAACACTACAACATAAATTGACTGCACAAAATAAATAATAATCTGTTGGATTTCTATTAAAATTCTACCTAGAAAGTGTAAAAATCTAGTACAGAAATAAAGTGAAATTGTAGCCTAAATTTTAACAAGATCAAAGCAGTGTTATCAATAGTTCTTTCTTTTGTTTTTATCAATTTAACTTTCACATTTAAGTCCTATTAACCATATCTATCTGTAATCATTATATTTTCTTAACTCTATTAACTTGTAAACTTTTCTTTAGTCAGTTTAGAAAGTTTTTTTTTTTTCTTTTTCTCGTCTACCTCCTACCTAAAAATATAAAATTATTTAAATATTAGAAAACTAGTGCACTGTTATTTAGTTTAAATGCCACATATTTCAGGTAATTAAGGAAAATGATGACCCGCAGCACTGCAATCAAAGAGCTGGAAGTAAAATTGAGAGCTTCCTTGAAGGAGCTGCAAGACTCCAAAGCATTAAATATAAAACTGCTCCAAGAAATTGCAGACAGTGAGGTGGAAGTCGAAAATGTGGTCCATAAGAACACATTCCTCAAAAGTGAACTGGCTGAGCTACATACTCAGCACCAGGACTTAGCCGAACAACACCAGGTACTTCAGCATCAAGCGAAAAATTATCAAAAGTGCAGTGACACATATGAACTAACTTTGAACCGTGTTTCAGAACTTGAACAAGAATTGTGTAATGCCCATAAGGCCCTATCTATCGCTGAGTCTGCTAAGGTCAGCGAGCAGTGTAAAAAAACTAATAGTTTATATAATGAGTTAGTTGGCAGTTTTCAGTCAGAACCAGTGTGTGAGTCTGATTTTATAATAGATTTGACTGGTGAAGACACTTTACCATTATGTCCTATTGTCATGAGTCACAATAAATTAAAAAAAAATATTAAAATAAAAAAAATTATAAAACGGTCACGGAGAACGATGAAAAAACAAAATCTCTTAAAATTAAATATTTCTTTAAGAAAGGATCGTGTTAACATAACAAGCAGATTAAATACCTGTATGGGAGAACTAGATGAATGTAGGGAAAAGTATGATGTAGATACAAGGCATTTTTCTAGATTTCGATAGATTTTCGGTGCCGATAATACTAAAAGAAAAGCTCAAATTACGATCATTGATCGTAATTTTACTCCGTTTTTACCCTCTATTACTAAGACTCCGCGGTCCATCTGTCTATCCGTCTGTCTGTCTGTCCGTCTGTCTGTCTGTCACCAGGCTGTATCTCATGAACCGTGATAGCTAGACAGTTGACATTTTCACAGATGATGTATTTCTGTTGCCACTATAACAATAAATACCAAAAATAGAGAATATTTAAGTGGGGCTCCCATACAACAAACGTGATTTTTTTGCCGTTTTTTGCGATAATGGTACGGAACGGAACCCTTCGTGCGAGAGTCCGACTCGTACTTGGCCGGTTTTTGACACGCGAAGTACATACAATCGCGTCATCTAGTTAGATTTATATCTGTGCGCCACCCTCATAACTGCATACAAAACAATGCATAGCAGCTATAGTACCCATAGTTGCTATGCGCCACAGCGCGCCGGTCGTAACCTATATCTTTACCGTGCCTATATGCACAATACAGTGACCCATTTCATGTCCAGGAAATCCAGCCACGCTGCTTCATTCAAGAGAATTTCTAAGCACCTTTTCACGTGTTTCTATATTGCCTGTAAATATAGATACAAGCAAAGTTGAACCTTTCAACCTTTCAATTTAGGTTCCTAACTTGACAGTATAAAAATCAACATTTTTTTACAGACGTCAAAAAAAGGAGGTAATCAATTCGACACGTATGTATGTAATATTGTCGGAATTGCACAATATTCACATATTTTACTCTGTATGGGCTTCTAAGCACGTGTGCCAAATTTCATAAGTGTATGTAGGTTTGTTTGTATGTAGGTTGGTCCACACATATCTCCGAAAGTAGTAATCTGATCGGGATCTTGTTTTTTTATTGGTTTAGTTAGGTAGATTCTTAACTTAGGGAATAGCGCAGGTTTCATAAAAATTGGTTCTGCAGTTTTCAAGATATGAAAAGTACAACCGAACTCCCTACCGACAAGCAGCACGAATGTGTAAATTGAGTTACGATTAATAGTAGGTTAAAACCCATTGGGAAAGAAGAAGAATATTATAAAAATGAAAGGAAAAATAATTTACGGGCGATCTGAGGTCGGGAAGGGGAAGGGGGTGAGTTTTTAAGGGTCAAAACAATTTATCTCGATTTCCGGCAAAACTACAAGTCCTATGGAAAAAGTTAAATGGCAAAGTTGTAGATAATAAAAAGATCTACTACTTTTGAATTGACACTTTTTTCACATAACCTCAAAATGTATGTGAAAAATTCAAATAACCAAGTTTTTGGTTTTAAATTTTTATCTTTTACAATTTTTTATTGTTTTTCACATAGTTTGGTAAAAACTTACCTTTTTATGTCCCAAACACACTGTATTTTTTTTATTTGAAATATTTATTCTTTCACCTTATTTTGACTTAATATCGAAAAAACTACCCTAATTTTCAATCGAAAATTCTCCTGTCAAAATATCTGCTTTTTAAAAAAAGTCGGTGGGCTCTTTGTTCGTTGAAATCTCTACTTAATGATGGTGTAAAAAAAATGTACATTATTATGGCATGTGCCATATCCCAAAAAAATGGTACCTACGAAAGACACCGACTTAAAAAAATAAGTTATTTTTCACTTTGTAGTTTTTCATTTGGAAGTCGGTAGTATTTTTTTGCAAAAAAGTTTTTTATTCATTTGGAAGTCGGTGGTTTTTTTTTGCAAAAAAGTTTTTTATGTCAATTAAAATTACTTTTCAAAATTAATGACGAACAATGAACAACAATATTTTTGCACGCGGTGCTTAGCACGCACAGCGATTTTTATTCGCGCGATTTTTTTTCCGCCCATTCTGCGGCCTATGGAATTGTATGAAGCTGCACGCGAATAATACTACAAAAATCCACGCGAATAAAAATCGCAATGCGTGTTAAGCCTTTGTTCTTTGTTCAATAAACAGCTTTCTATTTGCAAGCCAGTTAGAAATTTAAATAAAAACTTTGATAAATTACCTCCTTGGTTGCCATGTTTCGGAGTAAGAGATCGTTCCATTTTTAAATTACACTGTAATTTATTTGGCCGTTAAACACGACAGATATGGATTTTCATACAACTTTTGACGGCCGCTGCTCGCATGTATTTGGCCAGTACTGCAATTTCGATTTATATAGAATAAGATTGTCAAAATAATGCTCAAACCAAGAATGTTTGTGAAAAATTGATTACATAATTTCTTGTCTTCCAGCAAACCTTTGAGTGATAGAGATCTTAATAGAGGGCAGTAATCCAGTGTACATTAAATAACCTTCCTTTATAGTAAAATGTAACTAGTTACATAATAATACATAAAAGACCTACCTATGTTTATAAAGACAAATATATATATATATATATATTCCTTTATTTCTAGTTAGTCATTAATGTCTGGTTTCTTTGAAAAGATGTTTCTTTACAAAAACCAGCTGAATATTTGAATAACTCATCAAAGCTCTTCAACAAAGAATGCTGACAGCAATGCGCAATCATAATTTACATAAATCGATCATCGCGTTAGTCGAGAATGTACCAGGGACCTATAGATGTAACAAAGGGCATGAAAGACCAGTCGGAGGGCAAGAAAATGAATGCGTCACGTACGCCCAATCGAGTAAAAAGTTGCGCATTGAGCATAGACGTAGGTCGGGGGCAGTTTATTTGTTTCGTAACTTGACGTTTGTCAGGATTTTTTTTTTATCTGGCGGCAAAATTAAATATATTTTTAATTTATTTTGAAATTAGAATAGATTTTAAAGTAGGTATCCTACGCTTGAATAATTATAAATTGGTTTCTTTCTTCAGTATTTTGTAGGGTTGTAGGTAGGTGGTCAAGAAAATGGTTTTTAGAATGATTATAACTAGGTAGTTAGCACTGTTTATGTAATTTATAAATTCTAGTGTCGTAGGTAAGTTCGAAGAAACGCCTTCTCACCGTTCGGTTTTCTGTATACCTACTTTAGACACAGTACTTAAAAAATCGATCCCGAATGTTTTTAATTTGCACTGGATGAGGACTCATAGAGCGTCTTAATTTTTTTTTTTCATTACTACTTATTATAGAATAGAATAGAATAGAATATACTTTATTGTACACCAAAAAAAGAAATAACACATATTATACAGCAACTTAATACTATGGGTACAAAGGCGGTCTTATCGCTGACAGCGATATCTACCAGACAACCTTTGGATGGACTAAAGAACTTAAGATAAAAATAGGGGGTAGGGTGTACTGTTATATTAAAAAAAAAAAAAAAAAAAAAAATATATATTAATACATACAAATTATATAGCTATATAAAATACTATACACAAACTTACAAATATATATACATACATAATATTATTATGTTACATAAGTTCTTCAATTTCGTGTTTTTCCGCATTTTATTTTGTATGTGAGCGTGTGAATGTAATTTTTATTTATGTGTTTGTAATGTGTAATTTTACTATGTACTCTGGTCTGAAAATAAAAAAAAGATCTGGTCTGAAAGATTTAAAAATAAACGTAGGTACTTTCTTTTTTTAAATTCCAATTTCAAAAAGCTGTAAGGTCTATAATCGCTTCGCAAACAAAACAATCGAATGTGCGAGAGGGGGGTGTAAACATCGTGACGTCACAGGAGACCAGTGCGCTTGTGCGAGACTTCTCAAACGGTCCACACTGGGCGAGAATTGGAAATCGAAATAAGAAGACTAAAAATAGATTTTGCTAGTGAGAAGTTGGGTTAAGAATCTGCCAATAAAACCGTCTTGATGCAGGAGTTACCATGTATACATACAATATTATAAAGAGGAAGGATTTTTTTGTTTGTACCGAATAGGCTCCGAAACTACTGGACCGATATTAAAAATTCTTTCACCTATGGAAAACTACATTATTCCCGAGTAACATAGTCTATAATTTTGACAAGAGCGAAGCCGCGGAGGTCAGCTATTCAAAGACAAAGACAAAAGATATTTATTTCATCTGGGCCACCAAGCGGCACTCTTGAATGTCACAATTTAAATTTACATGGAATAAAAGTTGATTTTACCGTGCATTCGGAAAGTAGCTTGTTATGGAGAAGAATGCACAAGAAACTCCATACTTACACTTTAAAAAAAAAATGATTCTACCGAATTGACGATAAAAAGCAGGATGTCCTTATACATTAATAAGGACATCCTGCTTGTTATCGTCAATTTGACATCTATATCGCTGAACTACTCACGGGAAAAAATACTTATGGCTGACTATTTTGCGGGGGTTACCATAAACTCTTAGAGCAAGGTTATTTCGGGTGTACCCCATTGTTGCGAAGTTCATTACCGCGATGTATGGTACTGCGAAAGTTTACTATCGCGACGTTAGTTTTTGCGAAAGTTCGTCACTGCGAAGTACGTTACAGCGAAAGTATACCATTGCGAAGTACGTTGTCACGAAAGTTCTTAACTGCGATGTGCGTTACTGCGATAGTTTACCATTGCGACGTACGCTGTCGCGAAAGTTCTTTACTGTGACGATTGCAGTTTCGATAACATGCTATTGTGATTTAGGTCATCTAGGAGGATTGCTGATACTGGTGATAGTGGAAATATATAACAATATAATATTTCCACTATTAACTAGAAAAAACGATCTTTTCTAAAAATTAAACCTAGCTAGATCGAATTATCGCTCCCGAAAGGCCCTGCATACTGAATTTCATGAAAACTGTTGACGCCAGATTATATATATATGTCGGGTTTAGTCAATAGTACGGACGTTAAAACAAATCGCAAGCACGCCATCTGGCGGCAAAGCTAAACAACTACGCATTGGCGCGCTTCCTCTAACCACTTGCGTGGTAGGGATAGTAGAATATGGCAGTTGAGTACTGAACGCCGTAGAGCTAACACGTCCTAGAATCAGTGTCGATCCGTAATACTAGTAAGCGAGATTGTAACTGTGAATATTTGAATAAACCCAGTGTATCGAATAACTTCTGTGATTTCATTTGCACGATTGTACCCAACGACCTGCCCACACACGATGTCTTAACCTAAGGTTAAGACATCGTGATGGTTTGCATCTATCGGCCAGCCTTGATGCGACATCAGAAGTGGGATTCGGTCGTGCTAATGAGATCACACTTAAAAACAATAGTAGTGAAAGTGGCGGTTACATGCTTGCAAAAAAATTGCGGTGTCAGATAGAAACAGTTGTCGAGTTTTCTGCGACTACCCTCAGTCTTGAATAATGAAAAAAACAGTCCGGAACGGAGCAGGAAGGAGGCTAACAACCAAGGAGCTGGACAGGTCAAGGAGGAGTGTGTGGACATGTGAAAAGATCCATAATCACTGATCTTTATGCCAATCTGGTGAGTCGTTTTCATTTTGTTATGACTATGGAAAAGTGTGTTCATTATTCAAAATTCTGGTTTTGTGTACGGTATGGTGGTCAGTGGTTCAACGGGGTGGCCCGTGTCAGCTCATAGTTTCATGTTGGTTATCGATGGTCAAGTTTTGGTGTTGTTGAAGAGTTATTATTCTATTATCACTGGAAATAACACTTGACTGACCTTGGCTGACTGTTATTGTTCCTCTTACCATACCGTAACTTTACCTTATACTTCAGTCTGGAAATTATGAAAATTCCAAATGAAATATTTTGATTAGTTTTATGTAGTGAGAATTGACTAAGTTTGAGAAGAAGCAAAATATTATTCTTTTGTAGTTGGAGGGCCAAACTTTCTAAAAAGTGGTAAACCCTACCAGGTCGTTAATTGCAACTTAAAATGCAATGGCATTTATTTGATTCTCTAAAGCTCTTATACCTACCTGGGCACCGGGACACTGTGGTGTGTGGTTCATGTTTTGAACAGGGACTCTGCACTACCATTCGGTGTCCATAATAACACAGTTTTTCAGGTTTTGGTTACTACTACTACTAGAAGCTCGTGGCTAAATAATAACAGCCGCACTGGTCGATCATCAAGGTTAAGCAACGCTTGACGAGGTCGGTCCGTGGATGGGTGACCATTTCAACATACCGAGTTTCCTCCGTGCCTCGGAAAGCACACTAAGCCGTTGGTCCTGGCTGTCATTTGAAGATCTTTGACAGTCGTTACGGGTGGTCAGAGGCCTGAGATCTGACACCAGTCTTGCCAAGGGGTACCGTGTTGTCCAGCTGCTGGGTTGTGGAGGTCGGATGGGCAGTCGCTCCATGTAAGGCACTGGTACTCAGCTGAATCCGGTAGGACTGGAAGCCGATCCCAATGCAGTGGGAAAAAGGCTAGGCAGATTGATTGGTTTCGGTTACTACACCACTGCACCGGTTAATTTCCTTCAAAGCTGTGTATGGTTAAGATAAATGTGTGAACAAGTACTCTCGTAGTGTTTTTCATGTTTCAGATACTGTATTGTGTCGCAATGGAGTCACTGCTAGCGGCTAGCGATTCAGATGCTGAGCGCGAAGGTTGACGTGTGAGAGGTTAAGAGGAACGGCAAGCTAGCAGTTCGCAGGTCGTAGCTGAACGTTACGAGCGAATAGAATACTCGGTGAGTCGCTTCCATTTTATTTCGATAGTGAAGTCGAATGTTCTCTAGTGATGAGATGCTATTTCGATTTTTAAGTGTTCATGTTGGAACACTGAATTGGTTGGTAGTGGTTATACCTAGCACCATCACTAGGTAATTAAGACACACCTAGTAAAAAGCAAGTAGCTAATAAGTTACCTATTGGCTTGTTAGTACTTTCCTATTTTCAACATTTGGTTCAGTGCGAACTTTAGGATGAGATATCCCATATGAAGGAGATGAGTTATCCAAAATGACTGAATAACTAGTCGTTTTCAGTGGCAAAGCGAGTTAGTGATGTCGTTGGGCTATCGTAATTGTATGGAGTTAGTAACGGTACTGGTCATTTGCGTGTATTCAGGACAGATCTTGTTGCGTAACGATGTACAACCACCGTCTTCAGATCTGAATTCACTACTTTCAAAGTAATATTATGATAGCAGTAGATCTCGCGATCGTTTTTCTTACATAAAAACTAAGTTAGTGAGCGATAGTAAAGGGTTACTGTTGATAATTTGATTTTAATGATATTGATCCGAGTTAATTCGTGAAGCTCCTTAATATTATCAGGGTTAGTTGTTTCCCTTTTATTAGCCGTCAGTATATTCCAAGATCTTTGAATAATAAGCGCGAATATTGTGAGAAGGATACCCGATCACCAAGTTCCTTGAGGATTAGACGTCATAGTTGATGACAGTGTAACATGTCTGCTCGTAAGGCCAATTCTGGACCGCACCTCATGCGTAACATGTGGCGATGGGTTTTTGAAGAGGTTTCATGAGTTGAGTATGCATTGCCTTTGAATTGTAAAGAGTAACAGAATTGTTACAATTACTTTGTTTAGTTGAACTTGTTGATCGGCGGACCTTTTTCTAATGAATAGTGTTGTGTGGGAAACTAGTACGAAATCTGAAGAGGCCCTGTATTAAGTCCGCGATAGGTGATTATGACAGGATAGTGATCGTTATACACCGAAAGCTTTAAATAGGTACACTTAAACCTACAAGTATGGACACTGTAGGTTGAGGAAGATGCCAGCGGGTCATGTACCAGTCGATGTTGATGTTTAAAGGATTTTAATGTTGATGAGCAAGCTTAAGATGTCGAGTAATTGAGTCTATCAGCCGTATTATGTTTGACCGTACCAGTGGATTCTGGCGGAGGTCGGGGTCTAGAGAGACCGTTGTGTGAGAGCAATATAATTGCTGGTCGGCTATAGAGCCGTGGCGTTAGAGGTTTTACTCGAGGGTTTCTATAGACTTGGCAGTTTTTGCTGCAGCAGAAGTTTTAAAGGTTGTTTGGAATGACTGTGGTACATGGCCCAGGGTAATGATTTAGTTAAAGATCAGAGTTCTAAAATTTCCCTATTATCACGAACTCAATGATCTAGTTTGGTCAGGAGTAGCCGAGCGTTGTGTGTTGGCCTGTGTGGCAACTGTTGGCCTTTATGGCAACTAAAGGCCAGTGTGCCAACTGGAGGCCTTTATGGCAACTGTAGGCCAGTGTGGCAACTGGAGGTCTTTGTAGCAACTGTGGTCCTGTAGGACACCTGTAAGTCGGTTTAAAATAAACACGTTTGTGTAAGGAACCTTACAGAGGATTCCTGTTGAGTTATGAGGTTAAAATAAAGTAAACTCGCATAGTCACGCGAGAGGTGAGGTCACCATGTTAATGTTGATGACGTTCGAATCGTCAAGCCTTCATTACGAATATTGAAATCATTTTGGTTTTCCAATTTTGATTACTATGCGTAGATTGTTTTAGTAAGATACACAAAGCTCAAGTACCAATTAAGATAGTAGATGACGAATTGACGTAACATACGACAGGCTAAATGTCTGTGGGGAACTGGTTCTAAGTTCAGAGAGTTGAGTTAACTCGACATCGTAGGGATGTGCGAGTAGAGCAATTGTGATTGCTAAGAGAGCTATGAGATAGCTAAGAGAGCTATGTGATAGCTAAGAGAGCTTTGTGATGGCTAAGGATCGTGAATAAGATACCTGGTGTCTTGTTTCTTTTGTTTAATTAAATGTGACATTAATAACTATCAGTGGTACTTGGACTTTGTAATCACGAAGATTAGGTGCTATCAGGTACCGGATCGATGATTAAGATGCTATTTTCTTTAAATTGAAAATAGAATTACTTGTTCCTTGCAATGGTGAAGAGAGAGATTTAAATGATCATGTTTGATTATTTCGAAATGTTTCCTCACTCTAGAGTATGAGTCAGGATTGGACGAGTGAATACTGTTTGGAAATTTTGTGTTTCAGAAAAACATCCCTTGTATGATGGGAGACTGGCGGGTCGGAGTAGACTAAGAGGACGTGTGGCGCAACACGACATGAGATGGCATGGAGCATGGACAAGAAGATGATGCCTGCGGGTGATAGATTTGGGGATCTGTCACCTGAGAGAGGCCCGAGAAGGCGACGTGCTGTGTTTCACGTTCGCCTCTCAAGAGAAATTACGGCCTAAAGAACACCATGTGGTTTTAGTCAGTAGGAGTCTGACAGACCCCTCAGATTCCCCCAAGGGCTGAGGACATTCATGAGAATTTCTACATGATTCGATACACTGTTAAAACCTGACAATGAGGAACAGACGAGGACGCCTGTATCGCAGGATGGCCGTGTCGGGTTTAGTCAATAGTACGGACGTTAAAACAAATCGCAAGCACGCCATCTGGCGGCAAAGCTAAACAACTACGCATTGGCGCGCTTCCTCTAACCACATGCGTGGTAGGGATAGTAGAATATGGCAGTTGAGTACTGAACGCCGTAGAGCTAACACGTCCTAGAATCAGTGTCGATCCGTAATACTAGTAAGCGAGATTGTAACTGTGAATATTTGAATAAACCCAGTGTATCGAATAACTTCTGTGATTTCATTTGCACGATTGTACCCAACGACCTGCCCACACACGATGTCTTAACATAAGGGAATACACCCTGACTTCCCGATGATTTGCATCTATCGGCCAGCCTTGATGCGACATATACATACATATATACAAGAATTGCTAGTTTAAAGGTATCTACATAACTAAGACATAACAACGTATAGTTTTCTTTGCCGGCTACTACATGAATTTTGTTTTTGTTTATTTTATTATTACTATCTTTTGGTTCAATTATAATAAAATTTACTTACAATTTTTGGTCATTTGTTAGTCATGTCCAACAATATAATATTTCTACTACCACCAGTATCAGCAACCCTACTAGGTGAGCTAAATCGCAATAGCGTATTATCAAAACTGCAATCGTCACAGTAAAGAACTTTCGCGACAGCGTACGTCGCAATGGTAAACTTTCGCAGTAACGTACATCGCAGTTAAGAACTTTCGCGACAACGTACTTCGCAATCGTAAACTTTCGCAGTAACGTACATCGCAGTTAAGAACTTTCGTGACAACGTACTTCGCAATGGTATACTTTCGCTGTAACGTACTTCGCAGTGACGAACTTTCGCAAAAACGAACGTCGCGATAGTAAACTTTCGCAGTACCGTACATCGCGGTAATGAACTTCGCAACAATGGGGTACACCCGGTTATTTCCATTGTGCGTAAGAGCAGTGGCGGATTTACACATTTGCCGCCAGTAGGCTATTAAAGGAAGAGAAATGTGTTGACCCTGAAAGGGTCACTTACAGTCATTCTAATGTTTTCATCGGGTGTTTCTTCAAACCTTTTATTTCTTTTCAGTTGTCTTTTGGCCATCTCGTTTGTATATTGCTTCTATACGTTTAATTGCATCGCCTTTTCTTCGAAATACTTCAAATTATCATTAGGATATCCGCAGGCGAACCAAAGTTACCGACATAGCCCCAAGAATTGCCAAACTTAAGTGGCAGTGGGCAGGGCACATTGCTCGCAGAACGGATGGCCGATGGGGCCGAAAAGTTCTGAAGTGACGACCGCGAACCGGAAGACAGTACGTTGGAAGGCCTCCCACTAGGTGGACCGATGACCTGGTTAAGTTTGCGGGAAGGCGCTGGGTGCGAGACGCACGGGATCGGTCAATGTGGCGACGCGTGGGGGTGGCCTATGTCCAGCAGTGGACGTCTTTCGGCTGAAATGATGATGATGACATGAAATTCTCTCGTGCAGCTACGAAAAACATCAGAGGGATTCGTAAGGATCGGCAACAGTGATCAAATTTATGGTAGAATCCTGATCATTCACTTTGTTTATTACTTCAAAAAACATTCCACACAATAAACATTACCGCTGTTTCCAGTTTTTCTAATTCATATGTATCTCTTCAACTCAATGCCTCCACGCAGCATATGCCTTCAACAGGACCCCGCTTGGCGATTCGGCTCCCGCGCTGTGCTGTCAATTTGGCCAGACACCTAGCGAACGGTCATGTCATTCGTTCCCGAAACGCAACCCGAATACGACTACGCAAATGCGTAGTACAAAAAAAAATGGTGAAACATATTACACGTTGATTGAATTGTGTGAGTGGACTTAGTAAAACTTAGGTATTTAATAATGTGTTTTTATTCCCATATAAGACAAAAAAAAATAGCCAGATATGAAAATCTCCACCCTAGGCTGCTAGTATTATATTATCTGGGACCGTATGAGCTGATGATCAGACAGGGCAGGACTGATCCTGTCCGAATCATCACAAACAGCTCCCTTAAAGATTGAAATGCCAGCAATTCTTCCCTTGAACCCTACATCAAAAACAAAAGCCTGTGCAATAAGATTCTTAGCCAACTTTAACACCCCCTAAATCATATTTTGGGGGTAGATTAGAAAAATAAATTAATATCAATCTTTTGCCCCGTTGAGGGTCGAATTTTTAACAACCCAAATATTTAATCACTCTTTTCTTCTTTTTCGTTTATGTTAGTTACGTTGTACATGAAGATGCCTCAAAAAAACGTATTATGTCATGTTTTGATTATTTCCTTTATCCCCAATGAATTAGATTTTTAATATAAACAAAGCTTTCACCCTCTTAAAGGTTGAAAGTTCTGGAGTGGGGACCGCGTACCGGAAGACGCAGCCTAGAAAGGCCTGCCTCTAAGTAAAACGACGACCTGGTCAAGGCTGCGGCAGTCCGGTGGATGTGAAACACACAGGACTGATCACCTCATTATACAAAATGAGGATGATGATGGATTGCCGAAAATTCCTTCTTAGTGCTCTCGTAGAACCCTACATCAAAAACGAAACGCTTATGGTTTAAGTAGGTTCGTATTATTGCCAAATTTCAAGTTTATTAACCCAAGACATAAAACTCATTAAAAATAATTAACACCCGTTTAATGTTATTTTGGGAGAAGTTTCGAAAATCTAGTAATAACAACCTTATTGTTTACTTAGGTTGGTATTTGTGCCAAGATTCAAGTTTGTCAACCCAGGAAATAAGATTCTTCAAAAAAATCTTTAACACCCCCTAAATCGTCTTTTGGGGGTAGTTCGGCCTTTTTCGCTAACTGAAATTGGTATTTATGTCAAGTTTCAAGTTTATTAACCCAAGAAAATGTTTAAAAAAAACTGTCATCCCCTAAATCATCTTTTGGGATAGTTTCGAAAAACGAATAATGAAAACCTTTATTGTTTACTTAAATTGATATTTTTATGTCAAGTTGTAAATTTACTAACCGGAGAAATACAATTATACAAAATAACTTTAACACAGTCTTTTGGGGTAGTTGGACCACCTTTTTTGCTTATGTAGATTGTTTTTTATGTCAAGTTCAAAGTTTATCAACCCAAGAAATGAGTTTCTTTAAAAACACTTTTACATCCTCCAGATCGACTTTTGGGGGTAGTTACGAAAAATAATAATGACAACCTTTATGGTTTATTTAGTTTGGTATTTATGTCATGTTTAATTAACCAAAGAAAAAGATTCTTCAAAAAAACTGACATCCCCGAAATCATATTTTGGGGGTAGTTTCGAAAAACTAATAATGACAACATTTTATTAGGTCAAGTTTCAAGTTTATTAACAGAAGAAATAAGATTCTTCAAAAAATCTTTAACACCCCTTAATCGTCTTTAGGGGGTAGTTTCAATAAATAATAATAATAACCTTTATTAATAATTTAGGTTGGTATTTGTTCCAAGTTTCAATTTTATTGACCCATGAAATCATGGCAGATTCTTCCATACAAACTTCAACATCCCCTAAATCATTATTTGTGGCTAGTTTCGAAAAACTAATAATGACGACCTTTATAATTTAGTTAGATTACTATTTGTGCCAAATTTAAATAATTTTGGCCGAAGGAATAATTTTCATACAAACTTTCAACCCCTTTTTTACCCTCTATAATTCCACCCGGCATTTCCAAAAATCCTTTCTTAGTGCTCACTTACGTCACTTGAGGAACCTTCCTGCCAAATTTCGTGCTTCTAGGTCAAGCGGTTTTGGCTGTGCGTTGATTGATCAGTCAGTCAGGCAGCCAGTCAGTCAGTGATAGAAAGATAGATAGAAGAAGATAGACTAAAAGACTACAGGCCTATCGGAATATACCTTATAGGAATGACTCATCATCATCTTCCTGCCCTTGTCCCATGTTACTTGGGGTCGGCACACCTTTTGTTTTTCCGTAGGATTCTCATGCATCTGGCTCATGATCGTACAAAAAGTGTTTAGGCTCTATTCTATCTTTATTTCTTTGTTGTTAAACCAATATACCTGACTATTCCGCTATTTGAACAAAATGTAACCAGGGCAAAAGCCATTAAACATTCCACCCGTGTGTATCACCCCATACTCCCTAAAAATAGAGGGTGGAGGTTGCCTACTTATATAGCATTATACCGTCGCAGCGGCGACTAACTCGGCAAGTCAGCGCTAGTACTGAGTACGCCGCAGAGCCTGAATGTCGTTACCCAGGATCCTACTGAAGACTGGAAAAAGCCATAAAAGTGTAATCGATATTAATGTGCTACAAAGTAAAAGGACTAATCATTCCTTAATTGGAAGATCTTATTTCTGTGCAGTGTAAATTAAAGTGAAGTTATGACGTTATATGCCTTGCCGGCATCCAGTTACATGATAAAAAAAAAATTAACCAATATTGAGTCCCCGACGAGTAGTATGCCATCGTTACTTTTTCGGAATCGGTAAGTTTTTAATCGATTCCCTGTTGTTATGTACGCATTACGGTTACGGCGCGGCCCAATCGATAGTACTGTCGCTAACTTCACTACGGTCCTTGTTGACGTTTTGTTTTGAAGGAACGGAACGTTTTCCATGGCAACTCATGGTTGTCAAAGAGAGTATTGATTTTTATTATTTTGTCGCATAATCGAACCAAAAGTATAAATGACAGAAGATTAGTGCTAAATATAGTTTATACCATTTAATTGATTGAAAAGTATCCATATTTTTTTAAGAAAAGAACATGATTACGTCATTGAATTTTTAAGTACTTAGAGAAGTTAGTCCGCACATAAAACGGAACGTGATTATTGAGAATAGAAACGTCACGCATCCGGTGGCCATTATGGAAAAATTATGTTACGCGACCAAATTCAGACGCCTTCAACCACGTGTGTTTTGTATGCAAATAGAGAACTTCTCAAATAGTAAGATAACACCTTTCGCCCGCACTTCAGGTTGATTATTCATCAAATCAAACCAATTTAATTACACTTCTTTGATTCGTGTTCGTGTGTACAACGCAATTTGTTCAATCCTTACGGTCTGACCGTGTTTTTCTTCCCAAGTTTTTTCAAGGCTCAATTACGATTTATCAAGATGACGAAGTTAATACAACAATTAAATTTTAGTAGTAGTATTAGTAGTAATTACAATAATTACTACGATGTCGCTGGTTTGGAACCCCCCGCTGTTGAAGAGAAATACTACTTGTAAGTCATTTTAATTTCTTTCTTTTGCTATTTCTTGTTTATCAATACGTAATTGGGCCACGATTGCATCAAAACAGGAGTTCTGAATATTCAAACATGGAACGGCTCTTATTACGTATTACTCTAGATTGTCCTTCTATTTCGATACGTCATCATTGTAATTGGCTGATTACCTTCATGTTGCAATCTTTTTTGTATTTATGTCTAACCTTTTTTTCACGTGGAGGTTATCTCCATCGAGGTTTTGTTAAGAATAGAGATGGAAAATGGGTGCAACATACAGATGGCGTAATTTTTTGCAGTATGCTTATTGTTAATAAAAAGTCACGTAGATTATAAACTTTTAGATTTGCGTCCGTTATATACAGAATGAGGAATTTTTACCAACTGGGATATTGGATAATTTGAGTTTGGTGTCATACTTTATACATTTCCCTTTTGTGAAATTATTGAGATTATTACAATAGAGAGCCTTCATAAAGTGGATATGTTTTCATTTATGCACATGTCTGTTTCCCAATGTCAATTGCTTCTGTACAAAAAGTACCTGCCTAAACTGAAAAAACATACCCCTGCATCTTTGGCCCACATAATCAACGGTTCAGTTACTTTAGTTGATAAGCCATTAAACTCAAATGTGTATTTTCTACATCAGATAATACATTGATATAGTCAAGTGTTCAATTTGATACCTAATAATACATTTTAGGTAGTAGGGAATCACCTGTAACTTTTCATCATGGAGACATGTCTTTTATTTTATTCACACTAAGTGGTGTGCTTTTATGGAGAGCTGTCAAAGTCAAATCGCTTAAATACAATCTGACATGGTATGCTACTCAACCGTACAACCAACTGAATCGGAAAAGTCAATTGCTTTTTCTATTATCTTAGCTAATTAACACTCAAGGGGTTAAGGGTGTAATGAATACTAACATGAAATGTACCAGTTTTGTTATGTATTGGACACCTGCCCGTACATTTTATAAAAACAAAAGCATTGTTGCATTTCAGAAATTGTGAAAATATTGACTTTAGATTTGTATTGTATGTCAGATTGTTATAGGCAATTGAACATCCAAGTACCTACATAATAATATTTTTCATACGGGTGGGAAAGATTGGTATGTAGGCTTGCGCTTGACCACTATCTCACCTGATGGAAAGCGATGATGTGGTCGAAGGTGAAGCATGCTTGCCAACTTACAAAGAAAGTGACAAAATGGTTAAAAAAATAACAACACAGGTCAGGACTGGTCTTCCTACCCACTACAATGCCACCATTTGCTGCAAATAATGTCATCAAACAATAAAAACATAAATAACAATCACTTCTTTGTGAAGCAGGTTTATTACTCAATTTCATGGCAAAGTGTCACCATAGGAAAGTCTTATAAACAACCATTGAACATGACTCTCTCAATTGTTCAATTATTTGTTATCAGAACTCCTATATCAGTTGGATATTGACACCATTTTAACCATTTAATTTCAATAGACAACAATTATTCAAATGATATTGTCTCTCAATAGAATGCTATTTCAAATTGAAAGATTTCGTTTTCAATGGACTGCGATAAAAGAAAGATTCGTAAGCTAAAAATTAAAGGTCATATATGTATATGATTAAAAATAAATGACAATAATTTTTTTACTAGGATGCATTGCGTTGAAATCAAAGTAGGTTACTTGGTAATGTTTTTGAACTCCGTTTCATATTTTGAGTTCAGTTCTTAACAACTTTATTTTCCTAAATAGCATTTTGCTATGGATACAATATTATCCTTACTGACCCATTTGACACAATAATTATCTACTTCATTAAATTCAACCAAACCGGAAAAGCAGAACAAAATAATGAAATAAATGACAGTTTTGTCTGACATTTTATAATAGGATAGGAAGCCTGCCATGTACATACGTATTGCACATAAATGCATATTAGGTATATGTATATTGCATTAAGAGTGGCATTGTTGTCTGTCCATAACACAGTCAATGATAGTTGCATTTATCATCATAAAAATGCATTGTCTAGACTGGACTCAACATAACATCACACCAGTATACCCTGAAGTGTTAGGCAGAGGTTCACCTATAAGTACACCCACATTCATAAATCCCGATGCTGGGCTGTATAGATGCAGTTTCCAACTGTGCACAAATCCCAATGCCGGACTATATATATGCAGTTTCCAACTGTGCACAAATCCCAATGCCGGGCTGTATAGATGCAGTTTCCAACTGTGCACAAATACCAATGCCAGACTGTATAGATGCAGATTCTTCTTATTTTCTGCCCCCGGTAAAACAGGACAATGTGGTGACAGTAGAGTGGCTTGAGGGACTTTTGACGTTTCAAGCGAACTGATTCTCAGCCAATATGAACAAAATATTTTTAAATCTGATGAATGTAACAAAAAAATACAATGGATAATGAAGATTTTTCTTTTCAACAATATGCGATCTGTTGATTAACTCTGGGAAGCAAGAATTATACAAGCAATATGAATTTATTGCATAGCAAGTTTGATTAGCAGCCTAATTGCGGAACTTTATTGAAAGATCAGAGAACATGCACACATTTTAATTTTGACAATAGCGTGCTTTACGCTCTCAAGTAGAATTTAGAACATTTATGAAGAAATTAATACAGGCAAAGCACCCATGAACCATTCTTTAGAGTAACGCAATTATCGTGAAACATAACTAGGCCATAATTTGTCACAAGGGCCACATTCTGAAACATGTTTTAAAATACAAAATGTCTGTTTACCCCGTCTAACCCCTTAACATAAAATACTACTTATGAAGGTAAACAGATCAATCAAGAATCTGTGTCAGTTTTCACTCTAAAGAAAAGGTCGTTGCTCTTAAATTAGTAAGTACAATTAGGCATACAATAAAAAAAGTTAATTTAAAAATCTAAAAACCCGTCTGCTTAAAAAGCGAACTAAAAAGACGTAAACAAGAAGAAAATCATGTTGTGCAGTCGGAAGATACACATTCGCGAGTTCGCTGATCAAAACCAGATGTATCCTCCGACTGCACAACATGATTTTCTTCTTGTTTACGTCTTTTTAGTTCCATTTTTAAGCAGTCGGGTTTTTAGATTTTTAAATTAACTTTTTTTATTGTATGCCTAATTAACTTGTTTTTATTTACAACTATTCAGGTATTTTTTTTGAATTTGGTATATTTAAACACACGTTTTATATATTTTTGATAACACATCTTAAAACCCTTTATTTTGATACCCCACACGAAGGGTTTGGAAGAAAAATAAATTAGGCCTCCACAATATGGCGCCCAAAGTCCGCCATTTTCTCTATTTACCAATTTTAATGTAGCCACTGAAACACGCAGGGTAAAGTCGAAACGATTGACGTAAGAACCATCAAAATCGGCCAACGCGTTTGGTCTCTAGAACGCCACATAGGAACAAACATACATACCTACATACATAGACTGATAAACACATGACCCTCCTTCGGCAGTCGGGTAAAAAAAAGCTGAATCCGATTTAACGGAAAGCCGACCTCAACATGGGAAATAGCTAACCAAATTGATATTACGATTACTTTTGTTCACCAGTGGTTATAATAAAGGAATGCGACCAGCTTCTAATTTAAATCGTAGCGTGACGTAGAACATTACTGTACAAGGCCACCGCCTCACTGGCCAGTAATAAATGTATCAATCAAAACTGATTGTTTGAATGGAATAGATCACCGTTTTTATATAACGGTCTTTGAATTTTTTATATGAGAATTTGTTGACAGTTTATTGTTTTTACCCGACTGCCGAAGGAGGGTATTGTGTTTATCAGTCTATGTTGTATGTGTGTACTATGTTTGTTCTTATGTGGCGTTCTAGAGACTAAACGCGTTGGCCGATTTTGATGATTCTGACGTCAATCGATTCGTCTTAACCTTGTGAGTGTCACTGGCTACATTAAAATTGGAAAACAGATACTTGGCGCCTTTTGGGTGCCATATTGTGAGTGCCCAATTTCCCATCGTGTGGGGTATCAAAATAAAGCGTTTTAAAAGGTGATTATAAAAATACAAAACACTTATCTTTTTAAATGTACCTAATTCTAAAAAGTTATAAATAATAAAAGTTAATTCAAATAACCAAAAAACCCGACTGCTTAAGAAGCGAACTAAAACGACGTAAACAAGAAGAAAATCATGCTGTGCAGTCAGAGGATACATCAGGTTTTGGTCAGCCAGCTCGCTCATATGTGTATCCTCCGACTGTACAGCATGATTTTCTGCTTGTTTGCATCGTTTTTTGTATGAGATTTACTACTGCGCAGTCATTGTAGACTACTCCAGGACGGCCAAGAAGTTTGGCGAGAACTATACTCAGCTAACCCCCAGTTTCCCAGCTCAGAATTATCGGAAAATTAATGTGACAAATTGTCAAGCACGCGTTATCTGCTGTGATTGGTTGAATGAATTTCCAACAGCAGATCATAGCAGATAACGCGTGCTTGACAATTTGTCACATTAATTCTCCGATAATTTTGAGCTGGGGAACTGGGGGTAACTCAGCTGTATTCGCTTAGACTGGAAGCCGACCCCGATACAGTTGGTGGGGACCCAAGTTGTAATTAGCCAGCTCGTTAGTTCTCGCCTTTGTTGATTATACCTGCACATTCCAGTTGTTTCTGGTAACAGATAAAAACTACCTACCTTCATGTAACGATAATATCATTGCCGTACTGTACCTATGTATACTCCGTTTGAAATAACATTAGAAATTTTTACTACTCTTTTTACAGTCCGTTCAATCGATTTTGAATTCTATCCCGTATACTTAAGGATGACATAGAAAGCATAAACCTGTTACCAAAATCATTTACTACAGCTGCCATTTGTCGTATCACCAACGCAATAGAAGTCAAAATCGGTTGAACGGGCTGTAAAAGGTCTGTGAAACTCTCAGTATTTCTGCAATTATAATTTCATATCGTTTTACAATCTAGATTTAGCAGGTCTGTTAGGCATGTATGTTTATTATTAGATTACTTTTACTTGTCTCTGTTTGACAATAACGCTAGCTTAGATAACTGATTATATAGGTCGTGTTGTTTATGATCTTTGTTTATGGCACGAACATTAGCAATAGTTACAATGGCGGCGTTTAGCGGCCATTTTGAATAACTTAATGCATGTATGTTTATTTTTAGATTACTTTTACTTGTCTCTGTTTGACAATAACGCTAGCTTAGATAACTGTCTAAATAGGTCGTGTTGTTTATGATCTTTGTTTATGGAACGAAGCAATAGTTAAAATGGCGGCGTTTAGCGGCCATTTTGAATAACTTAAGTATTTTACTGTAAAACCGGCGAAATCGTGTTTTTTTTTACATTGAGAAGAATAGTGGGGTGCTAATTGGTACAGTAGTAGGGCAGTTAGTAGGTACATTTCAGTGGTATAAATACCAGTATAAATTGACCTCTTTGCCTCATGAAACTCCGCAGGAAGCTAGTCCATCTGAAGGTGGGACCTTTGATATGCAGTTTAACCCACTGTACAGGTTTCCTTTTCTAACAAAAAATACCCATACAGTTCTTTCTTAGCTCTCTAAAAGCCAGAATTAGGTACAGATACAGCATTCTCTCACCCTTATCCACTGACTTATGTATGGTACGGCGAATAGCGCGTTTTTTGACGTCACTATTTGGTCGTCCACAGGCCGTAAAAGACCGAAGCGAACTCGGCACGCGGTTGGCTATCTTCGGGAGCGGTCGTGCGCATGAAACATTAAAAAAATGCCCTGTTTCTTGTATTGTAAATGCATTTAGTACTCGTACAAGCAAACATTCGGACGGCCGTATGATTACTAGGTATTTAAATCTATGCCCTTGTGCTATTTATTTAGATAACGCAACATGTATTCTTCTACCATGATTCTCTCTTAGACCCAGTTTTTTACCCGATTGCCGAAGGAGGGTAATGTGTTTATCAGTCTATGTATGTATGTATGTTTGTTCCTGTATGGCGTTCTATAGACCAAACGCGTTGGTCGATTTTGATGATTCTTACGTCAATCGATTCGTCTAACCCTGCGAGTGTCACTGGCTACATTAAAACTGGATAAGAAAAAAATGCCAGATTTTGGGCGCCATTTTGTGGGGGTTTTTATTTCTTCTAAATCCATCGTGTGGGGTATCAAAATAAATGGGTTTTATTAAGAGGTGATTTCAAAAATATATAATACTTAGGATATGTTTAAATCTACCAAATTCGAAAAAAAAAAATAACAAAAAAGTTAATTTAAAAAATCTAAAAACCCAACTGCTTAAAAATCGAACTAAAAAGACGTAAACAAGAAGAAAATCATGTAGTGCAGTCGGAGGATACATCTGGTTTTGGTCAGCCAGCCAGCAGTCAGGTTTTTTGATTTTTTAAACTAACTTATTTTATCCGAAGTTAATTCTACCTGGGTATTATTCATCATCCCAGCTACCTACCTAAAAGCCAGCCTGATCAATTCATACACGTCGTCAGTCTTCCGACCACTTCTTATCTCCCTATTCTATTTATACAATGCAATAACAATCAACCTATATACCAATCTAAATATGTTTTCCGTGACTACAAAAACACATTAAACTCAATGTTTATTTGGTTATTCGTTCAACTTTTATGCTTTTTGGAGTATTTTTAGTATAGGTACGAGTTGCTTGAGGTGTGATAAAAATGCTGGCTTTATGAAATTTTATCACAGGTTATTGATCTAGTCATCAATGCAGGAAGGTTGTTACCTCCTTGCCCTTGTCCCGTATTACTTGGCGCACCACGTTTTCTTCTTCCTTATCATACCGTCCTGCAAACTGTCACGCCATCACTGACTCCCTTTTCTTTCATATCTTTACACTGTCCATCCACCTTTTTTACCCGACTGCCGAAGGAGGGTAATGTGTTTATCAGTCTATGTATTTTTGTTTCTATGTGGCGTTTTAAAGACCAAACGCGTTGGCCGTTTTTGATGATTCTTACTTCAATCGATTCGTTTTAAACCTTGCGAGTGTCACAGGCTACATTAAAATTGTAAAAAAGAAAAATGGCGGGTTGTGGCCTATCAATTTTGTTTTTTCTTTTGTATTATAAATAACAAGTTAATTAAAAAAAAAACTAAAAACCCGACTGCTTACGAATCGAACTAAAAAGACGTAAACAAGAAGAACATCATGCTGTGCAGTCGGCGGATACATATTCGCGAGCTGGCTGACCAAAACCAGATGTGTCCTCCGACTGCACAGCATGATTAAGTCTATACTTTTGAAGCCCAGAACTTGAAGATCTGCCAGGGATCCTACCCTATTCCTAAATTGTATATTTAGATGAGTATTAAGAGATTGACTAGATGGAAAAAAAACCTAAAACTCACAGATCCGAAGGCAGATAATATTACTATTTTTAGATTTGTTTGAAAAGAGAGCCTAGAGCCAGAGATAGTACTTTCGTAGCAATCTTCTGAAAGAGCCTTCAGATGAATTGGAGCAACTTCAACGAACAAAAGCTTTCCCCTTTATTAAAACCGAGCTATTTTCGTACTTATCATAATAAAATTCTTTAACCTGGAGGCTCAAAAGGGACTTTTGCGGCCTTAAACAATTCGACCACAGATTTTATCGTGCCCGCCAACTGAACTGACAGCTGTCAAAATTTTACCGGGAGTGCGATAGCGTTCTATTTTATGAAAATGTCACAACAGGCACACAAATGTCACAAAATGTCCCATTCAGCCGATATTCAGCCTTTTCAGTGCGGTTGCATTGTCCTAGATATTTATAGAACTGAAAGGATTTGTTGTTCTTATTGTCTGGTGGAATAAGTGAGCATTTTATGTCACGGGTTTTGTTTGATATTGTCAGAGCTTTTTTTTTTCAGTAAGCCGTTGGTTTTGTCAAGGTATTGTCAAGGACCTGAACCTAGTTAGTAAAAGCTACCACATAGATGCGACAACGTTTTTATATAAACTGTTCTAAAATTGATTTACAGAAAGAAAAAAATCTATTAAAAACGCGTCGGAATGTCGTGTTGCACTTGTCTGCGGGAAATGCAACGTAACATCTAATGAAGATATTAAATACCGATCTAGATGTTTACGTAATAATGAGCTGATAAACACAATAGGTAACATTTCAATCGAGAGTGATCAATCAATAAATCAATAATGAGATGACATTACTAGACCTTGAACTTCACTTTCCCCTATCGATAATGAGTGATGACGTACACAAACGTTCCCGCGCAATGCGCATGTCAGCCGTTGTCTATGGAAAATTTTTCGTAACGTTGTTTTTTTAATGTCAAGGCGTGGCTTAGAATAGTTCATAGACTAAAGAAAACACGATAAAACTTTTTGGTGATATAAATAATCTTGGTTTTATTTCCGGCCAGTATGTAAGTGCTTAAATCAAGGCTAGGTTACACGTTTCTGAATAAAAATAAAATATTATGATTCTTGCCTGTTCAGTTACTGGTAAAATGAAATAAATTCTCTAGTCGTCATCGGTGTGACAAAAGGCGTACAAATGTATGCTAGAAAGTATTATACTAACTTCGCCTTGAAAACTACCTTGTATGCCGCCATACTTATCTGAAAATGGCGGAGATAAACTAACGTCTCTTTTTGATTACAGAACGTAATGTATCAAAGAATATATTTCTACAATGACTAAGACTTGTTATGAATGTAAACAAAAAACATTATTTTGCTGGACCGTACCCAGTAGGCAGAATGACGAGAGAACCACGCCTGGCCGGCCGGGATTTTAAAAATAAATTGTAAACAATTTGCGCGCCAATGCGTTCGTGACAGCGCGGTTTGTTTTCAATTTTAGTTTTGTATTTTCTTTTCCTTATCGCATAACGCGTTACTATCAAAACCAAAGGATTTTTTCCCAGTACCTTCGATCAATGATCGAAATATTGTCAGAATTGTTTATTTCTTTTTAAGATAGAACCCACAGATGACGTGATCTAAAAAACTTTTTCACAAAAAATAAACCCAACTTCAAAAGCAAAACACTAAAAAGTGCAAAATAACTTTCGTTTAGCAAGTCGGTGTCGAAAAATTATATAAACAAGAGGTACCAAAGACACTGTCTTGGTTGAAGTCGCTCCGCGCCAAGTCTATTATTTATTCTGAGGCCAAGTGGACAGATAGCCTAATACCTGCATAAAAGCAATGAGCAATAAAAAAATAAAAAAACCATATTGAAACCTTTAAAAAAATCTCCATATTATGATTCCCTAAATTCGAAACAGAAAATATATAAAAAATCTTACATATTTCGGTTGCCAATTGCCATAATAACACGAAATTCCTTTAAAGAGTTATGGCAACGTTTCAAACCTATGACGCAGTGTTTTGACGGTAGTTCTATAAAAAGATCGTAATCTTGTTGGGTAGAGAAAGTGTAGCTACCTACTATTATTGTATTTCAACACTTGTTAAGAAATATTACCGCGCAATATGTTAGCGAAACTTTCCGTGATGGTTTTAGACGTAACCTTTGAGTAACCTGAGACGCTTGGGATGAGTGCAAAAAATGGCCACACCTATTCGTGACACGGGATTTTAATTCTTCTTTTGGTGCCATTCCAATTAATGAAGGCTGACAATCAATTCCGAATATATCTTATTGTAATAGACAAAGATTGTAAAGTATAGGGCTAATAAATTGACGAATGTGATCAAAGAAACCGGGATAGAGTAAATGGTTTTCAAGAATGTATCTGCTGTATGCCTCTCTTGGAAGAAAATCATGCTAGCGTTACCCCGAACTTTTCTTGTCGTCTTTGAAAAGCAGACACCAATAAGATGCAATGGTCTACCATGGTGGTGGTGTTGATCATTGGAAGGTTAAGTTCACGGTGATAGGTGACTTCTGTTCATCATTGTCATCATTTAAGCCTTAAGCAAATGCCTTCGACTGTAAGACATTCTCTTTGATCTCAAAGCGTCGTCGCTAAAGCCACATTGACCGGTCCTGTGCTCCGACCGATTTCTATTAACTTTTGCTTTTTTTTTTTTTTTTTTTATAACCTATAGGCTCGCGCTTGACCACAATCTCACCTGATGGTAAGCGATGATGTGGTCGACGGTGAAACACGCTTGCCTAGAAATAACCTATTCACTCTTGACTTAAAGACCCCTAGATTGTAGCTATCGGGAAACACAGACTCCGGCAGGGAATTCCACTCCTTAGCTGTACGCATAATAAAAGTGTTCCCAAAACGTTTTGTGCGTATGGGTGGGATGTCTACCATGTATCGATGGCGCATCGCCGTACGTCTGGTAGTCCGATGATGGAACGGGCTAGGTGGAATTATATCGTGCAATTCCATCGCACACTCCCCGAAATGTAACCGATAAAAAACCGACAGGCTGGCAACTCGGCGACGATGTTCAAGACTCTGGAGCTTTGACTTGACCAGCGCCTCATCGCCGATGAGCCTCTTGGCTCGCTTTTCGATCGACTCTAGTGCGTCAAGCTGGTATTTGGCTGATCCGTCCCAGAGATGAGAACAGTACTCCATGCATGATCGAACTTGCGCTTGATAAGCTTTCAGCTTCAGCCCAAGATAAGCAGTGGATGAATATGGACTGTCTTTTCGATATTAGTTGCCACCTCTTCATCCTTCCGTTTCATTAGCCTACTGCCAATGAGCTTGTTGTCTAGGAAGATCGAATGGTGAACCACACCCACAGTTCCTTCATTGTCAATGTGGAGGAATGCCAAATGTTTGGCGTCAGACCTCCGCACTCTTATGAACCTAGTTTTCAAATGTTGTGTTTGTATTCTTATTCATTGATCTTGTTATAGCCAGTTTGGACTTTCGAGACTGGTTTATTCAAATCTGGATATTTCTTTCCCCAGACTTTTAAGTTTCTTCTTATGCAACTGCGACTAGCAAAGAAACTGCCTGGTACTGTAAAGAATTGCTGGACATTTGGAAAAAGAAAGAACAACACAACTTGGACAAGTTCATCAGGCATCTTTTGGGCTTGCTTATCGAAGACCTCGTCCACCGCTTTCCGTCGGGCGAGTTCGAAGTCACGATCCCTAACGAAATAAAAAATGTTTATATTGCAAAGGCAGTCCGAAAACTCGATATTTTTTTATAAACTCAGACCATCGTAAAGGCTGTTTGATAAGGGCGTCCCCTAAAATACTTTACAACTATAGGTGCCCTTTATTCTTGCAACTCCAGAAGCCATTATACGACAAAATAAGTCCCATTTTAATAAAAATCGCAGCATGCATTTGAAATAATGCGCTCACCGCATTTCAGAAAAGGCATAACATAACCAAGCAAATCCAAACATATTTTTAAGCTGCCTTCAGCACTTTCTTTATGGATCGTGGCCAAATCTGTATTCCTTATATCATAAATTTTCTAAAAAACAGTTTGGCAAGCGAAATCTTTTAAATTTTTCTCTAAATAAATGCTAGATTTTGCTAAAAAGATAATATTGTCCCCATTGCAGAGTGCTTTTATTGGCCGATGAGAATCCAGACAATAATTGTAGATTGTGTTTAGATGACCTAGCTATTTGACAGAAACAGATTTAAGGTGGGTAGATAGATAATTTGACGTGTTTGAAGGTAGTTGAAAAAAGTTACAATCGGAAAGCATTTCAGCTTCAATTGTTTTCTTAGGCATTCTCTACTCCCCAAACAAAAACATTGGCTACTGACTCTTCTGAATCAAAATTTCAACCGAAAGGCATCCACTGATGGACATAGACTAGACCCCTATGCATCCCTAGATCGACCAGTCCTGATCTGCAGATACGATAAGCGATAGGCAATTTTTTGTGGCTGTTTGCTTTATAAAATTTAGAAAACAACACAAGAGACTCAGTGGTTTTCGATTCGGTCTGAAAAACATTCAAAGACCTACTAGAATCAAACGAAGTGAGTCCAAAACATCGCATATCTACAGATTTCCAGTTCATCGCCTTTCCACTATATAATAACGCTTCTTAGTGAATAAAACTTGCGATCAAAGAAGAAAAGCGACTTTACTATTGTGTTTTTTTAAGTGATTTGCCAAATACCAAATGATGCATGCAGCGTGCCCTAACTTTGTTTTGCAGCTAAAGATCTGAACCGTTCCTTGGTACCCATCTATTTCTGAACCATATTTTATTTATCTACAAAAGTCTCGCTGTGACAGTAGTAAGTTAGACAGGAAGAATCACATCCCATTATTGATTCGTTTTTAGATTCACAACACAAATTCTATTTTTGAATATTGGCAAGGCTCCTCTCTTTTGGCCGCCGACTGTTTACTGTTTTCAATTTTCAATCAGTCGCTCCTTGATTCTCACACCGGTCGCACGTCTTTGCAAAAAAAACTAAAAATAGATTCTATTTTCGTAAACAAACATAATATGCTGTATACGGTATACAGCATAAAGATATTTTTCAGAAAAGTGCCTGAAAAAAATCGCCTTACGATACCTTAATTTTTTCTTTGTTTTGTTGATTTTCAATTGTTTATTTATTGAAACATTCCATTTTTTGTGATATACTTGTTGTTTATAATATTTTACGAGGTTTATTTCGTTTTTATACATAGAAGATATATTTATTTTTGAAAAATGGTCAAGCTGTATCGGTAAGTCCATACTAGTGTATTTTGTAGTCTATGGCCTGCAATCATTGTTAGAAATTATGATTCCTTATCCTCTATTTTGAATTATTACTATATTCGAAGATATGTGACATCCACCAACCCGCACTGGGCCTGCGTGGTAAATTAAGGCCCAGTTATAAGTAATTTCTATCTCTTGCTACCGGTTAAATAAGAAAGGGACGGAAATACTCTAAAATTAACCCACGTGTCCTTCAGCTTGTTTTAATAGTTCAAGTGACGTCTTCACATGTTTTGAAGCTTTAAATCTCTTTTCTTCCATCTCTTTCGAATTTCATCTACAAGTAAAGGACAGTATCATTTTCAGTTTCAACCATCATGGCGTCGATTGTTTACGGGTAAACAATCGACGCCATGATGGTTGAAATTTACCTAAAACTTGAAGCCAAGCCTTTGAAGTATGTCTCTGAATTTCCTCAAGCAATTAAGTTAGTAAATGCCGTTAAAACAAACCATTTATGCCAAGGTTTCGAGATGATATCAAATGTTTTTATTGCTTGAGAAATTTTTCAGCGGTTTTCGAGTTGGCTTCTATAATAATTCTAAACAATTTTTGTTTTGTCTGTTTATGCCGAATCTCCGAAACTGCTGGCCTAATTTTGACGGGACTTTCACTGGCAGATATTTGATGTTATAAGCGGAGCGGAGTAACTTAGGCTACTTTTATTTTAGAAAAAAACCGGCCAAGTTCGAGTCGGAATCGCGCACGAAGGGTTCCGTACAATTTTCGCAAAAAACGGCAAAAAAACAACGTTTGTTGTATGGGAGCCCCACTCAAATATTTATTTTATTTTGTTTTTTTGTATTTGTTGTTATAGCGGCAACAACAATACATCTTATGAGAAATTTCAACTGTCTGACTATCACTGCTCATGAGATACAGCCTGGTGACAGACAGACAGACGGACAGTGAAGTCTTAGTAATAGGGTCCCGTTTTTACCCCTTGGGTACGGAACCCTAAAAAGTAATAATTACGAAGGTTTAGATGGATGGATGGACGCTCAAGAACGGCTGAACGGATCTGTATGAAATTTAGCACTTATATAGATTATAGTCTGGAATAGCACATAGACTAATTTTTAACCCCGTAAAATGCTCCCTTGGGATGAAAAAAACACTCTTCACGCGGGCAAAGCCGCTGGCAGCAGCTTGTTTAAACATACGACTGTTGTGGTTGGCACACGTGTCCTTGAAATTGTTTCAACATACACATGCTAGGTTTACTTAAGACTAACACCATTTGTATGGTGGATTCAGATGGCTGTTCGTGCGATAGTGTTTTTGTATAGTACCTGTGTCCAATGGAAATGTTTTTAACTAATTTTTAAAAAGGAGGAGGTTCTCAATTCGATTGTATGTATTTTTGTTACGCGATTACTCCGCCAATTATGATTTGATTTTGATGTTTTTTTTAACCCCCGCCGGAAAAAGAGGGGAGTTATAAGTTTCACGTGTGTTGCTGTGTGTCTGTCTGTGGCATCATAGCGCCTATTGTTTGAAAGGTAATTTTGTCGAGAGTGTACTTAGCTATGTTTGAATAAAATCGGTTCAGCCGTTCAAAAGTTATGGGCGTTTTACTGTTTGAATCGGGGTGTTTTCGCAAGATAAATGTGTCGGGAGTTTTTTAGAATGTTTCCCAAATAGTCTGAACCTACTATCCATTCGCAAAAAACGGTCAACAACCGCTCAAAATTCTATAGCAAGCAACATTTCTGTCACAAAAAATCAAATCCTCTAATTGTCTTCATCAAGGTCCCCAGCAACCTTCAAAAATACATTAACAACTTCAGAACACGAAAAAAGCCATCGCGTGCTAAATTCTCGTCAACTGCTATCGTCCTAATTAATCTATATTTACTGTAAACAGCAACAAAGCTGTTTTTAAACGAAATTATATATATATTATGGTTTCAGGCGAAATGCCAGGCAAATATAAGTACTTTGTACATAATTATACAATTGAAAATACGGTCCAAAAGTTTTTGTAAACAACATTAATTCCCTGTCTTTTGGCAGTACATTTTCACAGTTTATTTTTGAGCTGATTGATTGTCGAAGGAAAGTCACGCTTGGGTGTTTGTTTTAATGTCTTCCCTGTTGCTAGCAGTCCCTTCTATAATTTTCTCTCTTTTCTTGTTCGTGTTCATCATTACTTAAGAGGCAGGTTTGCGAGCGTGAGAACTTATTTTAGAACCCACACATCGACATTTTCACTAACACATTTGCATCACTCATTGTAGTGTACACGCACCCAAGACCAAGTGAAAAATTATGCGGCGCGACGGGCATGATATAGCTTCAATGCGCGTTCGCTTCTGAAGGATTTGTAAGCTTGTCTCAAAAACGCGCAATGTATTAGCTATTGATTCACCGCTCCGCACGGCACGCGTGCCCATAGTAATATAGTCGTGAATAAAGGGTGGGGTCACAGTGTAATCGGTTGTGTAGTTTGATTGTTAGAAAAAATTATTACTATATGTAATACAACATTTAAATTATTATTATGATAAGTACAAAAAATAATGCTTGATTGAATGATGTTCTCTAATTTATTTATTTTATTGCTTGGATCTAGAACCTTTTTTAGGGTTCCGTGGCCAAATGGCAAACAAAAAACGGAACCTTTATATATTCGTCATGTCTGTCTGTCTGTCTGTCCGTCCGTATGTCACAGCCACTTTTTCCCGAAACTATAAGAACTATTCTGTTGAAACTTGATAAGTAGATGTATTCTGCGAACCGCATTAAGATTTTCACACAAAAATAGAAAAAAAAACAATAAATTTTGGGGGTGCCCATACTTGAAACTGAAACAAAATTTGTTTTTTTTTCATCAAACCCATACGTGTATCGATCCATGGGGTATCTATGGATAGGTCTTCAAAAATGATGTTGAGGTTTCTATTATATTTTTTTCTAAACTGAATAGTTTGCGCGAGAGACACTTCCAAAGTGGTAAAATGTGTCTCCCCCCCCTGTAACTTCTAAAATAACAGAATGATAAAACTAAAAAAAACATATGATGTACATTAATTACCAAGTAAACTTCCACTGAAAATTGGTTTGAACGAGATCTAGTAAGTAGTTTTTTTTTAATACGTCATAAATCGTAAACCGCAATTTACCAAGTACGGAACCCTTCGTGCGCGAGTCCGACTCGCACTTGGCCGGTTTTTTCAACTCATGATGGCTTATAAATATGTTAGGTATTTTGTGTATGATTTTATTGTACAAGTAGGTTTGTGGCTGCTTAATGTTAAATGCCACAACGCACGTTAAACAACGAGCTGCGTAAGATTGTCTAGTTGAGAAATTAATTAGTTTTCCTCCTACGAACTTTGCAACAACACTTTTAAAAACCTCTGCTATATTACTATTGACTTTATAAATTAAGCTTTTAGCATTGTTGACTAATCTTGAGACAAGTTTCATTACGGCAATAAAAAAGGTGTAAGCTTTCATTACCGGCAATTATTTTTATCAGTGCCAATTTCACCATTTATATTTGTTGAATTCAGTTGCTTGCAATAGTATGGCTTACAAGACACATGATTACCAAAAACATGATTTGGTCCATTTTATCTTATTGCTTGAATAGTGCTACAGTCATGTCACGACACTCGCGACCCACCCTTATGCCTATTGTGTATGTGTGCGTAGACGTTTTGCGAACTCGGCTCGGAAAAAAAACGGACGTGCTCTCACCTTGGAGTCTAAGACGGCACTGAAAATTTTTCGCGCGCGTAGTCGTTTATAAAACAAATTACGGGAGCGTAACGCTCCATACTAAAATGTATGGGGAATAGAAAACAATTTGTGTAGAAAAAATAACAATGTTGAAACGTAGATTACTATCATTTGGTGTGACTTATTAGATAAATAAAACGGTGAACGTCATATTCATACTTTCGTGCCACGATATATCTAAAGAGATTTATAAAAAATCTTCTAGAATTATGACAATAGTGCAAATAGAAAAGGTCGATTTAGATGTTTTTGAGAGATTTCAACAATTTTTTTTTTAGAAATTTAGGATGGTTTTACAAATATCTCGCGGTGAAACTGTTGGCACATCTGTTAAGGTTCTTCATAATTTTTTTTGTGTAATTCAGCGCGGTGAATCTTTAGAAATAACGAAAACTGTAAGTGCCTTTTTAGGTGTTTCTTAAGGACTCGCCTCTTAAGGCGCATAATATATTCCCCAATGTCAACGTCACATGTTTCACAAATAAAATACATGAAACAATAATAAATATATATTTTTTACAAAGCTTTTAACCTAGCCGTTATTAAGGAGTATGCTTTAGAAAGTTACCGTCTTACGGCACTAAAACGGTAACTTTCGCGGTTGTAGGCCCTTAGGTCGTGCCCGTCTTCTCAAGCTTAGCTCTATAATCACTTAGATTGTATTTATTCTCTTTGCACATTTCATGTCAGACCTGTTCATCCTAATATCTTCCAGTCCTTAACTCAAGTAGTCATCCTCAACCTGTTAAAGACTGTTGTACATGTGATTTAACTTCTAACCCTCTTACTAATAAACGCGGAATAAAGTTATACCAGGTATAACTAAGGTATACCCATACATTTTCATAGGTTTATACCTGGTATAACTTTATTCTGCGTTTATTTGTTAGAGGGTAAATATTTAATGTTTCTAAATTCGGAACCCTTTTCTTTTTTTAATTGGGGATAATGTTTAATCTTCTTAGACAAAGACTAAGAAAAGTATTTTATAATCATCATCTTCCTTTCCTAGTCCCATTTTACTTCGGGCCAGCGAAACACGTTTTCTTTTTCATTCCCCATCGTTAAACTTATTAACGAAGACTTACTAACTTATTTTCTTTCAAACATAAATGTTTTTTTTTATATATATTTTATATAAAAATATATATTTATATTTTATATATAAGTGAAAAATATTTTTTTTTCTGTCAAACATAAGTGAAAATATTTTTTTCTGTCAAACATAAGTGAAAAATAAGTGGATAATAACGTGACCGTTATTATTCACTTATTTTTCTTTCATAATATCCCTGACATAATCCGTATTTTCAGAAAAAAAAAAGAATTTCAATGCAGTTGTCAGTAAAGTAGGTATAATTTGGAAGCAAGTTGGTCCTTCTTGAAACAGTCACTTAAAGTTGCACTAGTCGACGGCACGAACTATTTTGAGCTCGGGGTTATAATGTATGCTATCACATCCAACAACACGTGCGAAAGTGTTAGATGCTGTGATGAGCAGTAAGAAGCTAGTTCACGTACGAATTAGCACTTTTACATTTTTTTGCGAAATGGATGATGATTTAGGACGAAAACGAGCACGCGAAATTTTATAAACAGACCTTTGGGAGTCTGAATATCATGAAAAATACGACTCAGTGTATTTGTTCAAAATAAAATTATTTGCATTGTTGAACTACTAATCTTTCTCTTTATGGAGACCGTTTTGCAATTTTCCTTCTTCTTTTGATATTTATTTGCGCCCAAAGATGCGTTAAAATTACTGTTGAAATATGGAACTTTCGACGCTCATAACTTTCAAATATTTCTTTTTTGTTTCGATACAGGGATAGATAATGATGAGACAAATTGATATCATTTTTTATTTTGAACTTACACCGTCAAAGAGTAGAGTAATCGCCAGACTACGTATGGAAGAATGATCGACTAGTGTAACCTTAAGTAACAGCTAAAATCTTGAAACTTAATTTGACTTCCTTATGTAATTTCTCGTGCACGTGTACCGAAATCTCTAGTTATATCGCAATGGCATTGTAGTTCAGTTTAATACGTTTTTACGATCCATTATTATCACTGATATCAGTCACAATAACTGTATGCTATCTGTCTTATCGTCTGTTGTTCAAATATAAGATAAATATACAGATACGTTATCTAACTGAACATCCAACTTGCAAAGATAGACTCGCATCTCATCTTGGGGACCTAACTCATCAGATTAGTACTCATATCTTGAAGACATCAACATAATATATGCCAGGTCTTTTCCCAAATGTTTTAGGACATGGGGTCGTGCTCAGTCCGACCATAGATAGGTACAGATGAATACAGTAGTCCCAGCGGATCCATGGTAATGATATCTAACAGATATACCATCTTCATACAAACGGTGGGAACGCGAGTCATACCTACGCGTCTCGAGTTCAGCCAACACTCGATACACAACAGGCGCAAACAGTCACGAACGGTGTGATGGTTTTGAAAGCAGTAAGCACAAACCAGAAACTGGGTATCACATAAAGTTATTATAACGGTTTATTCGATAATAAGTTTTCGCAACCTTCGCCAACTCTCATACATTAGTTTCTCGATCCTGGCGACCTCCAAAACCCAGTAAATGCGTATCACAAGAAGTTATTGTAACGGTTTATTCGATAATAAGTTTTCGCAACCTTCGCCAACTCTCATACATTAGTTTGTCGACCCTGGCGACCTCCAAAACCCAGTAAATGGGTATCACAAGAAGTTATTGTAACGGTTTATTCGATAAAAAGTTCTTGCAACCTTCGCCAATTCTCATACATTAGTTTGTCGACCCTGGCGCTGTTACAAGTCCTTTAAGTGCAGAGTTAATCGATAACGGAGTCGCTTAAACTGCGACTAGCATATTGCAAGAAAATTTGCTGCTAAAGAAACAGAAATCTTGCATTTTAATCCTGTCTCCTACAAAAAAAGTAAATTAATAATAATTAATTATTAATAATTCATTATTAATTCCATTTTGTACTCGTGCAAAATCCCTATCAAAATTACCCCTTATTTAAACAAAGATACCAACATAATAATCCCATTATTATATTTGTTA
This sequence comes from Orthosia gothica, assembly GCA_949775005.1. Taxonomy (NCBI): domain Eukaryota; kingdom Metazoa; phylum Arthropoda; class Insecta; order Lepidoptera; family Noctuidae; genus Orthosia; species Orthosia gothica. The sequence continues at coordinate 5,164,124 of OX459035.1, read as the reverse complement.
GATACTAAATCATATCTCAGTCTTAGTTCAGACAAATATTTACCAAGATTCTTGGAGAACACGACAATTGTTCGCCATCTTTTAGAGGAAGAAGACAGTTGTACAAAATGCCTTATTATAATTATTTTGAGAAAAAGGCCGGTGATTTGTCGATGTTAAGTGAATATTTGGAAAGTGATGTTCTTTTTTTGAGTAAAACTATTGGAAGGTATAAGGACACGTGATTTAAGAAGATGTTCAGTTGTTTTACTTGAGCCAAAAACTCTAGAGTTAGTTGCTAGCGTGAGGTTAAAAAATCAAAAAACCCGACTGCTAAACAAGAAGAAAATCATGTTGTGCAGTCGGAGGATACATATTCGCGAGCTGGCTGACCGAAACCAGATCTATCCTTCGATTGCACAGCATGATTTTCTTCTCGTTTACCTCCTTTTCGTTCGCTTCTTAAGCAGTCGGGTTGTTTGTTGAATAAACTTTTTTTTATTTATTATAACTTTATAGATATATTTTTTTCGAATTATGTTAATTTAAACATATAAATGTTATAAAATTTTTGAAATCACCTCTTGAAACCCTTGATTTTGATAAACCACACAATGGGTTTGGAAAAAAAAAATATTGGGCCTCCTCAATATGGCGCCCAAAAGCCGCCACTTTTCTATTTTCCAATTTTAATGTAGCCAGTGACACTTCCAAAGTTAAAATTAATCGATTGACGTAAGAATCATCAAAATCGGCCAACGCGTTTGGTCTCTAGAACGACACATAGGAACATACATACATAGACTGATAAACACATTACCCTCCTTCGGCAGTCGGGTAATTAAAATTATATCTTACATAATGGGCCCGCCGGTTCACAAATCTTTTGATTGCGCGATATAGGATTTATGTGACGTCATGTATTTTGTACACCCTTGTTGTATACTGTTTAACAGTGCCTATAACTGTTGTGTCCTTGTTACAGCGGCGACAGCGCCACGCTGAGCGCGGCCGGCAGCAAGCGCTCAGCTCTGTCGGCTTCGGACGCCGAGTGTTTCTCGCTGTGCCTGGGTGCCGGGCCTCTGTGGTAAGTACTACAAGTTATTACATGATTCAAGTAAGAAATAAGGGAAGATGAAGGCATAATCCCAGCCTTTTCGTGAACTACTTCAATTGCAGCGGTGATAGTAACAGTGGATTGACTCGAATCTGTAAGCGACGCGTATTACACAGCGCGTTTAGGCTGATTTTAGAGTCACGTTGACCGACGGTGACTCCCGCTCGACTCAGTGCTGACGGCCAGCTGACTCGACCAATGACGAGCTCGCGAAATCAGCCTAAGACTTTCTTCACGCGAATTTCCCGCGTCGCGAAGCTCTCTGCTCGGCACTGAACCTGAAATCTACCTAAGAAGTGACAAAAAGTACAACCAAAAATTCAGCAATTTCAACTCGAATCCAAGAGATCGGGGTCCTAAGAAGTCGGAGAACTGCCTACTTGTAGGACGGGTTGCGCACTAGATCTGCCCTCTATCAGTCCGAATTCAATACATTTCCAAACCGAAAATACACGAGAAGAAGAGAACTTCCAATCGATTCGATGTTATTCGAATCGATTGGAAGAAAGTAGGAAATAAAAGAACAATATCAGAACTGTTTTTTATGTTAGGATAGACTGTATCTAGTTAGGTAGTAATTCATCAGGGAGTAGGTCATCAGACTTAAAATGTCACATAGAAAATAAGTATTACTAAAGTAACAATAACAAATTCAAGGGAAGCCAGGTCAAAGTACTGTAAAATCCATCTCGAGGAAACTTCATATAGTTTTATCACCCGAGATTACGTATCTTTCTCCAGTAGACGAAGTTATGTAGACGCAATTAATTTTATCGGACTTTAGACTCAACGTGCGAAGAGTTCAGGCAACTACTTGACCTGTTCATGTACCAGGCCCCTCAGAAAGTATTGCGAAAAAAAGTTTTTATATATGGGAGACTGGCCAGTTATAATGTTTTTCGAAAATATGATTATTTATAAGTAAAAATAAGTAAGTTCCAATTTCAAAATTTCCCTCCACATTTTTTGCGAGTTAATTCAAAGTATTGTGTCTCACTGAAATATGGATCTGCGCCGGGAACATTTTAGAGCTATGATTTTATACGATTTCAAGTGTCGCCTGAAACCGGATGAATCGTACGATAGACTTCAAATGGCATTCATGGATGAAGGCCCTTCCAAGGCAACCGTGTATCGTTGGTATAACGAATTCAAGCGCGGTCGACCAACTTTGGGGGATGACGAAAGAAGCGGTCGCCCTTTGACGGCTGTTACCGAAGAAAACGTGCTAGCAGTGAAAAATTTAATCCAAGACAATAGGCGAATTACATATCAGGAGATTCAACACATATTGAAGATTGGATCGGGAAGCGTTCACGAGATTCTACACAGCCATCTTCGCGTGAGGAGGATAGTATCACGCTGGGTGCCGCACAACCTCACCGATGCTCAGAAGCAGGCCCGGGTGGAATGGTGCCGTGATATGCTTAACAAATTTGAAGCAGGCTCGTCTCGGCGTGTTTACGACATCGTTACAGGTGATGAGTCCTGGATTTATCAATACGACCCAGAAACCAAGCGCCAGTCGACTGTTTGGGTGTTTCAAAATGAGCCAACGCCTACCAAAGTGAAGCGATCTAGAAGCGGGGGTAAGATTTTGATCGCTAGCTTTTTTAATTTGACTGGCCACTTGGTATCAATTCCCTTACGGGATCAAAGAAGCATTAATGCCGAATGGTATACTACCAAATGTTTGCCAGAAGTTTTCTCTGTTATAAGCAACAAGCGACCAAACACAGGGCTCCGCGGGCTACTGCTCCACCACGACAATGCACCTGCGCACACCGCACTCAAAACGAGGGACTTCCTGGACAGCACGCCAGTCAAACTCCTGGGTCACCCTCCTTACAGCCCTGATCTAGCACCGTGTGACTTCTTTTTATTCCCAAAAATAAAAAATCAGCTCAAAGGGATACAATTTTCGTCGCCGGAAGATGCGCTGGCTGCGTTCGAGCAGGCTGTAAACGAGGTGTCTGCGGCGGACTGGAAAAAGTGTTTTGAAAACTGGTTTAGGCGCATGAATCTTTGTATAGAGGCTGGTGGAAAGTACTTTGAAAAGATTTAATAAAAATATATGTACGTATAGAACAATTTTTTTTAGTTTCGCAAAACTTTCTGAGTGTCCCACGTATGTAGTTATCACTGTATATGTCGGCATATATACATTCTCTTGTGATATTTCACAGTGCATGATATGATGACGTCGGTGATACGTTTTACATGCTGATAAAGTGTGATGATCATTATTAATTCATTACATACTTTCAACTTTACATCGTGATAAAAAGGGTTGGAATTACTTACTCAAGACCTAGTGGCTTAGCTAACACGCAGATCGAGTTACGTCTGATTAAGATTTCTCATAATCAAGTTCTTAAATGGATAACTAACGTGCAGGTTGTGTGTTTAACTTGCCTTTACCTACCCACAAAAAATAAACACAAGGAGAAAGATACTTGCGTTCAGAGAGCACAGTCACCGTTAGACCACTGCTGACTAGGTCACAGGTCTGAATCTTCATTCAAACCCTGGTTACTGGCTGTCCTTTGAAAACCAACTTTAAGTTAATTATTTAAGTTTGAGTATGTGTCATGACAGTAAAACATCTGGTTAGACTGGAAAGCAACCATAGTTTTTGGAAAGGTATAACATGGCTTATTTTCAGTCCCATCTTAAAAGGCTAAAAACTGTCCCCGATATATTTCAGAATCACATCCAAGGAATATAGCACGGTTTCCCTACTTCTAATGCAGGGCTGATATCATTCAAGCATTACTTAATAGTATTATCTACCAATCAAATGGCTTTAAAAAAGTTATCAGCAATGCTTGGGCCTGAAGTAGGGTCCTGTAGTTTTTCTATCTATATTGAGATTTGGTGAAGTGAACTTGAAGAATCCTTAGCATCAATTAGTATCACAGCTTAATACATGCTCACTTTTCACAGAGAGTTTTGTAAACAGAATCGACTGGCCGCTGATTCTCAATTGAATGATTCACCCAAAATCTATGATCTCTAATATAAATGTGTCCTATTGACAGGTGGTCCTGATGTTCCGGCTCTCGGCTCGGCACCGCCCGGAGGGGTGACTGGCGGGGCCGCGAGCCCCGCTTCACCATCAACACCCACCCACGACGACAACAACCGTGAGTATACTATATTATCTGGTTATTCAATACAGCCTTAACCAGGACAATGCAGGTAGAAAAAGTTGTTTAAAGAAAGTCAACCCCAGAGGGAGGGTCTCGTGCATATTATCTAGACGAACGAAGAAAATCTTATTTATCTTCATCCATATTCTTTCATTAGTCATTCGAGCCGGATAGGAAGGAATTGGTCCTTCGAGCCGGATAGGAAGGAGGATCTTACCTGTCTTATTTATGTTCATTCAAAGCTCAAGAGCTTTGAATTGCAAATTTTCTAATATTACAATAGAAAATGTAACTCCAGACAGTCGTTGACTATACAGTCCGTTGTGTTTTTATTTGTTTCATTCGTTTTACGATGATTTACAACAGCGATAAAACGACTGAAGGCCCCAAAGTAAGATTTCTGCTGCCATAGAGCAGTTTTCAAACGATCTTTATTTAACTTACCTATTTTCTGTTCCGCAGGTGACTTGTTGAGCGCCCTACTATGGGCCAGCGCCAGTTCACTCACGAGCAGCGCGGAGAGCCTCATTTCCGAGTCCCAGTCACCGACCCATGGACACCCAGCTATCCACCAGCAACGCAGAGAAGCGGTAAGCTAATACATAATCAAAGAAACAATCCGCCGTGGAACAAGTGTGTAAAGCAGGGTACTCGGTACTATATGTCTATTCTAGGTCTGTTTGTCTTGAGAAATTTGCAGACAGACATACAGATATCATTGCAAGGTCCAGCAGAAATGCTCCGTAGTCTGCCCGTGGGCAAGTCTGTCTAGTTCCCAACGTAACAATAGACCGCTAAGGACTATTAAAGAATACTATCGGTATTCCGTTTAGGATGAGATTCAGCTCTTCATCACCATAATCTTGACATCATTAGAACACGACTATGTCTTATAAACTTTGCAATAATTGCGACAGGTCAAAAATATGTATGTAATCGCATAGTAGTATAGCAGACAACTACACTGAAAAAAATGTTTGGTTGGATTAAACAGATTTTGCGTAAATGTAACCAAAGTTTGAGGTTGATTTCGGTCCTATCACGAATTTTGGTTGATTTTACCAAACACATTAAGTTGATGTTGTACCAAATTTATTTGGTAGATTACACCTATATTTTGTACTTTTATTACCAAAGTAATTTAGTAACATTTCTCACCAAAGTACTTTAGTATAATGTTTTACCAAAATACTTTAGTAACATTTTTCACCAAAGTACTTTAGTAACATTTTTTACCAAAGTAATTTAGTAACATTTCTCACCAAAGTACTTTAGTATAATTTTTACCAAAATACTTTAGTAACATTTTTCACCAAAGTACTTTAGTAACATTTTTCACCAAAGTACTTTAGTAACATTTTTTACCAAAGTACTTTAGTTACATTTTTTACCATAGTACTTTAGTAACGTTTCTCACTAAAGAACTTTAGTAGATTTTCAACCAAAGTACTTTTGTAACGGTTTCATCAAAGTACTTTAGTAAAAAGTACAATGTAGTTTGCTGCATTCTACCAAAGAGATATTGTATATTTTACCCAACATACTTGTTTTTTTTACTAAATACATTTTGTATGTTCTACTGTTACTTTTTTTGGTACAAATTACCGAAGGTAGTTTATTAAAAAATGCAAAGGTCTTGGTAAAAACTACAACAAAAATTTAGTAGATAGCACTTATTATATGGTAGAATGTATTAAATCAGTTTGATAGAGAAAACTAAACTTAACTCGTAAGTATAATCTACTTTATTTGGTAAACTCCAACAAACAAAATTTAGCAGCATTTACTAATCACGTTTGGTGTATTTTATCAGGGTTAGTTTGGTAATAAGTACCAGATTTAAATTTAGTTACTACCAAAGGTTGTTTGGTAATATCTACCAGATGTGTAATGTAGTTCTTATCAAGGTTAGCTTAGTATAATCTATCAGATGTGTATCGTGCTTTTAATCAGAGATAATATTGTACTGTCTACCAGACGTGTATCGTAGATTTTATCAAATACAATTAAGTATTATCTATCATGTTTGTTTCGTATTTTTTCCTAACATTTGTTTGGTAATATCTAACAGATTTATGCTGTAGTTATTACCAAACTTTAACTGGTAATATCTACCACTATTTTATCAGTGCTTGTCTGATTGTATGTACCGGTCTTAGTTTAGTAAAACATACCAAATAAATAGTGTAAATTTTACTGGTGTTAGTTTGGTTAATTTATCAAACTAACACTAGTAAAATGTACACAACTTTTTGGTTTATATTACTAAACATTGATTTCCAGAATATTAATAGGGTATATATCATTGAAAATTAGAAACTTAGTAGCTAATCTGCAATATTGCTGACATGGTATGAAAGTAAAATCATATTGCAGTTAAGATTTTCAAACAACGTACGACTTTTGTGGCCAGCAGTGGCCACGAAAGTTCTTGTGTACCATGTCAGTATTGCAGATTAGCTAATAAGTTTCTAATTTTCAATGATATCACACCCTAAAAATATAGTAGAAGAAAAAAACCTTAAAAGAAATGCAGGTTCTGAAAAAAAGGTTTTAAGACTGTTTGACAAACACTTCAAAAATATACAGGATTATTGGTAATTCAACGTATTCCTTTTCAGCAAGTAAATCAGCAGTTTCTAGAATACGTCGAATTACCAGTAACCTTATTAAACCAGTAACCTTAATATGGGCTTAATATAAACGGTGATTTAAAGAAAAATAAACAGATTTTTGGTACATATCATAAAATTTATTTTACTAATCATAAATACAATTAAATAATCACTAGATCACTTATCATAAAATTATATCCGTATAGGATACAAAACCTTTCTTATTATAAATGACACAAGGCTGCCACGATTTGGGCAGGATGCTGATGAGCTTTACCAGGCATCAGGGTGCCCGCAATCGACATTTGCAGTAAGGCGAGTATGCGAAACTAGCGCCACTTCGAAAATGTTTAAATTATTTAAAAATTTATCTAATTTCAGAGATACAAGCTCTTAAATTAAATCAATTTTCAATCATTTTCGCCTGTTAGATACTAGGGAACACCAATAATATGTATTAAGTTACTGTATACAATTTGTCGTTCTGTAGTTGTCCCGAAAAACTTAAACGGCCACTTTTTGTTGTGCAAGTTTTTTGGGACAACTACAGAACGACAAATTGTTTTGAAAATTTAGGAGATATAAGAACATTTCCGGAGTGGCGCTAGTTTCGCGGCTAACCTCAACTGAATAGTCTAGTCAACAAGTGCTTTTTTGGTGAACTTCTTTCAGCTGAAAAAGTTCACCAAAAAAGCACTTGTTGACTAGACTATAAAACGTTATCACCGTAATGTCGCCACCACAATGTCGGAAATGCACACTTCCTATTGGCTGGCGTTAAGAGCTAAAGTAAACATTTATAGTAGTGATAACACATCGATCGGCACACATGTAGAATGAGGGCCTAAGCATAAGTAAAATAAAAATTCGAAAATAACTAAACCTAAGTTTAGGTAATACAATAGATAACTTATTTTTAAATTATGTCAGTTAGTTAGGTGGCGTCTAAAAGACCGTACATTTTGATATTCGCTTTCACATTGATACTGTTTACAGCGATATGCTGCGTTTGCACTTAAGTTATGGTCTTTTAAATGTTCACAAAAATCTTTGTAATCTTCAACTGTAGCGAGACATTTGAAACAAACATTTTGATTAAATTTAGCAAATAAATCACTTATTCCAAGTCGGAGATGAAAGATGAGACTCGTGAAAGCTTTTTGTCTGATATTGTGTCAATGTTATAAAAATATTTTTGCAGAAATAGCCAAATGTGCACGGCTTCTGTGGGATATTCTGCATCCAGGCAGTGAAAAGTTTTGAAGCATACATCCAGCGCTTTCAAGAACGAGTCTATTTTATTTATAAAGGATGTTATCATACGCAACATAAAAGTCCTTTAGGGCATCGATGGTTGGTCCGACAACAATAATGATGGGTTGGCACCGTAGACCCTTAGCAGCTTGGGCTTTTCGCCGATAGTCCAGCTGGGTGGGAACTTCGCTTTGGTTCTGGAAATTAGAATGAATTGTTTACTTTTAACCATATTTTTTTTTATAATTCCTAGTCAGTGTTGACACTGACTATTTTTTATTGCTTAGGTATTGCATTTATATTTATTTAAAGGGGTTCGGAACGTAATTCACCCTTATGATTAGTCTGTGCGAAGCTCTCAAGCAAGAAGTGTACTTATACAGGCTGTTCCAAGGCTATGCCACATGGAGGGAAAGTATCTTAAGTATTTTAAATAGACAGTTTTACTGAAAGAAGACATCATTTTGATTTTGAAAACAATTTGAACCGCATTCAAACATTTTGAATAATCTCCTATCTGAACCGGGAATCGAACCCGCCAAATTGTAAAAACAAACCGTAATTTTGTGAAACCGATCAAAAGGCTCAAGTCAACGGAAGCTTTATTTTTTTGCACGTAACATAGCATCTTAAATAAAAGGAAGATCATGAAATTCGTTGTTCCGCTTTTTTTCAATATCATCAATAGATTTAATTATATTCCTGTTTTAGTGTTTTGTTGTTTATTGATATTAAATAAATATTGAATAAACTAGATAATGTACAAACTTAGATTTTGGTCCGACTGATGGTATATCAAAAATGTGTCTAAATCGGTTAACGCTCAGGGGGTGGAAATTGTCGTTAGTATGGAAAGTCGTCATCTCAAAATAGTCTTAAAAGTGAAATTATACATACCTTTGCATGAAGAATGAAACTGTTCATAGCTTCTTGAATGCTTGGCTTTATGGTTTTTTTTTTGCCAGCTGTATCTTGACACTGTATTCTCACAGTTGGAACTATTTTATATCCAATTGCCGCGCAATAACAGAAGTCTCTAACATCTGAAAAATAAAAATGGAATAAGTTATGATGCATATTCGTTGATTTAATTAGTTTAAGTTTTACTAAGAAGATAACTGGTTATCAGAGATTTTTTTTGCTAAACCTCTGAAACAATTTTTGCTATTATAAAAACTCAGTTGAAATATAAATAATAAATATAAATGGTTTTATTATCAAAACTTTCACGAATTTCACACAAAAACGGATACTTTGAGTTCTGTTTTAGTGTGAAATTCGTGAAAGTTTTGATCAATACAAGTATATAATAACCAACCTTCACTTGGGTTTTCTTCAATCAAATTAATGTAGACAGAAGCAGCTTTAATTGTTTTCAAAAGACTAAGAACTTTCTCTAAAAATATGGGCCATTTTTTGAACAGCCGGAGCTCTGATCCTTTAAACTTGGTTTCGAAATCCAGTTCAATCTGAAAAAAAAAACAATTATATACATATGTCACAGTCAAAACTACTTTTGACCGGGCAAAACTATTATAGCAAATTATTAGGTGGTTTCTGTTTTATTTCTCTACTAAATTATAATAACCTTTGACCGGTCAAAACTATTATAACAAATTATAAGGTGGTTTCTGTTTTATTTCTCTACTAAATTATAATAACCTAAAGGTCGTTAGGAAACTTATTAGGTTGTTAGGTTTTTTTTTTTGAACCTCTAGGTAACCTTGTACCATAGCTAACATTTATTTCATTAGAATAAACGCGTTTTAACGCAATAAGGGTTTTGACTGAAACCAGTCAAAAGTAGTTTTGACCGATTAAGAGTTTTGACTGTTAACATATATATATATATATTATTAAATATTGCTCACAAGATTGAAACAAATATATGGGGTCAAGCTAATAAAAAGCATGTAAAAAGGGTCACAACTTACCAACTTATATCCGAAACTCAATTTATAAGAGGGCCAATCATTCACGATGTCATAAAAGTTTGCATATTTTTCGGATTGTAGTTCCTTCAGGCGCAATGTGGTTGTTTTCCTCCAATTTTCGATTACTTCAGGCACTGGCTCCTTGTTGTATTTCAGCCAAACTTTTAACTCTTAAAATTCTTCGTTAGATACTGGTAAACAATAAATCAAGTTTAGTCTAGCGTCAGCCTAATTAGATATAACTATTAGATCTTGTATTACATATTTTCAAATTTATACCACTTTCATTTTCAACTGCTGCAGCTGTGTCAGCCAGAACATCGTCGATGCTTGTGTGGGCTCTCCTTTCGTTTATTATTACCCCACTCTTCCGCAGCAAACGTTTGTGATTGTTATATTTATCAGGAAGTTTTCCCCTTGCTGGAATATATTTATTTTTTCCGTTCTTTTGGCTTGGAATGTAGTATGTCTCCTATGGAAATCAAAACAAATTATAAAGAACTAAGCATGGAAATCAAGGAAATCAAAATAACCATTTAAGTGTATTTGTCATAAATATCAACTTAACAACATGGAATTGATAGTTTTTAGGGTTCCGTACCCAAAGGGTAAAACGGGATCCTATTACTAAGACTGCAGTCAGTCTGTCTGTCTGTCACCGGCCTGTATAATACTCACAACGGATCTTTGTGGCTCTGAATTGGCTGCAAGAGGCTGCGCACTAGCTATTTTTGTGTCAATATTGAAAGTGAAAATAGCATTGTATAACTGTCTATTTCACTCGCATACGTTTGTCGCATCATCCAATCTCGTTTACTCATCTGTTTCGTGCGCAATAGTTGACAGAGCCAACTTCAGAGCCACAAAGATCCGTTGTGAGTATTATATCTCATGAACCGTGATAGTTAAGACAGTTGAACATTTTTTACCACCCCCCTCTATCTCCGAAACTACTGGGCCTAAATTTTTGAAAAAAAGCACTACACTACATGCCTTACACTACAGGGAGTAAATAAGTGATCATAATTAACTAACTACCGTAACTACATAGGTATCTCATTTCATTACAATTTAAAAACTGAATTTGCATTTCAATACCTTCACTTCAGTTGGGACTAACAAAACAATTTGGGCGGAAATATCTTGAAATTTTTGTTTTTTCATTTCGCCATATTTTTTGACATGGTATTCCACTACTGATTTAACCAAGTAGTTCCGTGCCGCAGTGTCTAATTTACCTTTTTTTTTAAAGAAGCTAGACACATTTCTCCAGTATTATTGCTTTTTAAAATAATCGTTAAATTATCATTCTAAACAAAAAGAAAATACCATACATTAACACCAACCCTTATAGCTTCGTCCCAGTTAACACCTGAGAGCTGAAATTCATCTTTTATTGATTTCTAAAATACCCGATTTTGTCACTGGCTCACTCAAAATATAAAGGCAAAACTTACAAAAGATTTCTCTCTCGTGGTCGGCAACTCTTCACTGCTTATGTTGGCCGTGGGACTGGGCGCAGAAAAATCGCTAGTAATGCTTAGAGTTTCATCAGATTCTGTCGCCTGTAACAAGCAATTATCGACGATATTAATTATCGACTTAGAGCCATAGGTAAAGTAAAAATAATGTTTGAATTTGCTGGTACAAGTTGTTCCGAAAACGGTACGCGCGAGCCAGAGGGAGCCGTGACACCAAGAAGTTTTGAAAAAAATAATATGAACACTTAAGTCAATAATGTTTTGGAGTTTGTTCAGTCCTCGCTTGAATAATATTCTTTCCTTTAAACTCGGAATTAATTCTTTCAGTTCCGTTTCTTGTATATCGTCAAGCAATTTGAACGAAATCTGATTTACTAAAAAACAAGAGATAAACCTATATAAATAATGTGTAAAATTTACTAAAGTTCGTTTTGTAAATCTATCAAAGTAAATTATTAATTAGATAGGTCCCTAACCACTATTTCTAGCTCAATATCTAGGCCTAATAATTCCTATACTCTGACCCATTAGCGGCAAAACCGGAACACAAATAAATGTAGAATTAATTAAAGTCACATTATAGTACTCGATAACTTTCTTGCTTTTTGTAGTGATTAGCTATTTACAAAAAAAAACACGTGGATTATCGGGCCTTGACAAAAAAGGGGCTATATCCGTTTCAAGTTGAATTCTGCATTAGCCATCCACTCAATCGTTAGTTCACTGCACAATAAGCTATCAATATTACACATTGAACAACCAATATTAGTTTAATGAACAATACAACTTAAGAGGCATGGCGCCATCATGAAACACGGCTAAACAAACCATTATTAACAATATAGGTATATAATATCGATCAAAATGGGCACTCACCTTCAAAGTTTGTTATAGTGTCTTCAGATAGTCCCTATTCTGTTAAATATTCGGCGACCCCGAAGTTTAAGTACGTATATTCTTCTTCACTTTCCATTGCGAGCGAAGCGACTTCTAACTAGCCGGCCGGCGTAAAACGAAATGAACGACGGATGAAGATAAACGCAGTCGCACGCCACGCGCGCGCGCTTAAAAGTGGCGTGCGACTGCGTTTATGCACTTGCGCATCCGCCAGCCGCGGTAGCGGCGATGCGAGGGCTAGGGTTGCCAACCGTACTTTATTATAAAGTGAAAATAATTTCAAAATAGATGACGTTATTGACGATAATGCTAGCACTAGCAGTAGTAGCAATGGTAATAGGAAAAGAAAACGAATGCAAAACTATAAGCCGCTGTGGGAAGCGGAATACCCCTGGATCAAAAGTGCTGGATAGCTTAAGCAATGAAATAATCTTTATAAATGAAATAAGGGAAATATCTATAGTATGTAGTACCATTAAAGATTCTTGTGCAGCGAAATAATGGCAATCCATTTTTAGGGTTCCGTACCTCAATCGGAAAAAACGGAACCCTTTATCTCGAGAACACGTAGTATCGAGTTCAAATTTAAACCATATACTCAAGTCTACGGTCCCTTGAAGCTGTGAAAAAAATCATACTTCTACGTTAATGTAAAAAAAAGATACGGCCGTTTATGTCACAAAACACATACATTTCGGCATTCTCGAGGGAATCAAAATAATAGGGTACGAGTACTCCCCGTTGACCTAGAACTATGAAATTTGGCAAGTAATATCGTCACAAACTACAAGTACTTAGAAAAATCTGAAAACTATACATTTGTAATTACATCATTATAAATTTAGTCCTTTTTAAACATTATATTTGGAGAACTCAGTTTCGTTAAGCACCTCGTTTTTATGCGGCGTCATACATTTCAGGTGCATACTTAACTCGGCTAATTTAAGATGGATTAGGTGGAAGTTTGTACGGAACCCTCAGTGCGCGAGTCAGACTCGCACTTGGCCGGTTTTTTTCCCGAGGAATTACTTTTCCAAACATACTTAAAGTGGTATCACGATTGATGACACTTCAGAATTTACAGTAAAGGTGTTTTCTGTAATTAATGCGAAGTGGCGTGACGACAGAAATAAAGCTTCTATTAAGCTTATACGCAATTATTTAAATTTGTGCGTTCTGCGTACCATGTTTAGATGCCATAAATATATTTAAAGCAGATACGAAATTGTTATTAGCTGAAAAATAAATCATAAATTTGTATAAAACAAATATAGTACATTGTTTAACGAACTTTCCATCACATTTGCGAGGAAATAAATAACTACAAAAACTACAACCGCACCAATCAAAAATTTAAGAAATTAACAACTTCACTTCCAGATCAGAATATTTTATCCGTCAAAGAAAAAGGTGGCAACCCTAGTTCCGCGGGGCAGTGCGGAAGGGGGAGGGAAAATAGTCGCATAAATTGAATATGTAGGAAGGAAATGGAACTACCTATATTGCGTATGGTTTTGTAAATTCTACGATACTGTTTAGTAATTATTTTTTTTTTAAACACAGCGACATGTACCTAGGTTACTTTTAAAAACTGTTTAAAGTTTCGTATTAATATGGTTGTTGGAGAAATTAATATGACTTTGTGCGGCCTCAGATGATGTAAGCAAGATATAATGTTATTAGGTACAATCATTTCATTAATTTAATTTGTAATGTAGGTATTTATGTATGTTTCTTCGGGTGGAATCTTCCAACTCAATTTTGAAGAAGGTAGATATCCTTAATCGATTGAGCTGAAATTTGGCAATACAATAATATGGTACCATGGGGCTGGTCTGATGATGGAGCCGGAAGGTGGCCTTAGGAACTCTGTAATAAATTAAACAATCGTAGGTACCGAATTTGGGCTCTTCAGAATCGTCTTGGTGAGCAATTGCTGGATGTATAATAGATAAGTGATTCAAGAGTAAGGTTTATATTTATCATAAATAGGTAGGTAGGTATGTAGTCTCTCTCCCCCCGGTGGGTTCCCGCTTTTTCGATGCGGGGGGGCTCAGTAACCGTGGCTTGGTCACCCACGCTGAAGCGAAGAGGAACCCGAGGAGGGGCCGCTCGTCAGGGCTTTTGCCGATAAGCCGACGACGTAGCGGCCAAAATGTAGGTTGCGGTGCTGCCTAGGCGACATCGCAACTGAGGCGGGCCGCGATGTCGTATGGGGTCTCCCATACCCATACGATATCGCGGCTGAGGGTTGGAGGCCGCTCACCCTATCCCCTGCGGCCGAAAAATGGTAGGTGGCGGGGCCATTGACCCTGGCCCGTCACAAGGGGACCAAGGGTGCCATACACGGGGTCGTCTGGCACCCATGTGCTGGTTTGGTCCCTGGGGTGGTCACGGCGCACAGTATGTTCTGGTGCGCCGGTGATGGGGGGTACTCCCCAGAGGAGGGTCCGGTGACGGACAGCCGCGGCGGGTTCGCGGTGAGTGCTAACGCGTACCCGTGTTCCCGCCATAAGCGGCACAGGAGGACACCGTGGAGTTTAGTGGGTTAGAGTCCCACATAAATGCGCTATCTCCCCGTGGTAGCGCAGTATGCATGAGTATTTCTACACGATAAAAAAAAAGGTATGTAGTCTCAATTTGGACTCACAAATTACACTTCGAAAGTGTAAAAAACTAGCTGATAGAAAGCGATCTCTTCCAGACAGCCTTTACCACAGAATATATAATTTATAGCGCCTTTACTTTACTACTTCTAATACCTACTACTAACTTTATTAATGTTAGGTATAGTTGAAATTCTTCGCTCGGTCGCATGTTTATAAAACGTCTAATGGATTTTGAATCTTATAACGTTAACAATAAACGTGCTATTCGAACGGTCTGTTTTGGTACAACTCGGTCAACTTAAGTACCTACCTACATAACTACTTCGTATATTAATTAACAAATGAAATGAGAGCAGTGGTGGCCCAGTGGTGGCGGCCTCGACTTACGAACAGTAAGTCGTGGGTTCGAACCCAGGCAGGCGCATTACTTTGTATAATTTATTTCATTACCACCACTCTCAAAACGGTGAAGGAAAACATCGTGAGGCAACCGGCATGTCCTAGGTAGAACCAAAAAATTCGAAGACTTGTGACATCTACCAATGCGAACTGGGTCCGCGTGGTGGATTATAGCCCACCTTCTCATAGAGAGGAGGCCTGTGTCCCAGCAGTGGGAACATTAATAGGCTGATGATGATGACATTCATGAACAAATGTACCTACTTACTAACTGTTAACTATTACCGACGAACTGATCTTGATAAACTTATAAAGGGTGTAAAACACCTCTTAACGAAGCCGAAAGGCACTCCTCGTCATTGCGATATTTTTTTTGTTCTACACCATACCTGGGAACCTTCTAGTGACGTAGATATTGGGGGTCAAAGTTCCAACTTTTTGACAAGTTTTTTTTTAATTACATATTTTTAATGTAAGATTTTTAATTAAAACCCCTCCACGACCCCCGTACTATTCAATCTATCCATCAGCACAATGTTTTGAGTGCGTTGCATTGAGTTCTACCACAAAACATGATTTTTCACCCAAAAAAAAGTCGTTTCCCAGCAATAATTTGTTGACGGCTTCGTGATGAGGTCTTTTACACCCTGTATATTAAGTAAAATTTCTTAGTAATAATGTAAATTATTGTTCTCATGGAAGTAAACCATAAGTCTAATAGCGTTTGCAGAGCGCCACTTTGCATCAGCAGTAGATTTTTAGGGTTCCATCCTTGAAGGGTGTCAAACGGAACCCTAATCATAATCATAAACAATTAATTATTTTCAAATAAACGATTTTACAGTGAGATCATTCTTAGCTGGTTGAAATTTTCACATACTAAGAACCGTAATGGCGGATAAATCGTTATATAATAAAAACCGGACAAGTGCGATTTAAACTCGCGTAGAGAGGGTTCCGTCCGTATGACCCTATGTCCCTATGTTTACATTTCATTCATTTACGTAGCACGTCCGTCTTTGGGTCACCGACTTACATAATTATGTGTACTCACCAAATTTCATCCCAATTGGTTCAGTGGTTTCGGAGGAAATTGGCTGTGACAGATGGATGGACAGGCAGACACACGAGTGATCCTATAAGGGTTCCGTTCTTTCCTTTTGAGGTACAGAACTCTAAAAATATAAATAATTAAAAAAATAGGGAGGGGGGGCTTCCTCTAGAATGGATTATAGGGCATAATTCAACAAATTATAAAAACTAGTCTAGCGTAAAACTTACTTATTTTTAAAAAAACATGTAAAAATTATAAAATGTTGGTAAGTAATCCTCTGTGCGCGAGTTTGACTCGCACTTAACCGAATCATTTTTATCAAATGAGTCTGCTACTCATTACCAACTGTCCCGGTAAATGTAGGTAACTATAAATTGCTTTGAAACTAACATAGTAACAATGATACAATCAACCAAATGGTTGTGACTGTATGTATACTGTAGTGGTGTACAATATTCTTTGTTAATTTACACCATGAACTCTTGTAGGGACTATATTTTGACCTCAACCTTTTTAGTTTTGTAGGTTCAACTGCGAGGTCTTGTTACATTTTTCATATTATGTTTATGATAAAATCAGCCAAACCAAATTGTTGAGATTTTTTTGGTAAAATTTACAATATTCTTTGTTAATTTACAACATGAACTCTGGTAGGGACTATATTTTGACCTCAACCTTTTTTTTTGTAAGTTCAACCACGAGTTCTTGTTATGTTTATCATATTTTATGATATAATCAACCAAACCAAATTTTTGAAAGGACGATTACCATTTTTGCCCTGATATATCACTACATAGTATAAAACAAAGTCGCTTCCCTGTCTGTCCCTATGTATGCTTATATCTTTAAAACTCCGCAACGGATTTTGATGCGGTTTTTTTAATAGATATGGTGATTCAAGAGGAAGGTTTATACGTATAATAAAGGAGGGCGGGCGAAGCCGCTGGCAGAAACTAGTATATAATATATGTCAGGGCAAAAATTAACGATTACAGTAAATTCAAAAAGTAGACATCCTTAATTATTTCCATTTTGATTTTTGGGATACATGTAAAACTAATTAAAGCTGGGGTTTATTATTCACTGATAAAACATAATTAACGCGTTTCCGGTTTGCAATTAATAGTGAAAATTATTCAAACATATTTTTGGGGGACTTATAAGTTAGGTAAATCTCTTTACATGAAAATATGAAAGAACTAGGTTTGTATTTTGTTGACTATGTAAACGTCTATTCTGTGAACAAAAATGGCTAATCGCAGTCTACCTACAACATTAAAGTCTATGTGTTATTCAGGTGGCTCTCAACCCTTTGTCTAGAAATAATTCGCAAATTGTTTGGGCACATTATCGATCAAAAAAATAAATAAAATAAAAATCAACAAAAGAAATATCTACTACTGCTATGTCTGAGGCAATCTTCCTTCTACTATTTGCATTTCACTGCTTAGAGGCATCTAATCGCCTTTCATTTATCGAAAATGTTTTCTAAGAAAACTATTCTAATGGAACCAATTAGTGCACCTTTTGTCGACGTTTTATAAGTGCCCATGTAGGCATATATGAAATAAAAATATTGATTTTGATTTTATTCATAAAGACGCCTACAAAAAAAGTAGCGGCAAAAACACTGACATGTGAGATCTTATTAATGTAAAAGGGGTCTTTTTTATATTAAACACATTGGACACTATAAATACATACAGCTTTCAATGAAATAAAAGAAAATAAAGCTCAATCTATAAATTAACTTTTTAATCGGCAATTTTTGACAGGGCACGCGTTCATACTTCATACTAATTTGTTCATCCTCCTTTGTTTAATAAAACGTACAATATTTTTGTTAATTTGCACTATGAACTCTGGTAGAAACTATATTTTGACCTGAAGATTTTTAGTTCTGTAGGTTCCACCGCGAGGTCTTGTTATATTTATCATATTTTTATGATAGAATCAACCAGACTAAATTGTTGACATTTGTTTGGTAAAATGTACAATATTCTTTGTTAATTTACACCGTAAACTCTGGTAGGGACTATTATTTTGATCGTAACCTTTATAGTTTTCTAAGTTCAACCGCGAGGTCTTGTTATATTTATCATATTTTTATGATAAAATCAACCAGACTAAATTGTTGAGATTTGTTTGGTAAAATGTACAATACTCTTTGTTAATATACACCGTAAACTCTGGTAGGGACTATATTTTGATCGCAGCGTATGCAGTTTTGTAAGTTCAACCGCGAGGTCTTGTTATATTTATCATATTTTTATGATATAATCAACCAGACTAAATTGTTGACATTTGTTTGGTAAGATGTACAATATTCTTTGTTAATATACACCGTAAACTCTGGTAGGGACTATATTTTGATCGCAACCTATATAGTTTTGTAAGTTCAACCGCGAGGACTTGTTATATTTATCATAATTTTATAATAAAATCAACCAGACTAAATTGTTGACATTTGTTTGGTAAATTTTACAATATTCTTTGTTAATTTACACCGTAAACTCTGGTAGGGACTATATTTTGATCGCAACCTATGTAGTTTTGTAAGTTCAAAGGCGAGGTCTTGTTATATTTATCATATTTTTATGATAAAATCAACCAGACTAAATTGTTGACATTTGTTTGGTAAAATGTACAATACTCTTTGTTGATTTACATTAAAACTCTGGTACCAACTTCAACCTTTTTAGTTTTGTAAATTCAATAGCGAGGTTTTGTTATATTTATCGTAGTTTCCTTGTAATTCAGCCAACCTTTGCTAATTTGGTAAATCCAACAAACCTTTTTTTTCAGTGATATAAATCATAAAATAGTGGGCTACCATTTCCATATTCACCACATCTGGGCAAGAAATTGGTGATTCTTTTGATACAGTAAACTGCCAAAAAACAGTCCATCAAACACCAAAAGTTATTTGGCAACTGACTCATTATTTAACCTGTGTAAATACAACAACTAACAAATCATTTTATATCAATTCAGGTCATCAACAAGATCCTTGAGCGCAAGGACAGACAGCCCGTTAAGGTCGACTTCAAGATCTTCCTGACCGAGAACACCGTCAACCGCTGGGAAGCTGTAAGTACAATTATAATTATTTTGAAATTCCCACTGCTGGGACACAAACCTTTTTTGAGAGGTAACCCACCACAAGAGCCCATTTTTAGGGTTTCGTACCCAAAGGGTAAAAACGGGACCCTGCTACTAAGACTCCATGGTTCGTCTGTCTGTCTGTCACCAGGCTGTATCTAATGAACCGTGATAGCTAGACAGTTGAAATTTTCACAGATGATATATTTCTGTTGCCGCTATAACAACAAATAGTTACATATAGTTTTTAATTTGGAAGTTGGTAGTATTTTTTTGCAAAAAAGTTTTTTTATGATTTTGAAAAGCTAAAATTGAAGTACATTAAATGAAGGTACATAATGTAGATATATTTAAAGATCTTATCAGTTACAAAACGTATATATAGAAGTGCAATGACACAGTTGATAACCTTTTGATAATCGTAAATACTTCAGTATTGCAATTTAATGTACAGTACAATAGAGGTATTTAAATGTTTTTGTTCTTTATCATAATTACGTAATAAGTAAAAGTAATTAAGTAGTAATTATTTAATCACATTTTACTTTGCCAGTGACTTGTCCCGAATGAAGTAAACAATTGTCTCACGGAAAATTACTACCAAGATAAAAAAACCTGCCAAGTGCGAGTTGCAGTCGCGCACGAAAGGTTCCGTACCATTATCGCATAAATCACGTTTGTTGTATGGGAGTCCCATTTAAATATTTATTTTATTCTGTTTTTAGTATTCGTTGTTATAGCGGCAATAGAAATAATTAATCTGTGAAATTTCAGTTTTTCTTTTTTTAACTGTCTAGCTATCACGGTTTATGATATACAGCCTGGTGACAGACAGACGGACAGTGGAGTCTTAGTAATAGGGACACGTTTTTACCCTTTGGGTACGGAACCCTGAAAATTACAATTCGAATCCAGGATATGGTCAATGTGTGTGCCAAACTACATCAAAATCAGTTCAGCAGTTTAAGAGTCGAAATATACTTACAAACTTTCGATTGCAACTATTATTGTATTATATAAGTGCAGACCGATATATTATGTACTATGTGATAATTTGATAGATATTACATTTATGTAATGCGTATGATTCATCATAGTATTATGGCTAAGTGGGAAATCACGACATAAAACACTTTTTTATTATTTTATATTGATTGACAGTATACTAAAACATTGCTGAATAATATTTGGAAATTGTGAGATGAAATTATCAACTTGTGATAAGCCTGTATTGTCCTGACTTCCCCTCACACAATTATCTGATTATGCGGCTAATGCGGGCTAATCCTCAAAAGAAATTAGCTCGTCCTACCCTCTTTAAATTGAGCAACACACCAGACTAAGTAACTCAACGGAGATCAGCGTTGTTCCTGCAAATAATACATCGTAATTTATAATAAAACGACGATATACTGCGTTGAAATATCGTGAAACGTCACTCCGCTAGTACACTTTATACTGCCTTAGTGACGTCACAAGCCACCACTCCTGCACTTTGATGCGCTTTAACTTTGTCATTTTAATTGATTGGGTAAAGCAAAAAATACGTGCCCAATATTATTTGATAATCTCACTGACGGACTAAATGGAATTATCATTTTTCTACGCAGGAAACATCCCTATTGTTGGCGTTAGCAATATCTTTACGTGACATTTTCCTTTACTATAATGGTTTTTTTTTCTTGATATTCCAGGTGGTTCAAGGAGGCACCATCTACCTGCGCATGCCGGGAGTACTGCAAGCGGGCAGCAAGGAGAGCTTCATGCTACTGCTTGACTTCGCTGAGGAGAGACTCGGTTGTAACAAGTGAGTATATACAACTGTCCCCTGGTTCAAGGAGTCACTGCCTAATAATAAATTATACCTAATTTTGGTCACGGCGCGGGCGGCCAATGCTAACGGAGACTAGCCATTTATGCATAAAATACAAGCAAAAGTATGTGCTTGCACGGGCGCCCAACGCGTAGAAATGTTGGTTCAAATAAATTCCTCTAGATGGTGTGATACGCTTTGATTTGTTATTGAGTCTTCTGAAATATTAAGATTATGCAGAGACAGACAATCATCAAAATGTATTTTCTTGTTTTATTAACTCTCATAAGCACATAATTAAGGAATATTGGGCTCTTAATTCACATTTCAAAGATTATTTTAATGGATCATTTAAAATTGATTCCAATAGATTTTTAAATTTCTGAGGCATCCACTCGATTTTTTAAATTTGTTTTGGTACAATGAAACAGTAAAAACGTGCAAAAAATACTGTAAAATAAATCGTCGCTGTTTAAAAAAAAAAGTATTTAAAAACCGAGTAAACCCTTTTCTTGCAAGTCGCTGCTAACACCATCTATATCCGTGGAAAAGAACCGAACGCGATCGATGTTATTAGAAAATTAATAATCTCATACAAAGAAACCATACCGACGTAACTAGGGTTTTCCTTCTAATTAAGATGATTATTCAAAGTCAGTCAAATATATTTATTGAAAAAAAAAAATATATTTGATTGAATAATCAGAAGAAAAACGCTAGATACGTCGGCACGGTTTCCTTGTATGGGATGAGGCGTCTGTATGCTAGTATTATATTATCTGTGGTGCTTGTTATTCATAAAAACAAAAATTGAAATCAACTATTCAAATACTAATATTCGGCTGATTTTTCAAATAAGAAAGGAAAATACATACATGTAGCTACATATTTATTCTTAAGATATACACAATTTTTACACAAAAACCTTCAAGCCGCTACATAAAAAAACAGGCCTAAATATGCGCTGTTTCACGTCAAGAAGAAGCTTTATCTTCTTGAATTCCTTCTATATCTCGCAATAGCTGACACAGATACTTATGTTGAATTCTCTGTTTCCAGCTGCATCATCTGCGTGCTGAAGAGCCGACCAGACCGCGCGACCATCCTCCGTACGTTCATGTTCATGGGCTTCCAACTGCTGGCCCCCAACTCACCCCTAATGCCCCAGGAGATAACCAACCCCGAGTACATATTCCTGCACTATAACATGCAGTAACACTCGAACACTTCGAGTTTCGAAAGTCGGAAATTTAAAGTTAACTTTTAATCTTAGAAAATCGAACTCGAAAATTTCGAGTCGAAAAGTTTGTAAAAACTGGAGATGTTGGTATATTTCGGTTGTCTGAAAATCAATGTCTCGTTCTCAGAATTTCCGACTCACGAAAACTCGAAAGTTTCGAGTTGGATGTCCACATTGTAGCTTCGTTTAATCTAGAAACAGTATTTTGAAAGTTGCACGTTTTCTCTCTCATATTAATGAATATATCACCAGGGCTTGATTATAGTAAGGCATCAACAAGTCTGTAGTATTAGATAT
>OX459035.1:4803664-5140981 GCA_949775005.1 Orthosia gothica | reverse complement strand
GATATTTAGCGTATTATTGTATGATGTATTAATACGAATTTCTTTTCATCGAACGTAAAATTTAGAGTTGAAACTCGAATTTTCCGAGTTGAAAATTGAATGTAGTAACTCGAAAAAGTAGGATTTTATTCTGCTTAAAGTTTATATTTTGCTTAACATCTTGCTTAAATGTTAGAATTGATATCTAAAAAAGAAGAGAAATTCGAATTAAATTAATTCTTTTATTTCTACGATTTCAGCTTTGAAAATAACGCTAATTTTACGTGTTTTATTTTTCCATACAAAACTGACTATTGTAGAAATATACTTTCTTATTATTAATTAAGTAATTTCTTTAACAATATTATTATTACCTATATATTATTATTGTAAAATTTAATAATATGTATTGTCGTCGTGTTTAATTATATTCACCCGCTCCGGGGTAGAGCAAAAAAAAAATATTAAAAATAAAAAATACAAAAAAAAAGTAATTATGATAAAGATTTTTAAAAATATTTCGGATTTTTACACCTTTATTTCACAAGTCTATTTAACACTTTTTATTAATTTAACACCTTTCACGGCAAGACTTGAACGATTTTTTTAGTTTCGGTTGCTTCAAGCAACTTTTTCTCATTCGAAATATTTTTTTCTTTCAATCGTATGCACTTACGATTTTTATGTGACAGGTAAAAATCGTAGGTCTGCATTGTATCTTAGTATTAAGTATAGCTATAGTTAATAAGTGGTTTTATGTTTAAATTTTTAGTATTAATATTTGACATATTCTGAAAAAAAAAATGTAATGTAGAAATTATTCTCTTGTAAATGCAGAATTATTTGGCATCACCCTGATACGTCCAAAAAATCTATTCCAAACAAAGTCGTAGTAAAAAAACAATATTTACACGACAATTTAATCCTAAATAAATTTGAATGGCGTCAGAACAGCTTTTAAGACAAAAAAAAGCCAAAACAACAACTAAAAATATACTTGACTGGCCTTTAAAAGTCTAGAGACTGGATTACTAACGAAAAGGGATTCTAGAAGCCATAATAGAGACGGAAAATCACTAAAAAAAAGAGAATAATTTCAACCTTATTTCACCCTAGCCTATTTTTACAACGATTTGTCCCAAAATTTTCAGTATTTCTCATGTCACCCTTCCACCATAAGATTCGTTTCAGGGACTCGTTGTTCGTAGATTTAATTATAAGTCTTGTATTAATTGATAAACAATTAAAGTTAATAATAATCAATTTTGAGGTTTTATTTCAATTATCTATGAAGTGTGTGCCAACTTTTACTCAATCTCCAACCCACAATTGAGCAAGCTTTGTGATCAATGCTCGTGCATTTTCTGTATGAGAAGAGGACTGCCCTGATGTGAGGCTGTCACGAGGAACAGTACAAGCCTTATTGATGATGTTCTTCAGAAAAGCCAGGTGCGTAATACCCATGACCGGGCGTGTATGACTAGATGAGGTATGGACGTGAGTGAAGCAATAGAAGTATGTAAGGATCGTATAATACTCACAACGGATCTTTGTGTCTCTGAATTGGCTGCAAGAGGCTGCGCACTAGCAAATTTTGTGTCAATATTGAAAGTGAAAATAGCATTGTATAACTGTCTCTTTCACTCGCATACGTTTGTCGCATCATCCTATCTCGCTTACTCTTTGCAGTTAATCTGTTTCGTGCGCAATATTTGACAGAGCCAACTTCAGAGACACAAAGATCCGTTGTGAGTATTATAGCAGGTTGCGTTCTGTAGTTTCTGCCTGGGTAGGCAGAACGCAACCTGCTACGATCCGATACGAAACTGACGCCTTTTTCCCCGTGGGGAAAAAGGCGTCAGTTTATGTATGTCGATACCACGGTAAAAATATATACAGTATTCTATCTTCATACAAACGGTCTGAACGCTAGTAATGCCTACGTGACTCGTGCTCAGCCCACACTCGTTATACTATACCAGTCGCGGACGCGCCGCTGTGACGAACGAACGGTGTGATGGTTTTTTCTGTAGTTGTGTCTGAAGTAAGCGTGCGATTTGTGAATATTTTATTTAAATACGTACAAGTACTTACTTAATATGTCAGAGAGCAATTATAGCCTATATTGTGCTGTTTTTGGTTGCTTGAATTCTTCTATAACGCACCCAGAGATAACATTTTTTAAATTACCTGGAACCTCCGAAAGGCAAGACTATAAAAAAAAATACCTTACCTAATAATACGTAATTTGTTTCTTTTTTTAATTATTAACCGCCAGTTTCCCAGCTCAAAATTATCGGCCAATTAATGTGACAAAAACTGGGGGTAAGTATTTCGCTTTTTCCACCGAGTAAAATCCTGGATCAATAAATATAAATAAGTGGATAGGGTGATAAAGTCACACACGAGTCACCTACCTACGCTCGCGTACAGGCTCGGTTTAAAAAAAATCTAGTAGGTAGTTTCCCAGGCTCGGCTATTTACTTACATAGGCACTTAGCTACTTACATATATTATTTAATTAGAAAAATATAATTAAGAAATGATTACTTATGAGATTAATAATTGGTAGGTTATTTTTTAGTTTAGTTATTTTAAATCTTACTAGGTAGGTAAAAATATAATATTTACCTCAGATTAGAGAAAAGAATCTGAGATGTTTACAATCACAAAACTAGAAAGAAACTCAAGTAGGTAGAGGCGGGCGGCCCTAACGCGTGTTTAGGTGACGCGCGCTTGTAGGCACTTATTTCAAGGTCAGGGCCGAGTCACAATACTGTTAGATATCTTTACCGTGTCGATACTCTAAGATAATACCTTAGTAGTTTTCGAGAAAATCAGACTATGAAGGTGGTCCTGCGGTAGTCACGCTCCATACAGCAGGACCACCATGAGCGCAGAAAAAGGGGGCATGCTACAGCTATTCTAATTATACGAGTAATTACTAGAGTAATTTGTATATAACACCCTTGTATACAATGTTTTACGCAAATAAATATTCTATTCTATTCTATAAATGTGATTAATTTCGTTAAAAAAAACAGATCTGAAACATTTGAGAAAATAAATGAAATATTGAATTGAATTTGTATTTACCGAGAAATCAACCATGATAACTTTCGTTCGCTCGTTCAGCAGGACCACGACTTTGAATGTTGATTCCAAGTTTGAGGTCGCTTTCCTCGAACCTACATAGAAAATTATTACCCTGCAAAGTTAAATTAGTACCAAAACTTAACAACTAGTACTCCAGTAGTTTACGAGATATACCATGCCATTGGTGGGGTGGCGGTAGTCACGGTGTTGAATGAATGTTCATTTCAAGATTTTATATTGAAAATTCTGTAATTTCTTCCCAAATTTATACAAAAATTACTACTATTAAAATGGTTATAGCGACCAAAAATTCAGATACTTAAGTGTTGTTGTTGACTTTCATTACTTTTTCATACTAAATCTCGTGTGTACGTGACAGCCCTGACTGAGCTTGCCCAATAATGCCCTGCAAAACCTGCTTCACTGCAAAATCGTAATGCAAAATGGCGCTTTGTTCGTATTGGACATTACTGCGCTTACGTACTTTGTGTGTCAATACCATTGACAACTTAATTTGGTCGGGTTAGACGCGGCGATTTAGTACCTATGGAAAAGTAATGAACGCAATTTTTTTGCCTGTAACTAAATTGGGAAATTTCATAGGCGTGCATCTGATCTGTCAAAGTAAAAGGCTGGGCGTAGCGATTTCGGATTATAAAACCGTTTGACGTTTGTTTGATTAAATTTTATGTTTTGCTCCAGCGAATAGAATACAGTCATACACGCACGCCAGTTATGAGTACTGCTAAAATAATATTTTTCATGGTAAAATGCCTTTTCCCTAAAATAACCCTACCAAACCTCAACCATAATATTCGTTTCGGAATTAAATCAAATAGTTGTGAAAAGCTATGCTAGAAAAGATATAAAATTGGTTGGTTGATAAACAAATAAAATAAAACAACAAAAGTTACAACAACGACATGTATTTAAAAAATAACAATTTCAAAAATTACAAGCATACAACATATTGCAACACTGCCTAGAAACATTTTTCAAAAATCTTACTAAGTTTATAGACCTAACAAGGTCTCATAAAGAACAATGGCGAGATTTTAGCTGACTTAAATTTGGACGTAGTTATGCGACAACGTTCCAATCCACAAGGTAGTCAAAATTGAGTTTATGAGCCCAAGCTAGGTATTTTGGATCGTTCTATCTAGTGCTGAAGACACTGACTCTCTTACGACAATAACTATTGAAATAATTAAGCGGTCTAAATGATAAAACGAACCAAAAGATCTAAATATAATCTTATAAAGTGACATTACATTTGGATCGTATTATTTTAATTCATTTTGGACTGAATGCAATTAAAATTAGGATCCAATCATCTTGAAACGTTTTAAAAATAACTAATTTTAAATCTTAAAACGTGACTTTCCATTTGGATCGTACTATTTTATTTCGATTCGGACTGAATAAAATAAAAATAATGATCCATTCAACTTGGAACGTTTTAAAAATAACAATTTTAAATCTTAAAACGTGACTTTCCATTTGGATCGTACTATTTTATTTCGATTCGGACTGAATAAAATAAAAATAATGATCCATTCAACTTGGAACGTTTTAAAAATAACAATTTTAAATCTTAAAAAGAGACAATTCATTTGGATCGTAATGTTTCATTTCGTTTTGGACTGAATAACATAAAAATAATGATCCATTCATCTTGTTATATTATTTTTTTTATTATCTATTTCTTCAAAACATTCCATGTACTTACTTTATAATGTGCACGATTTATTATTATTCATAATGGTAAAAGTAAACCTCTATCTGTGACCACAAACGCTGTAAAGTGTTCGAAACGTCAGGTTAAATGAAATGTTAATAAATCGCGAAATAATCCGTAAAAGTAGTTTCATTTAAATGTATCGTGTTCGCGTAAATAAAAGAACAATAAAAGTAAACGATTTAAAACGTGTATACTGGTAGGAACATACCTACAGTTATCTAATAATTAAACAATCCATCACTTTTGTATTTTTTATAATAAGGCCTTGTCTAAAATAGAAATTATACAACTAGGTAGCGAAATATTGTGGCAACTTGAAAAAAAAAATGTGTTATGGAGTCTGGAACGTTATCACTAAAATAATAAAGCTAAACAATAAAACGTTCCATTTTCATTTGAAACGTTTTATGAATAATCATTACACGGCTTACAGTGTGACTCAGGACCCTTATCTTCCTGATTTGTAAATAAAATATGAAAATTAACAATGTTTCAAACTACATGAATGTACTGGGAAATTTGATTTCGTTATAAAATAAAATTTAAACTCACGTAACGGACGACGGCGCGGCGCTTACCTACATTTACCATCCTACTCACACGCCTTGGTGTGTTGTATGTTTTCTCTCTCCGCTCTGGTGAGATGCGCGGAAGATAGTTATTGTTATTTGTTGTGACCTTGTGACACAGTGACAGTTGCTCTTGACCTATATTAATGTAAACAAGTGCGTGCGGCTAATTTATTGCTCTCAATTGATATTTGAATAAAAGCGTGTTTTAGATTAATACAACGTGTAGTTTGTGTTCGCGATGAACGAGGAAGAAGTAAGTAACTAATTTGTGTATTGATCAGACGGTTTTTGTTAATTATTGGTGCTGTTTTGATTTACTTAAAATGTGGTTTATTTAAGTAAATGTGGTTTAAGTAAGTCGTTAATTTTTCGCAGAATGACAAGAACAATGAGAATAACAAGGATTTAATGTTCTTGTTGTCAAAAAGACGAAAATTATTAAGCTTGCGAGATACGATAAAATGTCGCGGCCAAAAAGATGACGACGGTAAATACCTAGGTACGTAGGTACTAATTAATATTTAAAACATATTATCGAAAATGAGATATTAGTTAACCAATCCTTTTCACCGCCACGCCATATCGGTATTCCTATGCCCTGTACGCCCAAGCCCGAAAATCTTAATTAAATACCTACAAAAAAATAGGGATTTCAACATTATATCGATACCCATTATTATTATTTTTTTTATCAATACTTGCCAGATAAATGGTCGATCATTAATATGTTAAAAAGAACATTCCAATATTAAATATTTTACAACGTTCCACTCAAGTAGTTCCGAAGTTGTTAATAACATAAAAACAATGATTAAGACACACAACATTAAATATTTGTGATCAAATAACACAACCATATAAATTTAGGAAGTTTGTTTGTTTAATCGTTTAAAATCAAACATTTATAATAAATAAAAATTCACCTAAATATCTAAAAAAGTATTTCAAAAAATCCTGATAGTAATTTTTCTATAGTCTACTGTATTTAATTGTATATTTTTGTATACTGTATTTTATATGAATTGATGGTAAATTAAAAATCTAATCTGGTAATACTGAAACCAGCTAATGACAATAAAATTCGCCGAATATTATTTATAAAATTTCGTCTGCGTGAAGTTATATTTGTGTGTCGCAGTTAAATAATTTGGCAAAATAAATATATTGTACTTATATTAGTTTGATTTCACACTGACAATAAATATAACAAGTAGGTAAGTATAATCAAGTACTATTATCATTTATTTACTTATTATAATCATTTATTATCTGAATCATTTGTTTAATTTCAGGATTAAAACAATGTCACAAAAACGACCAGGATCTCCGTCGATACTATCTAGGTATATAAAGCTTCGTTGCAAAGAAGATACAATAAAAAAAGAAGTAGCCACACAAACAGTCAATGAGCCTTACGTGGCTCGTAACAAAAACAATATATTATTTGAACCAGGCGCATTGTCCAGAGTGGACTTCTATAATCAACGCCCTTCAGATGAGAGGAACGAAAATTTCTCCAGATTAATCGCATTTGAAATGGAAAGAGTACCAGAAGATAGGCGTACTAATTTGTACGCGCAAATAATTAATTTAATCAGAATATACCGGGGTGATTCCGATTTATCCGAAAGTGTTGATTTCATACCAGAATGTCCTTCTGACGAAGATGAAAATCCTTTACCATTAAATATACGGTACAAGAAAATTGATTAAATTTTGATTAAGGTTAATTAAGGTTTGATTCAATCAATCAAAAGGTTTGATTATTTGTTTTTAATTATTATTTCATGATTAAGTTCCCAAATAATTTTGTATTGTTACTATTTGATTCTTACAAGACTGATTAGCATAATGCAAATAAACAATTTTCAATTTTTTTTAAGTTAGGTTCGACAAGTAGGAACATGTTTGCCGGCAAACTCGCGTCGAAGCTCATGCGTGATACAATAGGGATTTATTACTTGTTATTGTAGGTAATATTGTAAGTCAACATAAAATATTATTATTAGGTATGCTCATTTTGTAAAAGTTTGTTAAATTAAATAAATTGTAGACATCTATGGTGTTTCATTTCATTTGTTAGTAACTACAAATGCATATTTATGTAAACTATTCATAATTGTTTCTGATTTATGAAACACGGTAGATTCACACCGAAGTGGCAGCGCAGCCGACATTGGCGTTCAAAAGGTTAAGCAATGTTGAGTAGGTACCTAGTCGTAATGCTGGCCCGATTGCTCAGGGGTGTCCGATTTGATTCGGGGATCGGCCCAAGTTATCCTAACGTTGCCGAAGGAGCTTAATTAGAATGTAAAGAGGCACAGTAAGATCTTTACTGCGGGACTTGTAGGATTGTTAAAAACATTGTTTTTTCTAAACATTTACCTAATTAACTATTTTTACTTTAAACTGAGTAACTTGTTATCAATTGTTTTTTCTGTGTGCAATAAAGAATATAATTATGTATCTTCTTACTTTACATCAAATTATTTCTTTCTCTCAATTTATTTCTGTCAACATATTTTTTTTAACTATCCAGGAAATGATGATATCGCATCGGAGAAGCCTAACACTCCATTATCATCAACTACCGAGATTTCAATTACTCCACCACCATTTTCACCACTTACTCCTCGAATGTACGTAAAAAGTAACCAAGAAAACAAAGAACGTAAGTAGTTTTATGAAAATTGGTAGGTAGTTATGTGGCATTCAGTATAGTTTTATGCAATCACAAAATTTCTGTGTAGATGGTTCTAAATTCATCTTGTTATTTGCAGATGTACCTTATACTGAGAGTCCATTGAGTTACGAGTGTACAATTACTTCGCCAACAAAAAATCAGCTGAGTACGTACATATCTATATTTTTCAAACTTAATTTACGTGGACAAATTAGGTATTTAGGTTTCCGTACCCGAAGGGGAAAGATGGGACCCTGTTACTAAGACTTCGCTGTCAGCCTGGTGACAGCACTAGCCTGTATATCATGAACCGTGATAGGTAGACAGTTGACAATTTGAGGCAGATGATGTATTTCTTTTGCCACTAATAGACTTTAATAAAATACATATTTGGGGGGGCTCTCAAAAAACAAAACATAATTTTTAACTTGTTATTTGGTCGATATTCGTAAGGGCTTGGCATTATGGTACGGAACCTTGCGTGCGCGAGTCTGACTCGCACTTGGTCGGTGTTTTACTATAAAGCAGTTGTTTAAGTACCTATTAATTTGAAATTACATAGTTTCAGATGGATGCACTCCAGATACACCACTGCCACTCACTCTTGCTGATGTAACTTCTATGAATAGTACAGAATTAACTACGATTACTTTAGAACCAAATTCATCGTTTATCCCATGTATGGCTCCAGAAATTACAACAGCTCTCAATGATGTAGAACAGGATGCATCGCCTCTTCCATGTATGTCTCCTGAAACTCAGAAGCTTTTTAATGTCCTTAATGAACCAGAAATGTGTCTTGATAATGATTCACCCGACTTTATTGAAAATAGTGATGATAGTGTTGCTGATCCAAACTTTGAGATTCGTAATTTAACGGACTCTGAAACAGACTGTGAATCAAATGTTAGTGGCGACGACAATAACACTAAAACCAATAACAACACCAGAGATGAACACATTGAGAGCTTCGTAAAAATTAGTGAAGAATGCAACAAGAAAAGGGTATTGAATTCAACAACTATGAATGTAGAAAATCATACAAGACATGACACTATGTCTATAACACAAGATGAAGATGAAACTAATTTACATACTCCTCAAAAAACTGTCTTAGATAAGCATGGTGAAGTTTTAAGTCCTGTCATTGAAGTTCAGAAAATAGTAAACTTTTCACCTGAAAAGGAACTTGACAGCTCAAATGAAGAAAACATTAATGAAAGCAATGACCAAGTAATAATAACATCTAGTTCCCAGGCTGGAAGACCGAAAAAAGGCCGCAAACGTAAGCATCCTGAATCCAATTCGGAAAGGCAGTTTAAAAAGTATAATAATTTATCTTATACTACTGTACGCTCACAGAAAAAAATTGAACCAAAAGTATTTCAGGATTATCAATGCAAATGTCTTAAGATATGTGCCAATGCAATTTCGTTGGAAGATCGAAAACAAATATTTGAGACTTATGTAACTCTTGGATCTTACAATGCTCAGTTAATGTACATTAAGTCATGTGTCACAGAGGAACCAAAAAAACGGAGCTACACCATGACTTCTGTCCCTGTTAACAAAAAAAAGCCTAAACAATTTCATCGCACCTATAAATTAAACGATGTCAAAGTCTGTCGCGATATGTTCCTGCACACTCTACAAATTACAACACAAAAAGTTACCATAGCATTATACAAGATTCGTAATAATGAAATAAATGACTGTCGAGGCAAGAAAGGCAAAAGCTCGAATAAATTGACTGAACAGAACTTAAACTTTATTAAGGAAGTTATTTCAAAATTACCTAAATATAAATCGCATTATCGTAGGGAGAATAACAATGAAATCCAATATTTAGAGCCTGGCATGACAATATCGAAACTTTATGATATTTACAAGAAACTTTTTGTTGAAAAATTTGGCACCGAGTTGAAATGTGCCTCTCTTGAAACTGTAAAGAAAATTTTCTTGACTAATTTTAATTTGAGGTGTAAACCATTAAAAAAAGATACGTGCAATAAGTGTGATTTGTTTGCGGTGCAATTACAAAACACTAGTGGATCAGAAAACACAAAAGTAGAGGCTGAGAAATCGTTACACTTAGAGAAGGCACAAAAAATGAGGGAACAGATGAAATGCGACTTTGAAACTGCACAAAATACCCCAAACATAGAATGCTTATCATTTGATCTCGAAAAAACTTTGCCCTTGCCTCGTATACCGACAAACGTAATTTTTTATAAACGTCAGCTTTGGCTATATAATAGCGGTATACATTCAGCATCAGATGATGTAGGGCACTGTTATGTTTGGGTGGAAGGTGAAGCCGGAAGAGGCGCTCAGGAAGTAGGATCATGCCTTGCCAATTATATAGAAAACAAACTACCTCCTACTATAGAACATCTCATACTATGGAGTGATTGTTGCGGTGGACAAAACCGAAACATAAAAATTGTTTTAATGTTAAAGGTTATCTTAGACTCCCATTCTACATTAAAAACGATAACTTTTCGGTATCTTGAGTCAGGGCATAGTTTTTTACCTAACGATACCGATTTTTCAAAAATTGAAACAGCGCTTAAAAAGCAACAACGTGTTTATACAGCTGAAGAATATATAGAAATTATGAAAAATGCTAGAAAAAAAAAACCATTTCAAGTATATAGAATGGACAAAAATGACTTTTATAGCACTGAAGATATTGAGAAAAAAATAGTAAATCGTAAGAAATTCACAGATAAAAGTAAACTGAACTGGCTGCTGGCAAAGGAGATAAAGATTGAAAAAGCTAAATTATATTCTATTTTTATGAAAACGTCCCTTGATGAGGATTATAATGAACTAAACATTAAAAAAACGACAAAAGGAGAGATTTCGACTATACATAGATCTGATCTGAAACAGTTATGGGCTAACGGGAAACCCATTGCTCCAGCTAAATTGGCTGATTTACGATCTGTATACAAGTTTATTCCAGCTGATTGCCTTAGTTTTTATAAAACATTGAAAGCGTCTAATGACGCCATTGACGATATCGATGGATTTGGTAAGGAGCTGGATTTCGATCTAGATGATGAATAAATTGTGATGATTTTCCATGCTTTGATTCCATCAACCTCAAAAACGTATTTTATTTTGTCATAACACGAGATAGCGCGCGCTGTACGCAGGCGTCTTAATAAATATTTTTTTAATAATGTTGTTTCATTGTTATACTTATGTTTTAGAAAAAATATATATTAACTACCAAAATATACCAGTTTTCAGATATTGGATCGTTTTTGCAAATTAAGCTATAAGCTACTTCCATACAAAAAGCCTTTTTTTAAAAACGTTCCAAGTGCATTTTCTTCATCATTTGTATGAGAAATATTAATACATTTTAATGACAAGTATATAGTAAAATAATGTTTATTTATTTAGTTGATGTAATACATACTACTTAGTTGTACTCGCTACCAAAAAAAAGCGTACCACAAAATTACAAAAACGCGATTTACTCAGTTCGACCTGCGTGTGGATTGGAACGTTGTCGCATAACTACGTCCATTTGAGCGTCTGAAAGTGAGTTATATACGAAAGACGTTCTATTAATTGTTTTTAAATATATTTTTGGGCTTGTTCAAAACGGATAAAAAAAAAACATAATTAATAAAAAGCTATTTGATTTTACAGTTAATTTCTTTAGCTTAGTGTTGCCATTATATATTTTATCTGCTAAGTGACAAGTAGTAACTATATTAATTAATAATATAATTAATGTATTTATTGCAGTAAATGAGTTAACAATACAGTTTATGACTAAGTATAGATGTTCCTCGCAGGTAGGTAAGAATATTGTAGTGTAGTAGAAATAAATGAATTACTTTTAATTAATGATTGGCAAAAAGACTAGTATCCAAGTTAAAAAAATATAGCTTGGTTGTTGACGAGGACGACGACCTTTTGATAAACGTCAAAGTTGCTTAGTTTAAATGAATATACTCTTTCCAAAGAGTATATTATACATTTCATGCTGAAATAACTAGGTAAGGGAAATGCTAATGCGATATTCCCCTTTTACTTCCACGAAATTGAATAATATTACCTATTAAACACATTATTAAAAGTTACCCAGACATAACCTACAAAAGTTTATGACTAAATATCTATTATTCTCGACATTCTCAAACAAAAATTCTTGCACAAACTAATTCAGAACATCACCCTGAGTTAAACCAGATATTTTTCATTTAAAGACGTAGGAATTTAATCTCAGCTAAAAAAATGTATGGGCACCTGCCATTGTTCTTTGGTAACAAAGGCTAAGCCAAAGGCACAAAATACATCAAGTAGATAGTTTAAAAGCTAAAGCTGTGCCCTGCACAAGGAAGATTATATAGACCTCAGACTAACCTCCGGCACAGATAACATAATACTAGCATACACAAGCCTTATCCCATACACAGAAACCGTGCCGACGTAACTAGCGTTTTCCGTCTGACTAAACTGACTATTTTACTAAAAGTACATCGAACGCGGTTGTAAAAGTACACGGACAGTCGTATTTATGCACGTTTTTACAGTTTCATTGTACCAAAATGTGTTACAATACAAATAAAAAAACCGAGTAGAATGCTCAAATCACGCCATCCATTGGAATGAATTTTACATTATCCGTTCAAATAGCTTTTGAAATATGAATTAAGATCCCAATATTCTATAATTTTGTGCTTAGGAGAGTTGATTCAGAAAGAACATACAATTTTTATGATCAATTCTAGAAAATTTTAATTTTAGACAAATTTCAATAACAAATCGATGCATATCGCGCCATCTAGTGATATTTATTTGAAAATATTCTTTTTCTTTTTAGCATCGGGGCTCCTTGCCTCCGGTTCCTGAGATTAATGCTATGGACATGAAATGAGTGGTCAGGCCAAATGGAGAAATGGCAATGAATCAATCTGCCTAGAATGTTCCCATCTGTGGGATAGGATTCCAGTCTATAGCCAGTGTTAAATACGTGGAGAATGTGCATCGAAGTTATGACGTCAAACTAGGTGCAGCGAACTAATATAGCGAAAAAATAGTTTTGAATTTGTATATGAACACAACCGTCGCGTGTCGCTCTCACTTCGCGTCTCCCATTCGCAGTGTTGCCAGTGGCAGATAGTCAAATATTACATTAGACATCTCAAAAATTTACATTTTCATGAGACAAGTTACATTACCCTATTTTAAGTGGAACTAATACGCTCACTTGCTCGTCGGAGTAAGCGAGATGGATGATTTACAATCGCCGCAGTATCGGCACGTATTGGTTCGCTTTCGCTTTTCTATGTGACTAGATTAAAACGATAAATTATATAAAAGCGAACTAAAAAGACGTAAACAAGGAGAAAATCATGCTGTGCAGTCGGAGGATACATATTCGCGGGCTGGCTGACCAAAATCTGTGCCTGGCTGGAGCCTACTTAGCTTAGTCTCCACAGGGAAGTCCGGTTAAGCATATGTCGGTCATTTTGACTGTTTGCGAGACGACACTTAGAAAAAAAAAACAAAATCTGGTGTATCTTTCATTGATTTTGAAGCAGTCGGGATTTTTTTATTTAACTTTTTTGTTAGTTTTTTTCGAATTACGTACATTTAAACATATAAGTATTATATATTTTTGAAATCACCTCTTAAAACCCTTTATTTTGATACCCCACACGATGAGTTGGGAAGAAAAAAAATTTGGGCCCCCGCAATATGGCGCCCAAAATTTTCTATTATCCAATTTTAATGTTCAATGCCAGTGGCACTCGCAGGGTTAAGACGCATCGATTGACGTACGAATCATCAAAATCGGCCAACGCGTTTGTTCTCTGGAACGCCATATAGAAACAAACATACATACATACTTACATACATAGACTGATAAACACATTAACCTCCTTCGGCAGTCGGGTAAAAACGCTTTGTTTGTACATTGAGTGACTGTCTATTTGGAGTTAATCAGTAACACAATACCCCATGACAAGGCTGGTTATACCACTGTTTTTTTTTTTTTTTTACATCGACCGCGTTCGGTTCCGTTCCACGATAGAGATAGGATCCAGATCTATCGCCGTGGAACGGAACCAAAAGCGATCGGTTTACGAAAAATAATCAGTATAATCAGATGAAAAACGCTAGTTACGTCGGCGCGGTTTCTTTGTATGGGATGAGGCATCTGTATGCTAGTATTATATTATCTGTGGTATTTGACACCGACTTCCAAAAATAAAGTTATTTTTCGCTTTGTTGTAGAAGTCGGTAATTTTTTCTTTTTCTAGTTTTGGTACCTTAATTACCGTGCAAATACACATTATTAAGGATAACTTAAAAACTACTTGTCAGATCTTGATTAGATTTAAACGGGATCACATGCAAAGCACCAGGTTTCAAATAAAAAAGTAACATCAAAATCGGTTCATAATTAGCGGAGTAATCGCGTAACAAACATACAAAAGTATACAATCGAATTGAGACCTCCTCTTTTTTAAAATCGGTTTATATGGAATGTTATTGCTATGAAAGCGCCAAGTCTCATCAGTACATTTTGAACACAACTCAAATAAATGCATTACATAAAAAATTGTCTGCGCATCACCGTCCACGACATAGAAGTGAAACATCTTCGGAAAAAAAAATACGTTTCTTGTATGAGAGCCCCACTTAAATATTTATTTTATTCTGTTTTTATTTTATGTTATATTATTTGTTGATATAGAGGCAACAAAAATACATTATCTGTGAAAATTTCAACTGTCTAGCTATCGCAGTTCATGAGATACAGCCTAATGACAGACAGATAGACAGACGGACGGACCGTGAAGTCTTAGTAATAGGGTCCCGTTTTTACCCTTAGGGTGCGGAACCCTAAAAATAACAACGATTCAGTGCGTTGCAATTTTGCGTGACGTCACGTTTAGTACTCGCAAGTGACGTCACAAGCCCCCACTCATGAACTTTGATGCGATTTTTCTTTGTCTTATTTTATTGATTTGCAAAAGCAAAAAACATGTGTCCAATATTTTTTGATAGTCTAACTGATGGGCTAAATAAAATTGTGCAATTTTTTTTCCCTGGAATCATTCCTATTATATCGAACAACCGCCTAAGTAATTTCACTTAAAAAATCTGTCTTTTTGTACCCGTTTTACACACCTTACCTAAATAAATTCATGGTTTTTCGAAGGGGGTAGGCAGAAACTACAGAAAGCTTCGTGCTGTGATCCTTAAATACTCCTTTTGCTGCCCGTTTTACAACTTCTTATAAACTCTAAAGTAGTAGCTGATGTCACCTTCCAGCTGTCTTTCTCCAGGGATCTCGTCTTCATCAACGAGATGGAACTGTTGCTTGTCTATGTTCGGGAAGAACGTGTCGCAGTCGTAGGTCTTCTGTATCTCCGTGAGGTAGATGCTGCCGCAGTTACGGTGGGACATCGCTGCCTGGAACGAGAAGAAAAAATTATGTGAAAATTGATCTATAATTTTATTAATTGATTGAATTTTAGCATGTGAGGAGCTCGTGGCTAAATAATAACAGCCACACGGGTTGATCATCAAGGTTAAGCAACGCTTGACGAGGTCGGTCCCTGGATGGGTGACCATTTTCATCATACCGAGTTTCCTCCGTGCCTCGGAAAGCACGTTAAGCCGTCGTTACGGGTAGTCAGAAGCCTGAGATCTGACAGCAGTCTAGCCACGGGGTGACGTGTTACCCAGTTACTGGGTTGTAGAGGTCAGATAGGCAGTCGCTCCATGTAAAACACTGGTACTCAGTTGAATCCGGTTAGACTGGAAGCCGACCCCAACATAGTTGGGAAAAGGCTAGGCAAATTATGATGACATGTCCATCTTACCGCATATATAGAAGAACCTCCTATAACCCAGGTGGACTCAATATCCGATCGACTCTCGATGTATTCAATTGCTGCATCTAGCCCTGGAACCACCACCACTCCTTCTGGCACCTGGAACGTTACACAAATTAAATTAGCTCATTTCAGAACTGCCTCATTCATCAGAGCAGCTTAGTTACAAAACGTCTTTTTCGCAAAATGTCTACAGCTCTTAAAAGGTCTCTTTCTCATATTGTCGCTTTCGCAGAATGACTTTCTCAAAATATCGCGTTAGTAAGTTAGAATAAAACTTTAGGGATAAAATAAAAATAAAATATTAGTTTGTTGGTATATGTATATTAATATTATAAAGAGGAAAAATTTGTATTTTTGTATGTAACAAATAAACTTAAAAACTACTGGACCGATTACAAAAATTATTTCACCGTTGGGAAGCTGCACTATCCCCGGGTGACATAGGCTACTTATTATCCCTGTATTCGCACGGGAACGGGAACTACGCGGGTGAAACCGCGAGGCGTCCGCTAGTATATTATAAAAAGTAAACAAATCATAATAAGTCTTCACTTTGGTAAAAATAAATAAAAATAAAAAAATAAAAATAGCCTTTAATCTCTGATTTTGTTTTTACATTTCTTACTAACTAGCCGTATTACTAATTTTCCTATTTCTAATACTTAATTCTATTTTACACAATATGTTCTTAAAAAATTGGTAACACCAGCATTAATTCATCAATTCAATCCATCAGGTTGTCCTCTCTGGACATAGGCCTCCTCTAGAATTCGCCATTTATGTCTGTCCATTGCTGATCTGCGCCATCCTTGTGGTAGGTCATCTTCCCATCTTCTTTGTGGCCTTCCTCTTGTTCTCTTTACATCTCTGGGGTACCAGGATATGACCTCCTTGGTCCATTTTTCTTTGGCAGATCTAATCACATGACCAATCCAACGCCATTTAAGTCTCTTGATTTTCTTTGAGACATCTGTCACACCTGTGGTCTTTCTGATTTTGGTTAGTCTCCACTTGTCTTTCAGCTTGATGTGTAGCATGCTTCTCTCTATCCCCTGTTGGCATACCTTTAATTTTTGGCTGTGAGCCTTTGTCAGGCCCCAGGTTTGGCACCCGTAAGTAAGTATTGGTAGGATGCACATGTTGAATACTTTACGCTTGATTGGCATTGGAGTGTTTTTGTTCTTCAATATTTCTTTCAGCGACCAGTAGCGAGCCCAGGTGTTATTTACCCGTATTTGCAATTCTTTGTCCATCTGCAAGTTTGGTGCAATTATTTGACCCAAATAGGTGTAGTCATTCACATACTCAATGTCATGGTCATTTACACAGATTCTTTGGTGATGACTATTGGTCACAACCTTTGTTTTGGTTGTGTTCATGGTCAGACCTGCTTTTTGACTCTCTGTTGTCAGTTGTAAGAGCATTTCCTGTAGAGTAGACATGTAGTGAAACAGGTAACTGAAAAATACAAGGAATACAGAAAACCATATTATATTTCTTTTGTAGACTATAACAAGGCATTTGACTCCCTATCTCACAACTACATATATAAAGCTTTGGAAAATCAAGGAATAGAAAACAAGTACATTAGACTTATAAGGAATATATACAGCAACAGCATGGCAAAAGTACAATTAGAAAAAATTGGAGAAGAATTTAAAATCCAAAAAGGAGTCAGACAAGGGGATCCTCTGTCTCCCAAACTTTTTTTGGCTGTATTAGAGGAAATTTTCAGAAAGCTAGATTGGGAAAGGTGTGGCATAAATATTAATGGATGTAGGCTGTCACACCTGCGATTTGCAGACGACTTGGTACTGTTCGCCGAGGACCCAGTCACTCTACTTCACTTTGGTAAGTACTACTAATTTACTTAAAGTGGACGAAAGTGTCATCAGGCTCCCCCTTTCTTACTCATATTTCGGGCTATTTTTTACCAACTTCAAAATTGTTTGAGAAATAAATGAAATGCCAACAATATCCTTTATATTGTTGGCATTTCATTTATTTCTCAAACAATTTACATTGTGTCGAATATTACATAATATGCAGAAGCACAATATTCAGAAGGCGGTGTCGAAAAACAATAAAAAACTTAATTCAAAAAATCCAAAAACCCGACTGCTTCAAAAGCGAACTAAAAAGTCGTAAACAAGGAAACAATAAAAAACTTAATTCAAAAAATCCAAAAACCCGACTGCTTCAAAAGCGAACTAAAAAGTCGTAAACAAGGAAAAAATCATGC
This sequence comes from Orthosia gothica, assembly GCA_949775005.1. Taxonomy (NCBI): domain Eukaryota; kingdom Metazoa; phylum Arthropoda; class Insecta; order Lepidoptera; family Noctuidae; genus Orthosia; species Orthosia gothica. The sequence goes on along the minus strand of OX459035.1, from coordinate 5,122,791 downwards.
TGTGCAGGCGGAGGATACACCAGATATTGGTCAGCCAGCCCGCGAATATGTATTTAGTTCGCTTTTGAAGCAGTCGGGTTTTTTGATTTTTTGAATTAAGTTTTTTATTGTTTTTCGACACCGCCTTCTGAATATTGTGCTTCTGCATATTATGTGAGCAGTCGGGTTTTTTGATTTTTTTTATTTTTTTTTTTTTATTTATAACTTTTATAGTTAGTTTTTTTTTCGAAATAGATACATTTAAACATATAAGTGTTATATATTTTTGAAATCACGTCTTAAAATCCTTTATTTTGATACCCCACACGATGGGTATGGAAGAAAAAAAAATTTGGGCCCCCACAATATGGCACCCAAAATCCGCCATTTTTCTATTGTCCAATTTTAATGTAGCCTATGACACTCGCAGGGTTAAAACGAATCGATTGACGTATGAATCATCAAAATCGGCCAACGCGTTTGGTCTCTGGAACGCCATAAAGGAACCAACATACATACATAGACTGAAACACATTACCCTCCTTTGGCAGTCGGGTAAAAACACGAGGTGCCAAAGACACCGACTTCCGAAATGAAAGTTAATTTGCACTTTTTTGTGTGTTTTGGTATTTTGTGTTGTGCAACAATATAAATAAACAATTTTTAAGAAATTAATTACCTAATTGTTTTTTTTTCATAAGCACAATTAGAAACCACATAGTCTTCCGGCCGGGATCCCGGGAATATGTATTGCATTCTGGGGTGTATTACAGGGGCACCTTCAGTGTCGTTATATTGTGCTAAAATTAATATTACATCACAATTCATAGTGTTACAACAACAATAATTATCTTATCTGTTCTTCTAGGTGTTGTTAGGGTCATAAACCTACATGGCAGACTGATAAGATGAATCATGACATGAATTCTATCATGTAGTATAAGTATCTGTTATTGTCAAATTAGGTATATATGTGAATGCATGTTAAGCCATTGGTACCCAACAGTTGGGATTTGCATTGTCACAAGAAATTATACTCTTTGCGTTGTAGCATGGTGTGGGTGACAATTTCAATAACATTTTTTACGCATAAGCATTTTTTGTAGTTTAAAGTCATACAGGCAACTATGGTATATGGTATAACTATGGTATGACGTTAAATAACAAAAAATGCGTATACGTATATGCGTAAAAAATGTTATTGAAACTGTCACTGTTATTCTTTTCTGATTAATTTCGTTGCAGGATCCAAGACAGTTAAGCCCCCACGAAGCTTCTGTACTTTTGGACGGAGTTAGGCTAGCTAATTTAGCCAGTGCCCCTATGCACAACGGACCAAAATAACCAAAGTGCGGAATGGGCGTCCCTACCACTACCGCTATCTACACATAACCTAATAAAAGCTTGTAAGAAAAAACTGCAGTAGTTGCATATTACCTTCTCTTTCAAGGCTTCGACATGATGTGTCAGCACAATATTGACTCGGTTACTCAACGGCCGATACTTGTCCGGAATAGCGTCCCATGTCTTACGGCCCATGATGACAGCATTTATCTTGGAAGGATCTGAGACTTTTAAAGTCATTGTCTGGAAGTAGGCCATTTCTTTTCTGAAACATTTTGAAATTATACCTAAATAAATAAATAAAGTTTTGTTAGGGGATTTTTCTCTCCGAAATCCAACTATCAGTTGCATTGACTTTGTTCTGGATATTAATCGGCTACTATTTTTTATGCTGATATTTAAAAATGTAATTAATGAATGGAATGGATAAATAAAATTTGTAATATTTGCTTTTAGTTTTATTGTTGATAGACTCACGCTTGACTATCTCACCTGATGGTAAGTGATGATGTGTTTAACTGTGAAGCACGCTTGTCTAGAAGTAACCTATCCACTCCTTAGCTGTACGCATAATGAAAGTATTCCCAAAACATTTAATGCGTATAGGTTGGATGTCCACCACGTGCTGATGGTGCATTGCCGTATGCTTTTTCCAGGGCTTTGCTACTGTGGCCTATACCACTTAATAATGGTATAGATATCCATTACTGAAGACAAACATTTACCCCGACACTGGTGTAGATTAGAATTGAACAGGTAACAAAATCAAGTTTTCTCAAAAAAAGGGTTTGTTTTAGGACATTCAGTTAGTGTCAATAAACACCCACTGTAACATAGTACTAAAACATAAAAATGTGGGTATATCTAGAGATACTGAGTAGTCACCTCTGCTTCAATCCTTTAGGAAAAAAATATGATTGCTTTTTTAATGAAGAAAACTTAGAAAAACAGCATAGGCCATAGCATATATTTCATGCCCGGATATTTAAACCTACACGGGGCAAAGCCTCGGCAACCGCTAAGCTAACCTAAGATAAGCTGGGAGATACGGTAACCTGGAGAAACTCAAGAAAAATGATTTTTGGGTTTGTAACAGTATGGAATATGTGTAAACTTACTTCAGGCGCCATGGCAGCGATCCATTGACTCCAATACCCATGTTTTCACAAGCAGCAGCAATTAAATGCAATTTCACTCTCGACATGATGTTTTGGGCAAATAACTCCACAAAAATGTGATTTCTGTTTGAATGGGGTCGGGAAAAATTTATAACTAATTAGTAACGGACGCGGTATTGTGTTTTTATTATAGATTATTGAGAAATATTGATTAGATTCGCGTATTGTTTTAAATAATTCGAATTTGCTTGCACAATTCTACCGCGGTCTTAATTTGAAATGTCAATGTCAAATCATTCTTTTCTCAAACCAGTGCTGCCAACTCGTTTAAGCAAAAACGCGCTGTTGGCTCTTTAAAAAAGCGCTAGAACGCGCTAAATGGTCGCTGTCAAAAAATCACATCAAAAATCGGTCAAATTCGGCGTCAAATTCAAACAAAACGCCCAATATTAAGAGACTAGAAATGTATAAACGCAGTTTTTCTATTTTTTATTTAATCAAATTATGTCATTTACAAGAGTTACACACATTATAGTACTTGTTCAGTAATAATAAAATAAAGGAGTGACGTTTTAATGTAATTATTTTATAAAATAAAGGGATTTAATTAATTCATCATCGTCTGATTCTACTACAATGGCTTCTGAGGCTGAAACAAGGTTGGTCTTGATCAGTTTTGGACTTGATTTTATATTTATCTGTGGATTAAATTTTCCTCAACACGTCGTTGGGAAGTTGTTAGTTTGCGCAGTTACTTTTTTTTAAAGAAAGTACAGAGTTTAAAAAAAGCGCTAGATTTAGCGCTAGGCGCTAAAACGCGCAATTGAACAAAAAAAGCGCTAGATCTGGCGCTGAAAGCGCTAAGTTGGCAGCACTGTCTCAAACCTTCAGGTTTGACAACGGGATAGAGCTAATACTAGTTTCGTAAGAGAAAAAGAAATAAACATAAAATGACGACAAAAATAATATAATTTGGATGATTCTGTGGCATGGAACGCAATAATCGATAGAGCTGGGAAAATACATTATACTAAGCTTATTGAATATTCAATTAATTATTGTAATCTAGCTGATGATGAGATATTTTTAGGTTATAGAAGTAAAAACTCTTTTCAATTTCGTTAAAATCTTGTATTCCATTCCTATTTTACTTTTCATTAGCTCTTGGCAGTCAACAGATTTTGGAAAAAAGGAACTATCACATTATTTACTTGTTTCACTTTGAATGGGCAACTGTTAAAATATTATAAGAAAAGCCATAAAAGTGTCAACTTATCTGTGAAAATGACTGTACAAAAGTCATAAATCTACGGGATTGACATGCGCTATCAAAATGTGACGTAGGTATTCAATCCCAAGTGACATAGAAACACTCGCTAGCAGTGAAATAACACCAATTTATTTAGACCCTCTTTTCAGAAACAGGCAGCAATAATGTTTTTCCAAAAACTCTTTTCACAAGACGCCCTGAATCACCTACACATCAAAACCCTAGAAGCAAGGTTTTAAAAAGGCCCTTTTATGGCCGCTTATCTGTACCCGTAACGAAAATAAATAAAGATTTTATTACGGTATCTGCCGCCATATAAACGGAGTTAAGGCCAGTTAGGATAGTAACTGCCTTTTAACGTGTCACTTGCTGTTTATAGGCGGCTGGATTGCCGTCATTGGTTGCTAAAGCAAAGGTCAAAGATACATTTTATAAGTGAACTCTTGGCTAACTTAGGGTTCGCGTCACCGTCATGCTAATGTGACACCATCCTCGACACGACATGTGATAGCATCATCGCCATGTATTGTGACTTCTGACGACTTATTTTTACCCGACTGCCGAAGGAGGGTAATGTGTTTATTTTTGCTCCTACTACTTCGCTACTGCTTTGCCGGGCGATCCTGTGGAGACTAAACTAGAGTCTCCAGCCAGGCACAAAAAGCTTAACCTAAGCGACCACGCTCAGACAACCCGCACGTGTACGGACCTCAGCTCAGGGCGTCGCTGGGGAACAGCAAGTGCGCTGGATTAATGACTTTCCAGATTCCTATATGGCGTTCGTGAGACCAAACGCTTTGGCCGATTTTGATGATTTATACGGCAATCGATTCGTCTTAACCACAGATTACCTCCCTGCGAGTGTCTGCTACATTAAAATTGGACAATAGAAAAATGGCGGATTTTGGGCGCTATAATGTGGGGGCCCAATTTTTTTTTTCTTCCAATCCCATCGTGTGGGGTATCAAAATAAAGGGGTTAAGAAGTGGTTTCTATAATATAAATATATATCACTTATATGTTTAAATGTATCTAATTCGAAAAAAAACATAACTAAAAAGTTATAAATAAAAAAAGTTAAATCAAAAAACCCGACTGCTTCAAAAGCGAACTAAAAAGTCGTAAACAAGGAAAAAATCATGCTGTGCAGTCGGAGGATACATACGCGCGAGCTGGCTGACCAAAACCAGATGTATCCTCCTCCTGCACAGCATGATTTTTTCCTTGTTTACGACTTTTTAGTTCGCTTTTGAAGCAGTCGGGTTTTTTGATTTAACTTTTTTTTTAATTTAAATTAATGCCAGCAGGAGGTTAATGAAGATGGAGGAGCTGTCGAGACCGGCCCAGAAAGAGGTGGGAGATGACTTGCGTACCATGATATCCGATCAATACGGTGACACTTGGGCCTAAGTTCAGCAGTGGTCGTCTTTCAGCTGAATTGATGATGATGTACCATGTTGAGACGAAGGCGACGACGCGGGCATAGAGAAAATGGGGAGGCTTTTGCCCAGTTTATGGATAGCAATGGCTTGATAAACAAAAGACTATTGTCGTTTTTATCGACAATTCTCTAAAATATCTAATAATACACAGATATTCAACTAGGTACTATGAAGGGTATCTCTCAACTGTCACGAAGTTTTTAAAAGGCGTCTGTCTGTCCATTGTTTCGCTTAATAAGACAACGAGGGATTACAAACTCTGTAAAACTTGTGATCAGAACATTTTCTTCGATACTAATACGGATCAAAATTCGATTGGTAGGTACTTTATTATCTCTACGTGTAGTGCCGAAAAATAGTGAACGAACATGAGCTGCAACCAATCAGTGCAAAGTTCTATCTGATTTCTATGATAATGTCGACTATATAGCACGTGGAGTTCTGTGTAGTTTCTACGTATTATTATTATTATACACTTTATTGTACACCACAAAAACATACAGGAAAAACATTTACAAAAACAAGTGTACAATGGGCGGTCTTATCGCACAGGGCAATCTCTTACAGACAACCTTTATGGACTGAACAATAGGATATGAATTCAGGGCTGTCAGTGTACCAAATATCATAAATAATATTACTTACACATTAAAATAAAATACATATAAACAATACTACTTAATATACTAATAAATATCAAATTTATGACAGAGAAAGGAGAAGAATACAAATTATAGTGAAAGGTAATGCTCCTTATCCATTTTCCTAAATGTTAGCAGTGTTTGAGCACGTCATAATTCAACAGGTAATACATTCCACAACCGAGCAGATTGAATCGTAAAAGATTTGTCAAAGAAGGAAGTGGAATGCATACGAATACTCAATTTTAGATTCTCCGATGATCTCAAGAACCTAGAATGTGTGTCACAGAGGAACTGAAAGCGTTCTTTAAGATAAAAAAGAGTTAAAGGATTGAAGAACACATTATAAAGCAAAGAAAGTATGTGGGCATTCCGGCGAAGGCGAATATTAAGCCATTTGAGCTTACTATGCAATTCAGAAACGTGATCATACTTGCGCAAGCCAAATATGAACCTGATACAGAGATTTTGAAGTAGCTCAATCTTGTCCAATTGGTCTTGGGTGAGATCAAGATAGCTGGCATCAGCATAGTCCAGGATAGGAAGAAGAAGTGATTGTGCAGTTGCAATTTTAGTGATTATGGGAAGAAAATTACGAAGTCGTCTCAGGGAGCCTGCAGATGCAAACAGTTTACGACTGACTTCCTGCAGTTGTATGGTCCAGGAAAGAGTGCTGTCGATATAAATCCCCAAGTTCTTCACAGTGTGACTTATAGGAATACTGGTGTTGTTAAAGGAAACCTGGGGAAGTCTCGACCAATCAATCTTAGAGACAGTCCGAGAACTACCAACTACATTCACTTGACTTACTCCGTTGGAAAAAAGGCATGAGTTTGTTGCATGCATCTACTCATGAAATTGTGAGCTTGCCCTTGACGGTGTTAACACATGATTTGTATAAGTGCTTCCACCGCCACCGACCAATCAAGGGGCATGTAAAAATCGTATTATGCCTAGTTTTTGATAATAGCTGATGTTCGCAATAATTCATACCTATAAAGGTGTGTTAACAAATTATTGCGATTATACATATGTAGATTAGGTATTTCAGAAGTACTCACATAGCCTCCGTGGCGCAATGGCTAGCGCGTTCGGCTGTTAACCGAAAGGTTGGTGGTTCGAGCCCACCCGGGGGCGACTTCATTTTTTGTCCGTATAAAATGAACCGTGTGAGGATGTTTGAGCACTGCATTCGAAATTAATATTGTTATTATCGTATTCTAATAAGAATATATTTGTAAATAAGCGCGAATATGTATGTCAAAAAACGAATCGGTACGAGAAAATGCGCAAACGGCTATAAAGTCAGTACGAGTTCGCTACCGGTACAAAAAAATCGGTTGCCTTTGTTTAATACGTCCTTTTATTGTATTTTTTTTTATAGGAAAACAAGTCCAAAGATAAAATTTGTCAATCATAAAAAAAACAACCAACTCATGTCATCATGTGACTATGAGTTATTCAACTTATGTTCGACTCTGTGCCCTCTTCCCTATGCCCATAAATTTTATAAATTCTTTGAAAAACTTTTTTGGAAAAAAGGTTAATTTATAATGAGTTTGGATAAGAAGTGCGTTTCAGCACAAAACAAAGTTAAGATTTGGAGCATTTAATTGAATAAAACTTACGCTTTGCTACCCCTTTACAAAGCTTAGCTAGGATATATAATTTTTTTTGGCTAATGTTATCTTCTTATTATTATTATTTCGTTTATTTAATTTTGTGCACATTTCTTAATTACATTTTTAAATATTTCTTTATAAAAACAAATCATAAAAAAAAACATTTAAAAATATAAAAAATAATGGTTTTCCGCCGGTGTCGGGAGCAGGGTCCAAGCTACCGGTGGTTAGGGCTCCAGAGACAGGAACCTCCTCACGATGCGAGCCGTATCGAGGAGTACTGCCTTCTGTATCAGGCCCTTGATCCAACCGCGCAATGACAGCCTCGACAGATGGTCGTCGAGACTCTTGGCCATCAGGCCGTTGGCCGTAACGACAATCGGCACATTGATCGCCGAGTCCACATTCCACATGTCGACAACCTCGTGTGCCAAGTCGAGATACTTGATTTGTTTCTCTTTCTCAGCTTTCACGAGGTTCTCGTCATGTGGGATGGTGACATCGATTATCATTGTGCGGCGCGCTAATCGGTCTATCACCTCTATATCCGGCTTATTGGCAACAATAGTCCTATCAGTGATGATAGACCGATCCCAGTACAACGTGACATGGTCATTTTCGAGAACTGGGTCGGGCACATACTTGTAATACGGTACCTCTGAATCCACTAAATTGTACTTCAAAGCAAGTTGCTGGTGAATAATCCTGGCTACTTGGTTATGCCTGTGTAAGTACTCGCCGTTAGCCAGACGAGAACAACCAGAGATAATATGTCTGATGGATTCACCCGGACGGTGGCATGCCCGACACACGTCAACCGTTCCGTCCTTCATTATATGTCTCCGGTAGTTATTCGTCAGGATAACTTGTCCATAATTGCACAGACAAAACCTTCAGTTTCCCCGAAAAGGTCACCGAAACGTAGCCAGGATACAGATTTGCTCAGGTCGCTCCCAAGCTCTGTATACCCACCTCTCATCGCTCTGGAACATGCGATTCTGCGAGTACCGGTCAACCCGCCGCTTATACCGCCGAATACGGCTGGCCCATGCACACACTTTCTGCTTCAAGAAGTCGATGCGCTCCGTGACACGGGACATGTATTCTTGAGGACTGATCCCAGTCCCCGAAAATGCCCTCCTCACGAAGCGCATCACACGTGGTCGTGTATTGCCCTCTCTGAAGCAGCATAGTTTGCCGATGAGTACCCTAGCCCTATCGATACGCTGTTCGATCCTGCATTGCCAGGCTGGCACGGCAGGCTTTGGTCGAATAGCTTCATTTCGGAACTTAACATTAGCTAAACGACATGCCGCAACAGCCCCGCAATACAGGATTGAATGCGTATCAACGAGGTTCTCGTTGCTTTCAAAGATGTTCTTAAGCAGCGAGTCCAAAGCACACACCAGCGCATTATTATTATTATTATTATATACTTTATTGTACACCACATAATAAAAAAACATACAGAACAAACATTATCTATGGATTCAATAAATTAATGAATGAATGACTGCTATTAAAAATGATTGTTTTAATCCGATGGATGCGAGACGCACAGGACCGAACAACAATCAGTGTGGCGACCATAGTAACAGCAGTGTGGCGACGCTTAGAGGAGGCCTATGCCCAACAGTAGACGTATTTCAGCTGAAATGATGATGATTGTTTTACTATGGTTATGCTAGTATTCTATAAATAGTTTGCTTATTTCTTTTGAACCGTTTTAGGGTTCCGTACCCGAAGGGCCTGTACATCGTCTCTCATACGGGTTTAATAGCCAAACGGTTGGAGCTACGGTCTTTAATTACAGTCTAAGTATCTTGTTGACCCAAGGCCATACAAATAGTAAAAAAAAAATTAAATGACTTTTTGGGGGGCATTAGTTACATACTGCAAAAGGGGGGAGCCGAAAAAAAATAATTAAGGCACCCCATCGAGGGGGTATCGTTGTTTAGAACTTGTTAAGTACCTAGATAAATACTGCATTTTTGTTTACAAAAATATTGGAAAACAAAGGAATAATAAGATGATTGATGACTGATTTAAAGAGGCAGTTGTAAATAGCGGTTTTGGTAAGTTAAAAATTATAAATGGCACGTTTAATAACTAGTTCAGCAGTTAAAACTAAGCAGTAAAGTAAACAAAAATGAGTAGGTAATAAAAAATAATGAAATGGATCAGTGAATATATATTTATTAATATATAAAGGAGCTGAGTTCGCTCGCTTTGCCGCTCACTTCAGCTCCCGTCATCTCTTTTCCATGAATTTTAGTTCAGGTGTCACCGCTCGCTATGATCTGCCGAACTATTTATCAAACCGCTCATTCCATCATTTTTACCGCTCATTCAGTTATTGGACTGCTCAATTATTTTTAGAATTGACATTGTATGATAAATTAACCGAAAAATTGATTTTTTATTACTGTCCATGTTTTACTGTCGCAATAATTAATCAACCGCCATTAAATTAAATAACTGCTCAATATGTTTTTCAACTGATCTTAATAACATCTCGAATAATTAAATAAGAGCTCAAAAAATTAGTTCCCAATAATAAGCCACCAAAGTCAGCTTTTTTACAAAAAGTTATCCGAAGAAGTTTTTTCATTTACCTAAGAACTTGAAATTTGGTGATCATGTTTATTATTACGTATATTTTACTAATAAATATCAATATAATAATAAATCAGATTTTTCTTCGAAATTCCCTCATTTTTTGTGTGGGTCAGAATGACGGATGTATTGTTGCAGAAATGAATATTTTATATATGAAAGGAATGTACCAGCAATGTACTTAAATGTAACTTTAATGAAATTCAATGTACTTCCATTAAACAAGAAGAATCACAATTATAAAGTGAGCAGTCCTGACAGTCAGAATGGCGGGTGAATACTGATATGAATGTAATAGATGCTAATAGATGATACCTTCAATGTACCTACTTCATAAAATATATTTTTTTTTTTTTTGGGGTGGGATATCATCCAATGACTTCTCCCGCTCTGGGTGAGGCGGGAGGGCGTGTCAGACTTTAACTGACTAAAACCCACCCGTGTTCCTTCAGTTGCTTGAGCCAGGGCCGCGTTAACTCTTTTTCAAATTTATCCGCGACCCAGACAGGCATCGGCCCTCACGGACCCCGTCAGTTCTGCTGACATCTCTTTGAGGCGCGCGTGGAACACAACGCGCCGTCGACACGGACCTGGTCCTTACCGGACGGCGAGCTACCCATTACTCGCCGCCCGCAAGCCCGCGCCTACGGTGGCCGGGAATTGGCTTGCGACTCCCGACGCCCAGGGCGTCTCCTGCGGTGGCTAGGGGCGTGAGGGCGTCTCCGTTGCATCTCCCTCACGCGTTCCGCCTCCTCCTTCGCGAGCATTACTGCTTCACAGAACGAGGAGACAGCTTCCCATACCCTCTCGCTCCGTAACATGGCCTGAACCAGGGCTGGACGCGAGAGGTTGCCACCGCCGATCGCCTCCACGAGGACACGGCGGTGCCCAGCCCAAGCGGGGCAGATCTCCACCGTATGCTCCACCGTGTCCTCCAGGCGATCCACACAATGGTGACACCCGGGCGTTTCCTCCCGCCTAATCCTGAACAGGAACCTCCCGAAACAGCCGTGTCCGGTGAGGACTTGCGTCAGGCGGAAGGTGAGGACGCCGTGGCGCCTCTCAAGCCACTCCTCAAAGAGGGGCCTTATCGCCGCAATTGTGGCGTGCCCATCATAAAATATAATCTAAGAATAAAATGCGACGAATGCAACAAATTTTGGCGCCTGCCATTTTTTTCATAGCAATATGAGATGTCCGTGACTACCCGTGACCCCGAAGCCAATCGTTCTATATTTGGTAAATACGGGTGCGCCAAAGTTCACCTAAATTTTCAACTCCGATAATTGGAAATCCGAAAATGTTCTTCCTAACATTTTTCATCCTAACAATCACAATTCCTAACTACTCTGTCTCTAATGTTCATAATTCAGAAGCATTCAACTTCATAATGTCAGTAGCAATAAACATTTATTATACTTTTATTTGTTTTCCTATATTTTCTCAACATAACTATCTTTTACACTATTATTCAAAGTCATATCTTTTTTGTTTAGATTTCTTTTTATTCATAATAATCAGTATTATATACATTGATTTTGCGTAACTTTAATATAACATGTATAACATATAAGAATAACAGGTACCATGGTACAAGTAGTCAAATAAATACATGTTTTCATATACACATTTCAATTAAATTAGTTTAATATTAGCGGCTATAGCTTTCAAATAATCACTTTTATTGGTGTATTTTGCTTTAAAATTAAATATATATTTAATTCTATAATATTTGCCGTTGATTTGGAAGTTCATTTTATTTTGTAGGTAGTACCTACTCATAAATATAAAGCTTTATAAAAAATTTCAAGACTCGGCAATGTTATGTTTTATTGTATGTTTTTCGTGAGGTAAAAAAATCAGAATTAGTCCAAGAGCGAGCGAAGCGAGCTCGGGAACTGGAATGGATATCTCCATAACTATAGGGCTCCGAGTGGTTGGTGTGGTACTGAGGGGTAGCCAAACCTCCCCCCATCCCCCCTCTACCATATCCGCGCCAAAAATCAACGGCTTATAATCGAAAATTGAACCTTACACTTATACTTTTTGTTGCTTCTTAATTCACACGCCCAATATTGTTTATCCACTGTTATTCGGTTTTTTTCATATGTAAATCCATGTACGTCTAATTTTAATCCTCCGCGACTGGTTTTAAATGATTGTAAATAATTTTTCTCTATATTAATAAAGCATTAACACAAACATGCACGTAATGATAATACACCGACATGAACTTAACAATAGACACAACTCAGTACGTTATGTAAAGCATACCCCAAATAATAATCATCCCTCAAATTAAAACTATAAATATCATCTTCTACCCAAATATATTTTTTATTACACTTGGTAAATGTTTCTTTCTGAGTATGAGTGAAAATATTATGGTAATTATGTTTAGGGATAAAAGCGTTATGATAAAAAACAGTAGGAGTTTAAATATATTTACATTAATGATATTATTAATTACAACTTTCGGAAACACGAGTGTTATGAACATCGCCGGTAGCACTACAAATAGTATGAATGAAAACTTTAGGATGAAAATTCTTAGGAAGAGTGATCATTCGGATTACAAATCGTTAGGAAGAACAATTTCGGGTAAAGAACTTTAGGTGAGCCAATATGGACCCGGTAAATACAATACTCAATTGGTACTCGAACAAAAAAATTGGTACCTAAGTAGTTTTCGAGGAAATCGACTTTGAAGATGGTCCTGCGGTAGTCACGCTCCATTCAGCAGGATCACCATGAGCGCCGAAAAAGGGGGCATGCTACAGCTATTCTAAGTATACAAATAATTACTACCCATAAATGTGATTCATTTCACTTTGTATTTAATTATTTACCGAGAAATCAACGATTATATATTTCGCTCGCTCGTTCAGCAGGACCACGACTTTGAATGTTGATTCCAAGTTTAAGGAGCCTGTCGCTTTCCTCAAACCTACATAGAAAATTACTGCCCTGCAAGATAAAGTTAGTATCCAAAATTCACAATTAGTACTCCAGAAGTTTACGAGATACCATGCCATTGGTGGGGTGGCGGTAGTAACGGTGTTAAATTTGCATTTCAAGAATGCCTTAATAAAACCTTTGTGATTTCTTCCCAAATTTAAAAAAAAATTACTACTCCTAGAGAAGTTATAGCGACCAAAAATTGAGATACCTAAGTGTTCTCGGTACTTTCAGCTTTCAGATAGCATCACTAAGTTTAAAAGAGCTGTGTCCATTATTATGTAATTATCGCTTAATAATGTTTCTATTATCTTATTTCTGTGTGTATGTTATTTTTTATTACTTTTTAAATTGTTATTTAACTTAGTCTTATCTAATTTAATTTAAAATTCAATTTGATTATAATTATAAAAGATTATTGATATTTATTTATTTATTTAAACTTCATGTACAATGGTGATACATAGGCGGACTTAATGCAGCAAGGCATTCTCTACCAGTCAACCTTTGGGTTAAAAAGAACACAACAGTGGTAGGAGTCCAAAATAAAAATAAAAAATGAACAATAATTAAAATTGGATAATAAACTATCTAACTAATAAAATACATAAATAATTTCTAAAACAATAGACTAATAAATATTATAATAAATACTATATTCTAAACGAAACAGAAATTTTAATATAATATAAATGACGAGGACCGAGCTATGTAAGAGAGGACAAGTAATAGTTCCGGATTTTACGCTTAAATGAAAATTTACTCTCAGCTTTTTTTATGCCAAGGGGAAGCCCGTTCCAGAGTTTTATAGTAGAGACAGTGTAAGAATTCGATACAAACCCAGTGCGGTGAGAAGGAATATGGAGAAGTAAGTTTTTGGAAGCTCGAAGGTTAAGATCGTGAGAACTGCCCAACACTTTAAAGTATTGTTTTAAATAATCAGGAGTACGAGGATCGTTCATGATGTTGAAGAGAATGCAGAGGGATCTGAGGGATCTCCTCTGACGGATAGGCAGCCATTTAAGCTGAGAACGGAAGGAAGAAATGTGATCATATTTACGAAGCCCGAAAATAAAGCGAATACAGTTGTTAAGAAGTCGATCCATTTTGTTAAGAAGTTCTTGGGATAGATCAGAGTAACAAACATCAGCATAGTCGATTATAGGCAATACAAGAGCTTGAACCAAGGTGGTTTTAGTGCCAGACGGAAGAAAATGTTTGAATCTATAGAGAGACCGCAGTGAGAATGTGACTCTCTGGCTAATCTGAGCGACCTGCTTATTCCAGCTTAACTTGTCATCAATGTATAGGCCTAAGTCTTTAACGTGAGGAGAGAGAGGAATGACGGTATGGCCGAAAATAAGCGGCGATAGAAGGCCTGTGTCCAAGGTTCGTAGAAAATACGAACTACCAATAAGGATAGCCTGACATTTACTGACATTTACAGTAACCCCAAATCTGCTAGACCAATCAGCGATTGCTAGAAGGTCAGCATTCAACAGTGAGATGCAGTTATCCAGATTGAGAATGTCAGATTGCGCGTAGAGCTGCAGGTCATCAGCATACAGATGGTAGGAGCATTTGAGGATAGTAGTAATAGAGTTAATAAATAAAGAAAATAAGAGTGGAGAGAGTATACCGCCTTGTGGAACGCCTGTTTCCAGAGCGCACCAATCAGAGAATTTCTGATCAGCACGTACCGCCTGCTGGCGACCACGAAGATATGATGAAAACCAATCCCGTGCCGACGAAGAAACCCCAATTTGAGACAGGATGGCCAGGAGAATGTCGTGATCGACGGTATTAAATGCATTGGAGAAATCTATTAAAACCAACACCGTCAACCTCGAACTCTCCAAGCCGTTCCTGACGTCTTCAGTAACTTTAAGCAAGGCTGTGGCTGTACTATGGCCGGGCCGAAAACCAGATTGTTTATTATTGTTATCATTGATTTATGTTATTATTGTTATCCACCATTATGTTAATTATGATTGTGTATAGTATAGTTATCGCCAAACTTCTTGGCCGCCCTGAAATTGGCTACAATGACTGCGCAGTAGTAAATCTCATACAAAACCACACTCGCACGTTGTTCGGTTATAGAACTTGTACCACTTATTAAGGCAACTAAGCCATTTATTTTTATGTAAGTTAACTATTTTTAGAACTTCGGATTAATTAATAATATTAGTAAAAAGATTTTAATAAATAAACGCAATAAAATCGTACATTAAACGCAGTTATGTTTTAGAAGTTGCCTTGTGTAAAATAACACAAATATTGAAATGATAATTAATTATTTAGAAATACAATTAACACTAAATATAATCAAACTCATCATTATCAAACTATTGCAATCCGCTGCTGGATATAGGTATCTTATAATGCCCTGAGTAGGTACAATCCTCATCTCAATCTACCTACTTAATGTAAACACTACAAATATAGCAAAAAACAATTTAGAACATTTACTTTACACATTATGTTACAATAAGTAACATTTACCTATATGTAGCATTGGTACACTAGTACATAACCTTAAAAAATAAAACTGGTTATAACTTTTACGTCCCAAGTTCTAAAAATCTAAGAATTTAAAAAGGGATTATCTATCATATAAACTACCATTAAAACAAAAAACCGGCCAAGTGCGAGTCGGACTCGCGCACGAAGGGTTCCGTACTTGGTAAATTGCGGTTTACTATTTATGACGTATTAAAAAAAAACTACTTACTAGATCTTCTTCAAACCAATTTTCGCTGGTAGTTTACATAGTAATGTACATCATATATTTTTTTAGTTTTATCATTCTCTTATTTTAGAAGTTACAGGGGGGGGAGGACACATTTTACCACTTTGGCAGAGTCTCTCGCGCAAACTATTCAGTTTAGAAAAAAATTATATTAGAAACCTCAATATCATTTTTGAAGACCTATCCATCGATACCCCACACGTATGGGTCTGATGAAAAAAAATATTTTTAGTTTTAGTTTCAAGTATGGGAACCCCCAAAATTTATTGTTTTATTTTTATTTTTGTGTGAAAATCTTAATGCGGTTCACAGAATACATTTACTTACCAAGTTTCAACAGCATAGTTCTTATAGTTTCGGAATAAAGTGGCTGTGACATACGGACGGACAGACAGACAGACAGACAGACATGACGAATCTATAAGGGTTCCGTTTTTTGCCATTTGGCTACGGAACCCTAAAAATATCCCAAAACACGAAATTTTATTAGCGGTACGAAATTCCCATACAAGCCTGCTATTCGCCTTTGGTGAAAACTATAGTGAAATCTAAATAATATGCTACACTACAGTGAAATCTAAATAGGAATGAATATTTTATACATGAAAGGAATGTACCAGCAATGTACTTAAATGTAAGGTACATTTAAGTACATTAATGAAATTCAATGTACTTCCATGAAACAAGAACAATTACAATTATAAAGTGAGCCGCAGTCCTGACAGTCAGAATGGCGGGTGAATACTGATATGAATGTAATAGATATCTTATGGTTACCTAATATTTACCAGAGGAATGTACCTTCAATGTACCTCATAAAATATAATCTAAGAATACAATGCGACGATTAATTAACGAGAAAATCAAGACAACAAATTTTGACGCCTGCCACTTTTTTATAGCAATATGAGTATAGTGGTATTTGCTCTTATTGAAAATTAGGAGCCAGGACGCACACATTTTAGCGTTCTGCAGTAATGCATTTATTATATAATAATATGAAAGGAATGTACCAGCAATGTACTTGAATGTGCCTTGAATTAAATTCAAAGTACCTCCATGAAACAAGAACAATTTATTTATTTATTTATTTATTTATTTAAGGCACATCAACAACACAAACACAAAAATTTACTTATTAAATTTCATGAGGTCTTATACTGGTATTTATGTCAATAACAGACGTGCACAACATTCACAAAAATAATCTCACAAAATACAATAATTCAATAAAAATTCTAATTTACACAATGGATGAATGAATAATAGGCAAAATTACAATATAGTTTAAATAGATGTCCTAATTGATTAGATTTAAAATAAAATAATTATAATTTAGATGAATAAAAAATAAAACAATTGGCAATAAAAATTAGTAATACTTAAAAAATAACATAACTCATCAAATGCAAATATGTTTTGCTTTCTTTTCCAACAACTTCCGTTTGAGCCGAGTGGGGCAGTCATGAAAAATATCTAGGTCTAAAAGCTCACACCAGGCGTTGTAGGTTGTAGGCAGCCTTGCCATTGGGGAATTCAACCCGAGATTCGATTTGTATCGAGGGATACTAAACAAGTTGCTACATTTTCTCCGCGCATTTATTTTTGGAACGCATATCGCGATACGTTCCAAAAGTCCGTCGCTTGACGTGGGACTCCGCACAATTTTTTGAAGAAATAGCAAGTCAAGCATGCGTCTGCGATGCTGTAGGATGCTCAGTCCGAAACGAGACAGTCTCTCCTCGTACGAACATCTCATGCTGACACCAGGGGAAACAAATGCAAGATGCCTAGTAAATGACCGCTGAAGGGACTCGATACGGTTAGAGTGGACGGCATAATGAGGGTTCCAGACGACACTCCTGAATTCAAGCACACTACGCACTAAGGCATTAAATAATGTTAACTTAGAGGCAGTGCGCTTGAAGTCTTTGGTATTGCGGCTTATGAAACCCAACATTTTTGCGCCCTTCTTTACCATGCTGCTATAATGAGGGATAAAGCTCAATTTGGAGTCAAGAATCACGCCCAAGTCCCTAATTTCCGTTACAACAGCGATTGCCTCTTTGTTTATATGGAAATCTGTCGCAATGACTTTTCTCTTCCGTGTAAAACGAATATGCCGACATTTTGAGGCATTAAGCCTCATTTTGTTGACACAACACCACGCGTAAACCCGGTCCAGGTCAGCCTGTAACAAGTTGGCGTCATCTACTGAGCTGATTTGTCGCGATATTTTCATATCGTCTGCAAAAAGGGAGCATCGACAATGGTGGATTTCAGTAACGATGTCGTTAACAAAGAGCAAGAATAGTATAGGGCCCAGATGGGACCCTTGCGGTACTCCGGATGACGCAATGTATTTTTTGGACTCGTATCCGGCCAAAACCACCACCTGCTCACGGCCCTCGAGGTATGATTTATGATTTGAACCAACTCAGCATCGATCCACAAATACCACACTGATTTTGCAGCTTATTAATAAGAAGTTTGTGATCGACACAGTCAAAGGCGCTAGCAAAATCAGTATAGACCGAGTCAACCTGCTGGTTACCGTCGATTCCGTCCATGATAGGCGTGACGTATGCGACAAGATTGGTCAAAACGGATTTATTTCCCTGAAAGCCGTGCTGTTCCACCCGTATCAGGGACTTAGTATGCCTTGTTAAAACTGGACAGATGATACTTTCAAACACCTTTGAAAAGCACGACAACATTGAAATGGGTCTATAATTTCTCACGTTTTCATTGTCTCCCTTCTTTAGGACTGGAACAATCCGCGCTCGCTTCCACTCAACAGGGAACGTGCCGCTTATGAGAGATTTGTTGAAGTTGCTTTATTATTATAGTTGAAATTATAATAATAAAGTGAGACGCAGTTCTGACAGTCAGAATTATATATAGTTCACATTCTATTACAACCACCTTGTTTTGCGGTAAAATACGTGGCGGCACGATTCTACATTTGGTACAGAACCCAAAAGGTGCGAAGTTTGACACGCACTTGGTCGGTTTTTTGGAGAAACGGCTATATTGGTTCAATGACTGCGTGGGTTGTAGGATACCTAATTAAATATTCCTATTACATACCCATACCAACGTTAGCAGGCTTCAACCAATTTGTTTTATAAGAATATGGCTTCCATCAAAAGCCAAAAGAAGAAACCAATCAACAAAAATAGGGATATTACACATAGGTCATGCTTAACCTTACTCTGATGTTTCAAAACTATCGTGGTTCCACTGTTAGAGAGAGATGGAGCTATACTGTATACAGGACGAGGAGCACGTTATTCTATGCCCCTATATTATAAGGCCCCTCCTTATAATGTTTTAATGATGTGCCAAAACAACTATGGTTCCACCATGATAGTGTGAGAGAAAGACGGGCTAGGGAGGTGACCACAAGCTCTTAGAGTAAGGTTATTTTGAGTGTGTGTAAGGGACAGATTTATACAAGTCATATACATCTATCCGTTACACACACTCAAAGTATAATAATATATATAATAATACATACGGAAAGCTTAAAAAACAAACGGACTACAGGCGGCCTTATCACATTCTGCAATCTCTTCCAGGCAACTCAGAATGGAGAGAGATAACATGGTCACGACATGTGGTTGCACTTTGTGCAAGTTTAAATCAAATATTAAGTTACAAACATAGCACCTTTTTTTTATTTTATTTTTTTTGGGTGGGAAATCATCCAATGTCTTCTCCCGCTCTGGGTGAAGCGGGAGGGCGTGTCAGACTTTTACTGACTAAAACCCACCCGTGTTCCTTCAGTTGCTTGCGCCAGGGCCGCGGTAACTCTTTTTACCCGACTGCCGAAGGAGGGTAATATGTGTTTATCAGTCTATGTATGTATGTATGTTTGTTCCTATGTGGCGTTCCAGAGACCAAACGCGTTGGCCGATTTTGATGATTCATACGTCAATCGATTCGTCTTAACCCTGCGAGTGTCATAGGCTACCTTAAAATTGGACAATAGAAAAATGGCGGATTTTGGGCGCCATATTGTGGGGTCCCAAATTTTTTTTTTCTTCCAAACCCAGTGTGTGGGGTATCAAAATAAAGGGTTTTTAGAGGTGATTTCAAAAATATGTAACACTTATATGTTTAAATGTATCTAATTCGAAAAAAAATTAACTAAAAACTTATAAATAAAAAAAGTTAAATCAAAAAATCAAAAAACCCGACTGCTTCAAAAGCGAACTAAAAAGACGTAAACAAGGAAAAAATTATGCTGTGCAGGCGGAGGATACACCAGATTTTGATCAGCCAGCCCGCGAATATGTATCCTCCGACTGCACAGCATAATTTTTTCCTTGTTTACGTCTTTTTAGTTCGCTTTTGAAGCAGTCGGGTTTTTTGATTTTTTGATTTAACTTTTTTTTTTAATTTATCCGCGACCCACAAACATAGTACCTAAGCACTAAATATAAAATACACACATATAAATATACAGGCAAGAAAACAATACAGCTCCAGCAAGAATAAGATCACAGTGGCAGGTAGTGCTCCTTTACCAGTCTTATAAAGATCGGTAGTGATTGCGTGCATTTTATTGTCACAGGCAATGCATTCCATAGAGTAGCGTCGTCTGGGCAGTAAATGATTTGTCTAGGAAGGTAGTGGAATACATTGGCATTTTAAGTTTTATGTTATTAAGACCGCATGACGCGCACACTATTCAGTGTGTACGTAATTGATTCATAAATAATTAATTATAATTACCTATTGATAAACTATGATCTTTGCAGTTAAAGGTGAGTATTCTTGCAGATATAAAGAACAAGGCACTTATTTTGTATCGTTCAATAATGTAATATTCCATCTATCAATGGACTCTCGTTAAACTGGCATTCTATTCTGTCTTATGACTCATAAGGCCCAAAAAGGATTGATATGCACCACTAAAATGTGACATGTTTAATGCAAACATGTTGTATTTTAGAAAATTGTTATAGCTGATAGAATCTCGTTACCTTTGTCTAGTAGCCCTAGGACAGCGGTTCTCACTTTTCTGGTTAATGGACACTTACCTAGTATAAACCAGGGGTCACCAATTACATTCATTTGAGTTCCGTTTTTCATAATAATATGATTCGATCCGTAAGGTTTACAGTCACTTAATGAATTTGGACTGCGATCTACCATTTGTTGACCTCTGGTATACACTGAGGTATCGCGCAGCGGTTAGCACACACATATTTGTTTATTTTTCGATAGGTTTGCGTTTGACCACTATCTCACCTGATGGTAAGTGCTGATGTGGTCGACGGTCAACAGTGAAGCACGCTTGCCTAGAAGTAACCTATTCACTCTTGACTTAAAGACCCCAACGTTGTAGCTATCAGGAAACAAAGACTCCGGCAGGGAATTCCACTCCTTAGCTGTGCGTACAATGAAAGTATTCGCAAAACGCTCTGTACGTATGGGTGGGATGTCCACCATGTACCGGTGGTGCATTGCCGTACGTCTTGTTGTCCGATGATAGAAAAGGCTAGGCGGAATCAAATTGTGCAGTTCCATCGCACACTCCCCGAAATTTAACCGATAAAAACCGACAGACTGGCCACTTGGCGTCGATGTTCAAGGCTCTGGCGACCAGTGCATCGTTGCCGATAATGTCTTGGCCCGCTTGTCAATCGACTCAAGTGCATCAAGTTGATATTTGGCAGATCCGTCCCACAGGTGAGAGCAGTACTCCATGCATGACCAAACTTGCGCTTTATACAATTTGAGCAGCTGTTCAGGCGTGAAGTACCGTCTCACATTTGCAAGGATCCCCAACTTTTTTATGATTTACACGATTTGGAATGTAAGAATCAAGAGCGAGCTCGATAATATTTGCACCCCGCCACGTACAATTCACGCAGAAATAGGAGTTACTTTGTAGACTTATGCAGAAAAGTTTCAGAAAAAAGTGACTGAAGGATGGAAAGGCGAGCTAAGCTAGCTTGAAAGTTTTGGAAAATTTAGTACTCGTCCTCGTCGTACCTAGTAATTGTCTACATAATTATAACTTGTCAGAAATAATTATTATTTCATTTTTCATTTTGTCGACAGCGGTAATAATTTATATGTCTATATAGAGGTAGATGTATCTTTATTTACTGGATAAGCACCAATAAAGCCAATATTCTGGCTTAGACCTACGGAATGTGCTAGTTGATCTCAATTTGTCACTTTTATCACCACCCTTACCTGTTGTTCTAAAGTTAATATAGAAATCGATGTCTCCTAGAACTTAATATTTCGAAGACATGTGACATTACTCACAGCTCTAACAAAGAGTAGAGGCGTAAATTCGTACAGTGCGGACATGATTGTTTCACGCCAAATGTAGGTACTGATAGATAGATCAGCTCATCTTTGCGCGCGGTGCCATGTGTGCGAGTGCTTGTAATTATACATTCAATTTGTGTGGCAGTGACGCGGCAGCCGTCTTCCGAGCAACACGTGTGTATTACAAGCGCACGCACACATGGCGATGCGAGCAAATATGAGTTTTCTTAGCGTGTCGACAAATCACAAACATAAGACTCTTTTACAAGCTTTTTAGTAACTTGCAATGTATATATGTATGTATGTTGGTTTGGATGACAATGCACGGTAAGCTAAAAAACTTGTTAAAAAAAGTTTTTTTTAATTGGTAAAAATATTAGTTAAATATCTTGCCTGGCCCAGTATTCGGCCATATGTTCAAGTACTTACTCTATAGGTATTCACTCTCTCTCTAAATCACTATAATGATGTTCATGACCTCTCTTTAACCTTATGAAACAGTACGCTAATCAAACGTAAGTCTGACTCACTATCTACGATACACACGATGGAAATATCTTTACGCTACGGTAATTATAAATACGGCAGATAGACTGCACCTGCAATAAATTACTGACGCGTATTTACTGCTAAATGTTTGCGTAGTTTTCGAGAGAAATATTTATACTAGGTTCGGTAATTTGCGAATATTGATTTTCATATTGAGTGAAATTCAAACTTATAACAGGCGCGGCGTGCGTGTATGACTATACTTCTTTTATGATAGCTTGATCTCTGTGACATATGTCAAACTGACGTAAACGTTATTGTTAGTCTGTCAAGCGCTATTGTTACTGTATTGATACTGACAGCTGTCTTTTATGAAGTATAGATGTATATACGTGAGTGAAGCAAAAGTCGTATGTAAGGATCGTAGCAGGTGGTGTGCTGTAGTTTCTACCTACCTCTACGGGAAAAAGAGAGCAGTGGTGGCCCGGTGGTAACGGCCGCGACTTCCAAGTTGTAGGTCGTGGCTAACCCAGGCCACATTATTACCCTAGAGCGCTAATTAGTCACCTACAAGCCCCATTTGGAGGTAATAAGAACCTACTTACCAAACATGAGAGATGTAAAATATTTTAAACTAGCTGACCCGGCAAAATTTGTTTTGCCATAAAAAGACCAAACATTTATCTACCCTACCCTACCCTACCCTACCCTACACTACCCTACCCTACCCTACCCTAACCAACCCTACCCTACCCTATCCTACCCGACCATACACTACCCTACCCTACCCTATCCTACCCTACCCTACCCTACCCTAACCTACCCGACCCTACACTACCCTACAATACTCTACCCTACACTACCATACCCTACCCTACCCTACCCTCCCCTACCCTACCTATATAGCCTATGTCCTTGCCCAGGTCTCAAACTATCTTCATACCAACTTTCATCTAAATCGGTGCAGCGGTTTAAGCGTGAAAAGGTAACAGACAGACAGACAGACAGACAGAGTTACTTACACATTTATAATATTATAAATATAAATATAGTATGGATTCAAATGTGTAGAACATTTGAATTAAACATCTGCTACCTATGTAAGTGCTAAACGCCGTCAAGATTTTTATAAATAGGGCCTTTTGAATGAAATTTACAGTTCGAAATAATTACATGATTCCGTAATGTAATTAAAGAGAGCATTGGTGGCCCAGTGGTAGGTCGTGGGTTCAAACCCAGGCAGGCGCTTTACTATGTGTAAATTATTTCATCACCACTGCTCTCAAAACGGTGAAAGAACACATTGTGAGGAAATCAGCATGTATTAGAACCTAAAAATCGAAGACTTTTACGTCCAACAACATGCACTGGGCCCGCGTGGTGGATTACGGTCCATTCCCTCTCACAGAGAGGAGGCCTGCACGCATAACTGACCAACTGCTAGTCTAATTGTAGAAAAGGGGTCCATCTATCCTATCCTACCCTATCCCCATGGAAAAAAGGCGTAACGTGAGTGTATGTATGTATTAAATTCAGGCGCATCTGTTAGCAAGCCTATTGCTTTAAACTGACCACAAATCTCAGACTCGGATCTGTTACGCTACTGTGGAATTCGTAATTTAAAACCTGTGAAGTGACTAGTAATCGCAAGTCCAACTCCTGGGAGCAGTGGACCATTGGTAAGGGCCGCGATTCACAAGTTGTCGTGATCGTTGGTCGTGGGTTCGAAACCCAGCAGGCGCTTTACTTTGTGTAAATTATTTCATCACCACTGCTCTCAAAACGGTGAAGGAAAACATCGTGAGGAAATCGTTAAGTTTTAAAACCAAGAATTCGAAGACAAGTGATATCCACCAACCCGCACTGTGCCCGTGTGGTACGGCCCATTCTCTCTCAATGAGTGGAGGCCTGCACGCACAACGGACCAAGGGGGTCTATTTATCCTATCCTAAGTCCGACTACTGGGCTCGATTAGGTTGGATTCACCTAGTAAAAAGTTATGAGATGAGAACCGCCTCCTTTTTTGAAGTCAGTTAAAAAGAGAAAAAGTAATAATTTAACCACTTTACCATATAAGTTTAGCGAATATTTATCCAGTACAACTCATATTCCATTCTACTTCACCTGTCCAGAGATTAATCCTTACTTGACCACTCTGACTTCTCGGTACATACCTACAGCTAACACATTCCTGTGAATTTCTGACGCTAACAGATGAAATGCACGCTTCAGTGAGCACATAGGCCTTTTCGGGGCATATTGCGTTCCAGGTTCCCGACGCACAGGTAGGTTTACTTTTAACGTTGGTATGTGTTGTGTAGTGTGAAGTAGTTTGCTTAACAGGGGCCGAACTTAGTTGATGAGAGCAGCATTTAGCATTTGGATAGGACTTAAGGTGAACGCGCACCTGAACGCACCGCACTCGCCGCACGCGCCGCAGTCATCGCATTTTATAAATCTTTATATGAAATCGTATGCTTAGAGCTATGTTTGATTTAAAAAAAACTTTTTTGCAAAAAAATACTACCGACTTCCAAATGAAAAGCTATAAAGTGATAAATAACTTAACTTTTGGAAGTCGGTGTCTTTGTTTTTTCCCATTTTGTTTGCGATATGGACACCGACTTCCAAAAGTTAAGTTATTTATCACTTTGTAGTTTTTCATTTGGAAGTCGGTAGTATTTTTTTGCAAAAAAGTTTTTTTTTATTTTTCCCTTTTTAGTTTTACCTACATAATAGCAAGTTTTTTATTAAGGTCCCTATAACTTCAGAATAGATTAACCGAATAACTTGACACATAACCGGTGAAATGAGAGATCTGCGTACCCCTTTAAAGCGTACTGGCATGATGTTATGTTATGAAATGGTATAAACAACAAACAGACAAGCGATTGCAGCAATCCCGAGAGTTTTGCCGTTATTTATTGAAGAGTTTTGTTGTGTATCTCCGAAGTTCTTCATCAGACCTTCACCAAATTAAAATGGGACCAATTTCGAAACATACTCTTTCAAACAAAAAAAGAATTTTTAATTTTTTTAAATCGCTCCACAATTGACGGAGATATCGGTGAACACACACAAAAATAAAAAATAAAACAAACATAAAGTCGAACATAGAACCTCCTCCTTTTTGGTAAGTCGGTTAAAAATCGGTTCAGCCGTTCTTAAGGCGGTACCCCGAGCAAAACGCCGCGCAAGCCGTTTTTTGTGCAGTTTTTAGGAGCTATCTACTCGTTATTTAAAAAGAAATATCAATTAATAAAAATACATTAAATTTCTACATAATATTGATTCTAAAATGGTAGATTTAGTTTTTTTTTTAATGTTGTATATATTTCACTAATCTACTTCCAAAAAAACATGAAAATACGAAATAATTATTGATATTATGCATCTCCTCGTAAAGTGTTCATTGATTATTTTTTGTACTAACACTAATGGATAGACAATTTAATAACGAACATTTTTGTAGAATTATTTTTTTCAAAAGACCAAAATTCGATTTTATAATGATTTTATTCTAAAATCTGGCCGTATTCATTACTGTAATTCATGCGCCACCAGTGCCGCTAGACCAATAGGAACGCTCATATCTCATGCCGATTTTTTGGTCAGGGTACCGTCTTAAGTTGTGGGCGTTTTACTGTTTGGATCGAGGGGTTTTCGCATAAAGTTGTGTCATAATAACGTGTTCAATAGATTGTCGATCGAAGCGTATCTGCTATGTACTAGAGAAATTATGTAGCATGAAATAAAAATGTGTTGCGGGTTTTTAAATTGTATTTGTACCTTAAGATATAATTGAGAGTTTCTGGCTACATAATAACAGTCGCATAGTCGGGTTATGCAACTCTTGCTGAGGTTGGTAGAATGGGTGACTTCCCAGCCCGTTAAGGTTGCCCTAGTCGACGGAACGAATTATTTTGTGCGCCAGGTTAAAATGCATGCTATCTCATCCGACAACACGTGCGAAAAGGATAGATGCTGTGATGAGCAGTAAGAAGCTAGTTCGCGTACGAATACACACTTTTGCAAATTTGTAGCGAAATGGATGATGGTTTCGGACGAAAACGAGCGCGTGAAATTTTATAAACAGAGCTTTGGGAGTATGGATATTATGATAAAACGACTAAATGTATATTTTCTAAATAAAATTATTTGCATTGTTGAACTACTTATTTATCCCTGTATGGTGGCTGTTTTGCATTTTTTTCTTCTTCTCATGGTATTTATTTCCGCCCAAAGATGCGTTAAAATTAGTGTTAAAATATGGAACTATCGACGCTCATAACTTTCAAATTTCTTTTTTTATTCTTTTTTTTCTTCCATTCAGGGCTAAATAATGATGAGACAAATTGATATCAGTTTTTATTTTGAACGTACTACGTCGTCAAACAGTGGAGTAATCGCCAGACTACGTTTGTATGGAACAATGATCGACTAGTGCAACCTTAAGGCTCCTTAAGACTCCGCTTTAGTGCCGTAAAACGGTTGATTTGTAAAGCATACTCCTTAGTAACGGCTAGGTTAAAAGGTTTAAAAAAAATATTAATGATTGATGTAAGTACCTACATATTTTTTTGTGAAACTTACTTTTTTCGTATGCCTAATTGGTCCTTCGTTTAAAAAATATTATTACTTGGATGTTTAAAAATATTTTTACACAGTCAAATTGAAGGATACAATTTCTTCTTAACAGGTGCCCTTTACAAAAACAATAGTTAAAACAATCTTAAATGCCATATGTGGGTCATTAGACTGTGAACCTACATGTCGAATACAGGCCTGCGGATCACAAAGCCAAAAGCTGAACACTGGGATCCATGAGCAGTGCCGCTACTCTTGGATCCTATCAGGTCTATACTCGCGAAACTGCGATTCGCAGCAGCGGCAACCCAGGGGTTTGTTCTTTAGAGATACTGGTTCCTGTCTGACAAGTGGAAGGTGCTACGTACAACTATACACTTAACCTTGTCCTCGTGGTGGTCTCCTGGCTCCGTGTCCGGTCGAGGATTATAGGGAAAAATATATATATATCGCATCAAGGCTGGCCGATAGATGCCAACCATCGGGCAGTCAGGATATCTCTTAGGTTAAGACATCTTGTGTGGGCAGGTCAGTGGGTAAAATCGTGAAAATGAAACCACACAAATTATTCCATACACTGGGTTTATTCAAATATTCACAGTTACAATCTTGCTTACTAATATAACGGATCGACACTGATTATACGACGTGTTCGCTCTAAGGCTCTCAGTATTCAACTGCCTTATTCCCGCCACGCAAGTGCTTATAAATAGCGTGCAAATGCGTAGTTGCTCTTGATTGCCGCCAGGGGCGTGCTTGTGATTTGTTTTGACGTCCGAACTATTGACCAAACCCGACATATAATAAAGGAAAATGAGGGATAACCGACGTCTTCTGGACCGGCAGCTCCGGCATCCACCAGGCACGTTGTCGACACAAAATACCTCGCTGCGCGTGAAATATACACAAATACAACTGCACGGGCGAAGCACAATACCAATCGCGACATGGCGAACGCAATTTCCAACAACGATGGGTTAATTATTCAACAACTACAATTAAATCAAACGAGAACCCGATATTACGTCTAGCCATGTCGGTCACATTGTCACGAGTCCAATGTCAACTGTCAACTCCACCAAAAGCTGTCAAATCTATGACATCATTTGTTTGTTCGGAAAAATCGTCAAAATTGGCCTACACCTTTGGTCTCTACAACGCCACCATAGGAACAAATTACATACATACATACATAGGCAGGTAAATAAACACATTACCCTCCTTTGCATTGTGCACTCGGGTCAAAATACTGGAAGCAATCAGTTATACAAGAAGCAGTCCCCAAAATAGTTGGGGAATAGCCAGGCCGATTGATTAATACGACGAAGAAGAAGAGTGCAATGACCCCTTTCCAGTTTTTCAGTTGTTTCAACTACACCTTGTACAGTTTTATCTTACGATCAGGTACAAGATAACATTCTATACCCATATTCAGCTGAATAAATACGATACCACGTCTGCCACGGTAACTACATTTGCAAATCGTGTACACATGACTGATTTCATTTATACGGGCTACAGTTAGGGTTGCCAGATGGTCGGGAATCGTCTGGATTCTACCGACATTTTAAAGGGAGATCCTTTAAAATGTCGGAGGATACTCCCGACAAAACTCAAAAACTCCAGACAAACAAGTTCTTGGAAAGTTCTTTCTTTTAGATTATTTGTGTTATAAAAGATTTTAAGACTGCTAAATAATTAATATACCAAAGAGAGAAATCGTATGGCTTTTGATATAATAAATACTGAGTTAGTAAATAGACTAAACTGAAGTAAATCGTTTGAATTTAAAATCTTTGCCTAAATTGGTGGACTTCGTAAAGTTTATTGCCCAATACACGTGGCAACCTAAACATTAAGTGTAGTTAAATACATGTGGCAACCTAAACATTAAGTGTAGTTAAATTAGTTGTTTCATCAATATTTAGTCCATTAAATAAAAAAATAAAAATTTTGTTCAATATTTTTTTTTTCACCCGACACCAACCCAAAAATCCCGACATTTTCAAATTTTCTCCTGATATTTTCGTCTTCCGATCTGGCAACCCTAGCTACAGTTTAAGACGACGAGTATGGAAATGAAAATAGTTATTTGTTATACAAGAGTGCAATAGTACATTGTTCACCGAGAGGAGAAAGTGACCGATTACCGTCGAGGGTGTCGTTTGAAGCCCGAGCCGTAGGCGAGGGCTTTAAAACACCCGAGATCGGGAATCGCACTTTCTCTCGAGTGATACATAGTGCTTTATACTACACCTACGAGGAAAATAAATTCTACGAAAACTGAATCCTCAAACAACACACAAATTGAAAATGGCGCCAATGGCGTCTGCAATTTTCACATGTTCTTTTTTCAAATTGTTTGACACCATCCAACACACAGCTAGTGGCCAGTGTCATTTTGCGAACTTGGAGATAAAAACTCACTGTAAAACCTTTTTGGCTTTTGATATTTAGGTTACCAGCGCTTATTCTTACCCAAAATTAAAAAAGAAAAACCACGTAAGAAATGGATTTTCATACACTTTTCTCTCCCGCTCAGATGCGTTTTCTCGCCGCATATTTGTTCGATATGCAATGACGTACTTTCTACCGTAAATTTGATAAAGTATCAAGGTACTTTCCGAGCAGGTGTAGTATAAAGTTGCTTTTTAACCGCGTGTTCAATTTTGATGACCGAGCAAGCGAAGGATTCTAAAATTGAATCACGAGCGCAGCGAGTGATTCAAAATTAGAATCCTGAGCGTTAGCGAGGGAATCAAAAGAGCACGAGGTGAAAAATCTTTGCACTCGAGTGCAACACGTAACTTTTCATTCCACCTCAGCGAGGAAATGACTAAATGCAAAAAAAAAACGTTTACAATCACAAGATAGGTACACTTTTATTTCAGTTTAGGTATTAATTACTACATTATGACAGGTAAGTATTACAGAATAATCTTTAAAATATAACAAAATAATACTAAGGCATAATTAAGAAAATTTTAAAGTAACGTTGCTACAGTTATTGTTGAGGGAGAAAGCTCATTTGCGCATTATTAACAGTTTCAGTCAATTCTGTTGGCGTCAAACAAACTTCCTCGTCGCTAGAATCACTCATTTTAGTTTTTTCACTTGTTTTCAAGTTTCTTGTTTTTAATATAAGGTTTAACAATGACGTGAAAAAATGCCGCGTAAAGAACCGCGTACAAAGCAAATTGAAAAAAGAACACCAAGAAGGTTCCGAGTCTGAGTTTTTAACAAATTAAAAAAAAGTTGTATGATATATTCGGCACCATAGAGGTAGCAGTAAATAGGTTTAATGTTTTTTTTAATTCACAAACTTAGTGTTCTAAATTCAATTTACTTTATCCTCTAGTGAATAAAAACGGCTTTTCCACTCAGATATTGAAGATTAAAAATACTCTTTCCGAGATGGTGGGATGAAAAAAATATATACGATCGAAATGTATCGTAATTAATCCTTGACTGATTTTGGTTTCGTCAAAATCCCTTCTATAGCTTTTGCGTGAAAGTGTAACAAACATCCATCCAACCTCACAAAACTTTCACGTTTATTATAATATGTAGCAGAAGGATGAACGCCTTACTTAGCCATGTCAAAATTATTGGCGCATTACCAAACTTTAGCAGAACTTTATAGAATTAGTAATTAGTTAGATTAACTTATTCTGCAGAATTCTGCTTATTCGTCTACATGTGACCCGCAGAAAAGCTCCTGCAGGGAGCTTTTTTCTCCAACTTCGATGGCCCATCTGGAAATCTCTTCTTGGAAACTTTCATACTTTTTAGAGCGTGATTTTTCAGTAGTCGGTTTTAGTTTTTAACTTATTTTTTTTCCTCTTTATAATATTGGTTTTAGATGTGCTATAGTACTGGGAGGAGCTCGTGGCTAAATAATAACAGCCGCACGGTTGGATCTTCAAGGTTAAGCAACGCTTGCCGAGGTCGGTCCGTGTATGGGTCCATTTCAACATACCGAGTTTCCTCCGTGCCTTGGAAAGCACGTTAAGCCATTGACCCTGGCTGTCATTTGAAGATCTTTGACAGTCGTTACGGGAAGCTTGAGATCTGACACCAATCTTGCCAAGAGGTATAGTGTTACCCAGTTACTGGGTTGTGGAGGTCAGATAGGCAGTCGCTTCATGTAAAACACTGTTACCTTGCTGAATCCGGTAAGACTGGAAGCCGACCCCAACAACAATTTTGGAAAAGGCTAGACAGATGATGTTGTGCTACAGTACTGGATGTATACTACAATATGCGCTGTGATGGGAGTGTAATTCTAAATACAATTATTATTAATTTTCAGGATGATTTCAGTCATTCAGTCCGAACAATCTCGCTACAGACTCAGTCTGTTCAATTGTACCTACCATATTCAGAAGGGTAGTTAATCCTGCAGCAGAGCTCATTAAACCGTTTTTCATCATTAAACATTTATAAATCCAACAGTCGATACTCAGAAGCTCGTTATTCTGATTAAAAAGTTTAACTTACCCTCTTACTAATAAACACGGAATAAAGTTATACCAGGTTTAACAAAGGTATAC
Organism: Orthosia gothica; assembly: GCA_949775005.1. NCBI lineage: Eukaryota > Metazoa > Arthropoda > Insecta > Lepidoptera > Noctuidae > Orthosia > Orthosia gothica. The sequence continues at coordinate 5,091,126 of OX459035.1, read as the reverse complement.
CCATACATTTTCATGGGTTTATACCTGGTATAACTTTATTCTGCGTTTATTAGTAAGAGGGTAAGACTTTATTTATTTATACTTCAGGTTCAAAAGGCGGACTTAATGCTTAAGGTTACACTAGTCGATCATTTTTTTCATACAAATGTAGTCTGGCGATTACTCCACCGTTTGACAGTGTACGTTCAAAATAAAAAACCGGCCAAGTGCAAGTCGGACTCGCGCACGAAGGGTTCCGTACTAGGTAAATTGCGGTTTACGATTTATGACGTATTAAAAAAACTACTTACTAGATCTCGTCCAAACCAATTTTCGTTGGAAGTTTACATAGTAATGCACGTAATATATATTTTTTTAGTTTTATCATTCTCTTATTTTAGAAGTTACAGGGAGGGGGACACACATTTCACCACTTTGGAAGTGTCTCTCGCGCAAATAAATATTTGTATGTACAGATAGTTGTTCCGGCTCTGGGTGTTGTGTATGTGAGTTTATATGTTTGTAAACGCACCCACGATATAGGAAGAAATTCCTAGTGTGGGGCAACGTTTATTTTAAAGAAAAAAAAAAAGAAAAATCTATTCAGTTTAGAAAAAAAAAAAATTTTAGAAACCTCAATATCATTTTTAAAGACCTATTCATAGATACGTATACGTATGGGTTTGAAGAAAAAAATTTTTTTTTAGTTTCAGTTTCAAGTACAGGAACCTCCAACATTTATAGTTCTTTTCTATTTTTGTGTGAAAATCTTATTGCGGTTCACAGAATACATCTACTTACCAAGTTTCAACAGCGTAGTTCTTATAGTTTCGGAAAAAAGTGGCTGGGACATACGGACGGACAGAAATACAGACAGACAGACATGACGAATCTATAAGGGTTCCGTAGTTTGCCATTTGGCTACGAAACCCTACAAATGATATCAATTTGTCTATCTAGCCATACAAGGCTAGATAGACAAATTGATATCATTTTTAGGGAAACAAAAAAGAAAAAAAACATTACTTATTTGAAAGTTATGAGCGTCGAAAGTGCCATATTTCAACACTAATTTAAACGCATCTTTGGGGGAAAATAAATACCATAAGAAGAAGGAAAATTGCTTTTTCATGATATCCATACTCCCAAAGGTCTGTGTATAAAATTTCGCGTGCTCGTTTTCGTCCTAATTCATCATCCATTTCGCTACAAATTTACAAAAGTGCTAATTCGTACGCGAACTAGCTTCTTACTGCTCATCATAGCATCTTTCTCTTTCGCACGTGTTGTCGGATGATTTAGCATGCATTTTAACCCAGCGCACAAAATCGTTCGTGGCGTCGACTAGGGCAACCGCCAGGCCAGTTGGATTTTTATATTTTACAGTGATGGGGTTGTTTCGTTCCAAAACGTTCTGTATTTTCGGTATTTTGTTGCAACACCATGTCAGTTAGCTGTCAGATTTTGACAGCTTTGGATTGACATGAGTTGACACTTGGCTAGAAAATGTGTGATGGCGTGCAACGCGATACCGGGTTTTCGTTGGGTTATATCGTAATTGTGGAATAATCTACCCATCTTAATTTGTAATTGCGGCCGCCATTCGCGGTACATATAGTGCTTCGCCCTTGCGCGCGAAATATATACAAAAACGGCAGTTTTTGTATATATTTCGAGCGCAGCGAGGGAATTTTGGCGAGAGCGTGCCCAGGTGTCTGCAGGGAACCTCGCACCAGCCCAAGTCCCTTATTTGTATATATATCTTGTCCCTAAAATCCTCCGCCAGGCACGGGATTGAGCGAGCACAGAAGATCACCGCGGGAATCAAACGTGAGTATTATTTGTGTATTATGGCGTCGTGTACTTGTCCCACTTCCCACCTGTCAGACAGGAACGAGTATCTACCATAAAGAACGGACCCTTAGCTGACCGCTGCGCTGCTGCATACCGCAGTTTCGTGGGTAAGATCCAAGAGGCCTAGCGTTGCTATGGGCCCCAGCGTTCGGCCCTTGGTTGTGATCCGCGGGCCTGTACTTAACAGGCTGAATGGTTATGGAGGGAGTGGCAACCGTTTACCACAGGCAACATTGGGAGGTCACAACTCACTAGGTGGATTGATGATCTGGGAGTCTGTAAAACTTATCTATCTTCGAGCGATACCGGTTGTAGAAATGCCAAAATGATAGGTACCACTTGACACGAATAGTGTTCTTCTAACCCAAACGTTGTGTGCAGATAATGTCTTGTGTCATTAAGTCCACATATATATATTTATATATTATGTGGACCTGAGAACACGAGCAATGTGGCGACACTTGAGGGAGGCATATGACCAGCAGTGGCCGTCCTTCGGCTAAAATAATTATGATGATAACATTGAGATAATATGTACTACGTACTAGAGAAGCTATCCTAAGCAAAATACATGCTCCATTTTGTCAATTTTGACAAGAGTTTAAACTAAAAAATCGCTGCAGCGCTGAAACAATAATTAGTCGTCTAACAAAACAATATAAACATGCAGCGCTAGAGCGCTTCTAAGGTGTAGTTTTCTCGCGACCAAAAAGACGGAAGCGCCGAGATTTTCATGGCGCTTACGCGTTTCGTACAACGTTCTGCAACACCTTGTCATTCATATAGACTAAATTGCTGACTGACTACAGAAGCGACATAGCTTTATACCTAACAAGCTTCATTAGAATGCACAGTTTTTCATAATTTATTATAAGTTGAAATAACCTTAATAGAGTAAAATAAACATTTGTATTTATTTAATTAAAATATATACAATGCGCTTACAATAAGTTAAAAACATATCAAATCAGAATAGGAAATTTTACAATTCGCTTGAAACACGAAGCTTCTGTAGGTATATTTTTATTATAATTATTATGTTTATTTAGTTACCCCTAAACAATATCCCTCTTACAAATAAACGCAGTATAAAGTTATACCAGGTATAAACCTATGAAAATGTATGGGTATACCTTTGTTATACCTGGTATAACTTTATTCCGTGTTTATTAGTAAGAGGGTATAAGTTTAGTTAACTTTTTTCGCTTTGATAAATAATTATTAGTCTGATCAATTTTAGCTTCGTGCTTCAAGCGAGTTGTTGTGTATTTGTTTATGATGGCCGTATCAAATGTGTTCGGTGATTTAAAGTGCTTGGTTGATCAAAAGAATGTTGAAGCAAAGATGTAAATACTTCCTTGTGAATAAAATATTCCAAAGTATTAACAGTAATGTAACTGAAATGGTATTTAGTAGAGAGACTGATTCCACCACTTTGTTTTATAAGTTTTCTTATTACAGTTTCAGTGGCGATACATATTTTATATACGTCTTCTGTGGAGTACGACAAGCCACCCATATCTTTAATAGTAATTAGTTTATGATGTGGTAGCCTTTCTGATGTACCTAAACTATCCACACATACTTCGCATTTTAATGACTTTGTCAGGATTCGGGAAACGTACGTACCCATATATGTATCCGACGATCAACTGGGAACCAAATGTGATTTGTTCGCAACTGAGTATGCCGGCAAAAATGACACAGTTGTTCTCGGCTTCTATGTCAGATTCTAAGCAGCGAGTAGCCGACAAGATTTCATATTGCTCATCGTCATGTCTGTTCATGTGTGTAGTACTAATAGTTACGTCAATAGAAGAATTGTGCAGAATATTGAAATTGTCTAGTGGAATACAATTGCCCGTAAAAGATAAGCGAAGTTCCATGTGGTTTAATGTCTTTTTATAAGCAGCCCGCCTGCCCGTTTTTGTGGTATATTTATTCTCTTCGCGAAAATGCAACGAACTAACTAAATAAGTATGATTGGATGGTAACCAGGTATCTTCACTGCGGTTGATTTATCCATTTTTCCCTATCTGTACGGCCCAAACGTGGAAACCTTAAATAAACAAAATGTAAATTAAGTCTTACATTATGTAGTAATCGTTTTTCATCTTTCATTTTTTTTCATTTTTTTTCATTGAATAACCACAGTCAGTTCTTTTTCTAAATATTTATTTATTTATTTAAACTTCATGTACAATAGGCGGACTTAATGCAGCAAGGCATTCTCTACCAGTCAATCTTTGGGTTAAAAAGAACACAGCAGTGGTAGGAGTCCAAAAAAAAATGAACAATAATTAAAATTAGAATGAATGGATGGAAGGATTAATATATGTTAGATTATTATTTTCCTCTTTAAAAAGAAACGTCAGCTAATTCTACCTATACTTGTTACACAAATTGTCACATCTTAATTTTTAGTCTATATGAAAACTGTCACAACATGACGTCCACCAAATATTTTGTTCAAATTATATTTTAATATGATTATCTAGTTACTCACCGATGAAAAGTTATTCCTTTGCACTTCGCCGTATTAGTTGAATTATTAGTGCAATATCTTAAAGCACACCACGGCATATTTAATGCGTCTGAACGTTTTTTTCGTTTAAAAACAAAAAATGACTTAAGCTGTCAAGATCTAGCAAGCAAATGAGTGAAATGCGGCTAGAAAACCGCAATTGAACGGCACGCAGTAGTGATGTGTGATGACTTCTCTAGTGCGTAGTACATTATGTTGGCAACTTCGTGGAGTGAGCTTCCGGAACTACAAGCGCCACCTAGCTAGCAGCGACATCAACATCGGATCACCGTGGTTCGTGGTGGGGAGGAGACCGGCTCGCACAGCGGCTCGGCGCGCCCGGCCTTCTTCTTCTTGGCGGACCGTTCGACGGAACACTCGGGGTTTTACTAGCTTCATTATCCAGAACGGACCTATTTTTATTTGTTTAATCTAACGGGTGATTTAATTATTTAGTTCATACCCTCATTTCATTTTTCTAGAGGGTTTTGTTTTACTACAAAAGATTGCTAAAGTTAACCTAATAGTTATATTTTATTTGCTCATTTATAGTTAAAATGTATAACATGTAAAGTACCTACATTTACGTGTTAATAAAGTGATGATTGTGTATTAATATTGTATTTCATTTAATATCAGAAGTTGGAGCCACGCGTCATGGGCAAACGCAGACGCCATCGCAAGCGAGCACAATCGTCGTCAAGTAGCAGTAGCACGACGAGTACGAGTGCTAGAACGCCGTCACCTCTGCCCAGAAGGAAATCAAAGGTATCACGTCATAAAGATACCAAAGCTGTGAGTACCTTACATAATATAATACCTGAGTTTGACCCCTTAAATGATGATATCAATGCATGGCTTAATATTATACAATCCTATGCGGCAACGTTTGATTGGCCCGACGAAACGATACGTTATCAAGCTCTGAATAAGTTGAAAGGCTCTGGCAAAGTCTGGTATGACTCGTTGTTGCGAACTGATAGTCGGTGGCCTACATGGAAATGGAGTGATTGGAATCGGCGTCTGGCTGATAGTTTTCAAACACGTCGTAATATGTTTGAATTATTAAAAGATATTATTAATAAAAAACCAGTAGAAAACCAATCGCTTTACGAATTCTATTTTGATATCAAATGTAAAGTTGACCGATTATCTTTAAACTTTACTGAGCAAGATATTATATCTATAACTGTCGGGAGCATAGGCGATAGCAATATAGGAGCATCTATTGAGGCGAGCAATTTTAAATCTTGTCATGATTTAGCTAGTTACCTTCATGGTCGTACCTACAAAAGCAAAAGCTCAAAACAAACCAGTTCGGGTAGTACACGTGAAAATCAACATAAAACAGGCGAGCAAATAAATAATACTAGCCAGCCGTCCACGAGTGTTACCTCTTCAAATAATAACGCGAATTCTAGTAGGGTACTTGAAAGTAATCAAACCGGTTTAACACATATTCAGAAATCTATTAAATGTTACACTTGCGGTGGAAATCATAAAAGGAATCAGTGTGATCTCATTAAATGTAATTTTTGTAAAAAAAAGGGCCATGTTGAAGCTGTGTGCCGTAGTAAGAAAAGTACAGGATTAATTAAACCCGAAACTGAGGAAACCAAATTGATCCTTACCCCTGATACGCGAGATAAATTTATAAAAACTGTTAACATTGATCACTTTGTCCACGAGGCATTTATTGATACGGGAAGCAGTTGTTCCCTGATTGCTGAATCTGTGGTAAAAAAATATTTGCTTCAAACTAGTGCACTACCCTCGCCTGTTTTGTTACAAGGATTTTCTAGAAATAGCTCTAAACCTGTCACTCGAAAAGTTACTTTAGATTTAAAAATTGATTGTGTTTCTTTAACTGGTGTGAGCTTTTACGTTATTGATGACTTAGTAGGTTGTGAAATACTTATAGGCCGTAACATAACGGAGCGAAATGACTTGATATACTCACGTGTAGGTAATTCACTCAAGTTTGACTATGCGCAATCACTTAGTGAATTTTGTGACGCTATATCCGAGACTAAAATCGATACTGACACTCACTTGAATGAATTGATCTATTTATTTAGACAATATAAACAGTGTGTCGCGTCAGACATAAAAGAGTTAGGAAAAGTGAATAACCACGAGATGGTTATTACTTTGATAGACCCACGACCAGTGCAGTGCAGACCTTTGCGAGCCTCACATACAGATAGAAAGATTATTCGAGATATGGTGCAGGAATTACTGGATAATAAAATAATTCAAGAAAGTCATTCCCCTTACGCCAGTCCTGCTCTGCTTGTGAGCAAAAAGAATGGCGAGAAAAGACTCTGCATTGATTACCGCGCACTAAATAAAATAACAGTAAAGGACAAGTACCCAATGCCTCGAATAGAGGATCTTATAGATAGACTACAGGGTTATAAATATTTTACAAGTCTTGATCTAAAAAGTGGGTACTACCAAATTATTATGAGCTCACAGTCAATCGAAAAAACGGCATTCATTACCGAAGATGGCCATTATGAATTTCTGCGGCTCCCATTTGGTTTGGCTAATGCACCATCTTGTTTTCAACAGATGATGAATAAAGTACATATTAGGTAATTTAAGGTTCGAGAACGTCATTGTACATTTAGATGACGTTTATTTAATTACACAAACTATTGAGGAAAATTTAAAGCTCTTGGAAAACATTTTACAAATATTAAAAAATAATGGGTTAACTTTAAATTTAAAAAAATGTCATTTCCTTAAAACTGAAATAGAGTTTCTCGGATATAAAATAAAACAAAATTGTGTAATGCCAAATGAATCCAAAGTGGAAGCCGTTAAGAAATTTCCCGTACCGAAAACCGTACATCAGTTGCGACAGTTTCTGGGGCTAATTAATTATTTTCGCAAATTCATTAAAAACTGCGCTATAATTTCTGCCCCTCTTACTAAGTTATTAAAAAAAGATGCTTCTTGGTCTTGGAATTCCATGCATGATCAAGCTATTCAAATTTTAAAAGCTAAGCTGACATCAGATAGTGTATTATCTATTTTCGATCCAAATAAAGTAACCATTTTGTATACGGACGCTAGTCGAGATGGCGTTGCGGGTATTCTTGTTCAAGTTGCTGATGAGGGTGAAAAACCGGTATATTACTATAGCCGTCAGACAAATGAGGACGAAAAAAAATATCATTCATTTGAGTTAGAACTCCTAGCAATCGTAAGTTCACTTCAAAAATTTCGTCTTTATTTAATTGGTTCACCTTTCACCGTTATCACAGATTGTAGCGCAGTCAGGTATGCGTTGACTAAAAAGAATATTATTCCCCGGATTGCAAGATGGGTTCTTTCGACTCAAGAGTTCATGTATGAAATAAAGCATAGAGAAGGTTCACGTATGCAACATGTGGACGCCTTGAGTCGAAATCCCGTTCCCTCAGGTGAGAGGTCGGAAAGGGAAATAATATTATCAATAACGGAAGGAGACTGGTTACTCTCTGTACAGATGCAAGACCCTGACATTGTAAAAATTAAAACGGTTTTAGAATCTGGTGAAATAGATGAAAATAAAAACATTTTTGACACGTATGAACTATTAGGTGGAAAAGTGTATAGAAGAACAGCCCAAGGGCGACGATGGGTCGTACCAAAGAGTTGTATATGGCAAATAATAAGATACAACCATGATGACGTGGGCCATTTTTCCGTCGATAAAACGTTTGAGAGGATAGGGCACAGATATTGGTTTTCTCGTATGCGTCACATAATTAAAAAAATACATTAAAAACTGTTTAAATTGTATTTATTATAAAAATAAGGGTGGTGCTAAGGAAGGAGAGTTATACCCGCTGCCAAAATACGCGCAGCCTTTTCACACTTTGCACGCGGACCACTTAGGTCCATTCGTTGAAACACGAAACGGACACGTATACTTACTAGTTTTAGTTGACGCCTTCACAAAGTTTGTTTTTATCTGCGCAGTTAAGTCTACTAAAACATCCGATCTTATAAAAGAATTAGATAATATAACTAAAATATTCGGTAATCCAAAACGAATTATTTCCGATTCCGGGTCATGTTTTACTTCCAACATGTACAAAGAATACTGTAAGAGCAAATATATACGCGCGCATATTGTGGCAACGGGTATGCCTCGCTCAAATGGACAGGTCGAGAGATTTAATAAAACAATACTAGAATCATTAAAAACTATTGGGGCAGATACTACTGAAGATAGGTGGGACCAATATGTTAAAATAATACAGCAAGGTTTAAACAGTACAATTCATAGAACTATTAATGCCGTTCCTAGTGAGGTCTTATTAGGATATCGTTTGCGCGTTGATAATGATAATGTAGAGCCAGAGCTTGATGATGAATCGCTAGTGGACGTAACGGAATTGCGAGCAAAGGTAGATAAAAATATTAAAACCAGTGCAATATCACAAAAACAAAGGTTTGATAAAACTCGGTCAAAAGCTAAGATTTACGAAGAAGGAGATTTGGTATTGATAAAAATACAAAGTCAGAACAACGATGGTCGAAGCAAAAAACTCCTGCCCATCTTCAAAGGACCGTTTCGAGTAAAAAAGGTTCTGGGTAATGACAGGTATGAGGTAACAGACTTAAGGGGCTCTGAAAGGAGCAGTAAACCATACAATGGCGTCGCAGCTGCTGAAAATATGAAGTATTGGATACAAATCGATGATTGGCGGTTGGAGTAAGCTATTGACAATGAGGTCCGTGTTGGCAAGTCGTAGTTTTAAGGGTATGTATTGCACTTTGCTTGCTGCAGTAAATAATTAATAAATACACAGCTTTATAATTTTATAATAAATCTATATATATAAAAGAAAGTCGTGTTAGTTACTTCACTTATAACTCAAGAACGGCTGAATCGATTTAGCTGAAAATTGGCAGGGAGGTAGCTTAGAACCAGGAGAAGGACATAGGGTAGGGTAGGGTAGGGTAGGGTAGGGTAGGGTAGGGTAGTGTAGGGTAGTGTAGGGTAGGGTAGGGTAGTGTAGTGTAGGGTAGTGTAGGGTAGGGTAGTGTAGGGTAGTGTAGGGTAGTGTAGGGTAGTGTAGGGTAGTGTAGGGTCGGGTAGGGTAGGGTAGTGTAGGGTAGGGTAGTGTAGGGTAGCGTAGGGTAGTGTAGGGTCGGGTAGGTTAGGGTAGGGTAGGGTAGGGTAGTGTAGGGTAGGGTAGGGTAGAGTAGGGTAGGGTTGTGTAGGGTAGGGTAGGGTAGGGTAGGGTAGGGTAGGGTAGGGTAGGGTAGGGTAGGGTAGGGAAGGGTAGGGTAGTGTAGGGTCGGGTAGGGTAGTGTAGGGTAGGGTAGGGTAGGGTAGTGTAGGGTAGGGTAGGGTAGTGTAGGGTCGGGTAGGGTAGGGTAGTGTAGGGTCGGGTAGGTAGGGTAGATAAATGTTTGGTCTTTTTATGGCAAAACAAAGTTTGCTGGGTCAGCTAGTTGTATATAAAATTAAGTGGCTACACAGTCTCACATATAATATCGCTTATATTTTTCTCGCGAGACTAGAAAAAACACTTGTACCATAATCCTCGCCAGGATAGAAACACCAGCAAATGTGAATAAACCATGGAAAACAACTTGGTACATTTAAGTGTAGCGAAAAGCTCTTTAAATGCAAGTGATTCCAAATGGAAAGCTCTGGGAAAACCAGGACACTTAAGTGTGGCATAGTCCCTTTAAGTACGGTTGACCTAGCAGTAATAGAGTAAGCATTTGCTGATGGTTCAAAAGCGTATTATGGCTTGTGCTTCATACTTGCAGGTTTAGAAAACAGGTTCTGATGTTGGTTTTGTTTCAGTGTTTTGCCTAGACTCGTGGGGCGCCTGGGACATGCGCCTTGCAGAATGGCCGTGTTGGCAACTTCGTGGAGTGAGCTTCCGGAACTACAAGCGCCACCTAGCTAGCAGCGACATCAACATCGGATCACCGTGGTTCGTGGTGGGGAGGAGACCGGCTCGCACAGCGGCTCGGCGCGCCCGGCCTTCTTCTTCTTGGCGGACCGTTCGACGGAACACTCGGGGTTTTACTAGCTTCATTATCCAGAACGGACCTATTTTTATTTGTTTAATCTAACGGGTGATTTAATTATTTAGTTCATACCCTCATTTCATTTTTCTAGAGGGTTTTGTTTTACTACAAAAGATTGCTAAAGTTAACCTAATAGTTATATTTTATTTGCTCATTTATAGTTAAAATGTATAACATGTAAAGTACCTACATTTACGTGTTAATAAAGTGATGATTGTGTATTAATATTGTATTTCATTTAATAATTATTACCTCAATGGATGATAATGATATTATATAGTTCAAACAGATAAAAAAGTGGATGCCAGATGATACTCGCACGCTCCGCTAGACTGCTGACTTCAATATTTGGAAAAGGCTAGGGTCGAAATGTGAAATATATAAACCTGAAACAGCATAAGTATGAATATCTATTTTTTTTGGGTTCCGTACCCAAAGGGTAATTGAAAACAATATAATTATTACGGGAAATTTAACGCGATGATTTCGATTGTTTGTTTACCTATTTCGCCCGACGTTTCGGCCGTGTTGCAACGACCGTGGTCCCGGGTAGACTGGTGTCTCGGTGTACTGGCTCCGTTGGGGCAGAAAATTCTGCCTCTACCCTCACTTTTCTACACACTACACTGACCTTGTCCTTATTCTGTAAGTTTGCCGACTGCACAAAACGAGGTAATGATTTTTGAATCACCGGATTCCACGCCGCGGATAATTTGTAACCGTCATCCCGATTTAACGTTTTGTGTTTTTTAATTTCAATCGCTTCACGCACAATACTTGAATAGAAGTGGCGTTCCATGGAGAGGACTTGTGGACGATGAAATTCGATCCAGCGATTGCTGCCGCCTTCTAATAGGTGTTCTGCAATCGCCGACTTATTGGACTGCCGGTTTATTTTGTTTTCAATTATGAAACGCGAAAGTTTTAAACCCAAACGGTAATAACGGGAACCTATTACTAGACTCCACGGTCCGTCTATCTGTCTGTCTGTCTGTCACCAGGCTGTATCTCATGAACCGTGATAGCTAGACATTTACAATTTTCACAGATGATGTTTTAACCGTTTACTTATGTCTCGAAACACTCGATGAGCACTCGGACCCAATTGTCCTAATGTCTCAACCCCAAACGTCTCAAACATAAAACTGCCAATACGGTTGTTATATTTGCGCCGTTTGAGGTTTCTGCACCAGCAGCAGCCGCCCCAGCACAGCCCGCCGTGCTAAGAAGATGGGATGGCGCAAGGGTATCGACACATGTTGCATCTCACACCAAAGACCTACCCAACTTCCAAGGCATTATAGTCATCCCGTCTGGTCTCTCTCCATCGTTGCGTGCCAAACCTTTGGGATCTAAAACAGCTGGCACCCCGGCGGTGACAAGAGCTCGACGTATGATGTCATTAATGCTGGCGTGCCGTGCTATCCGGCCAGCGCTCCTACTGCAGGATAGGCCATGGTGTCCGAGGTTGTCGACTGCTTCACCACATTGACAACGATGTGAAGCTCCACTGGGTGTACCCAGGCGCACACATGTAGCAATCTGGAAGGTAGTGTCACTTAACATTGTACCTGTGTTGGGTTCCGGTAATGCCTGTAGCCAGAGGCCCGACTCCCATTCACCAACAGCCAGTAGGCGGGCACGCTCAGCAGAATCACATCATCAGCCTATTAATGTTCCCACTGCTGGGACACAGGCCTACTCTCTATGTGAGAGGGAATGGGCCGTAATCCACCACGCGGGCCCAGTGCGGGTTGGTGGATGTCACATGTCTTCGAATTTTTGGTTCTAGGACATACCGGTTTCCTCACGATGTATTCCTTCACCGTTTTGAGAGCAGTGGTGAAGAAATAATTTACACAAAGTAAAGCGCCTGCCTGGGCTCGAACCCACGACCTACAACTTGTAAGATGCGGCCGATACTACTGGGCCACCAATGCTGTCAGCAGTATTGGTGGACATATTTATGAGTTTATTCCGTACCAATCTACAGACGGCTCATTCCACTGTCTTTGGGAAGATGGGTTTTCTAACTTAGGTATAAACTTGACCTTTGAGTTTATCTTTTATAGTTGTTTATAGTATATAGTTTACAGTTTATAGTTTACAGTTTATAGTTTACAGTTTACGGTTTACAGTTTACAGTTTACGGTTTATAGTTTACAGTTAACGGTTTATAGTTTACGGTTTACAGTTTATAGTTTACGGTTTACAGTTTATAATTTATAGTTTAAGTTTACAGTTTACACTTTGCAGTTTATAGTTTACAGTGTAATCGGTTCGAAGTATTTTCTCCTTTTATTTAAGTATATCTGAGCCATGTTCCTGTGCCATCATAGGATAACTGAATGATATTGCAGTAACATCTTGCACACATGAGTGATGTAATCTGCCTTTGATTGCGACGTCAACTGCGTATCTATGTAGGATTTAATAGATGAGAAATAATACGAGTAATATAATATTATTAGCTTTTGGTAGCAACTTTCGACCGCGTGATCGTTGAATTAAAAGTACTACGGGAATGTTGTACTACAGGGATAAAATAAATCCTATATCTGTGATGATTTAATTTGTGTGCCAAGATTTACCCAAATCTATTCAGCCGTTAAGGCGTGATTGATCAACCATCATACCTGCAGACTTTTCCATTCATTATTATTAGTATGAAACTTGTTATAGACCCTACTTTTCTCTCATTTAGTTATTTGAACTTTTGATATTTGCTGAGTAGTATTTTTGAAATATATGCCAATTATCCACGATACAAAACGCCAAAGTTGGTCTAGGCTAGGTGGTCTAAGCGGGACTTCCAGGGTTCGATCACTAGAACGAGCGAATCGCGAGGGCTTTCCATGGAAATTGCCAGTAGCAACTCGGGAATACCGGAATACCTCACTATTTAAACATGTGAGAAATTATATAGGTGTATTGTACACCTGTGTTTATCCCATTGCATAAAAAGCATGATGTTATGTTGTGCTACTCGTATTTATAAAAATCTACAATAATATTATAAAGAGGTAAAGTTTGTAAGTTTATTTGTAGGAAGTAGTCTCTGGAACTACTGAAAAGATTTAAAAAAAATGTTCCACCAATGAAAAGCTACAATATTACTGTGTCATAGGCAACTATTTCGCCGAAAAAAGAAACCTGCCAAGTGCGAGTCGGACTCATGCACCGAGGGTTCCGTAAAATAAGCTACATTCACCAAAATAATTAGGTAATATTACTCCAATTCATAAACAATGAAAGCGCCAGACATACATCAAGATAATTTTAGGTTGTATTGAAAGATAAACTGGATCAAGGAACAAAATTAATTTTGCCGTTGGAAAACTGTTTTCCCCATATTATTATATCGACATTGGTCGCAGTCAGTTTCAACATCTTCCTGCCCTTGTGCCATGTTTCTTGGGGTCGGCGGAACACATTTCTTCTTCCATACCGTCCTGTCCCCTGTCACGCTAATACTGAGTCCCGTTTCTTTCATAACACTCCTCACACAGTCCATCTATCTTTTCTTTGGCCGTCCCCTCCCTCTCCATCCATCCACATTTATAATCATAACTCTTTTAGTTACAGTTCGCGGTCAGTTAAATGCAAATTAGTCAATTATCGTTTTTAGGGTTCCGTGGCAAAAAACGGAATCCTTATAGATTGGTCATGTCTGTCTGTCTGTCTGTCCGTCCGTATGTCACAGCCACTTTTTCCCGAAACTACCTATAAGAACTACGCTGTTGAAACTTGGTAAGTAGATGTATTCTATGAACCGCATTAAGATTTTCACACAAAAATAGAAAAAAAAAACAATAAATTTTGGGGGTTCCCATACTTGAATATGAAGCTAAAATTTTTTTTTTGTCAAACTCATACGTGTGGGGTATTTATGGATTGGTCTTCAAAAATGATATTGAGGTTTCTAATATAATTTTTTTCTAAACTGAATAGTTTGCGCGAGAGACATTTCTAAAGTGGTAAAATGTGTCCCCCCCCCCCTTGTAACTTCTAAAATAAGAGAATGATAAAACTAAAAATATATATGATGTACATTACCATGTAAACTGCCACCGAAAATTGGTTTGAACGAGATCTAGTAAGTAGTTTTTTTTTAATACGTCATAAATCGTAAATTGCTATTTACCAAGTACGGAACCATTCGTGCGCGAGTCCGACTCGCACTTGGCCGGTTTTTTTTTTGAATGCTACGAATTTACGGTTTTCAAATGTTTGCCTTATTTGCGATATAAGACATTGCTTCTTGCCTAATTTCAAGCTTCTAGGTCAACCTAGTGGTTTGTTTTGTCATAAATGTGACATAAACGGCCGTATCTTTTGATTGCGTCAATTTAGAAGTTTGTTTTTATTTTACAGCTCCAATGGCATCGAAATTTCATGTGAGTGCTGACTCGTAGTCACACCAGATTATCACACCAGTATGACAAACAGGAATGTTTTTCTCGTTTGTCACAGTGCGTGTGAACTGAGGGACCACACTAGTAATTAAAAAAAATAAAATCGTAGGATTTAGTAGTAGATTTAAAACAATTGTAGAACAAATCTGGGAATTTGTAAACAAATATATTACAAACTACAGCCCTTAAAGTGTGGTCCCTCAGTCCTCACAGACCATCAGCCAGATCTCGGGCAGTATCTGAAAAATTAAGGAGTTGTGACTACAGAATTTTAGTAAAGAATTTGTAAAGATATTTACTAAATAACAGACCACAAAGCATTATAGACAAAAAATATATAACGGCTAACCTGTGGTCCCTCACACCACACAAGAAAGATAAATAGTGAATATTATCGAATCAAATCAATAAACTCGTTCTTTTTCTACATAAAGTTTTAGTAAGAGACTTGAAACATTTTGTAAAAAAGAAATGGAAAAAAAATATCGACGCAATTTGAAGATAGCGATTAATAAAACTGGTCCCTCAATCCTCACATCCACTGACATAAATGCATGTACTAGCTGCTAGACGAGAGTGATATCAGAAAGACTAGTGTACTTAACTTTTAGTAGAAAGTTTCTACTAAATAATAGTTACCTATCTAAAACTGTTTATTTTTTACCTCTTAGCTGAGATAATATTATTTTTTTATTCCTATGAAAATTGATAGAGTAGTGTGACCACATAATGAAACAAAATGTAGACAGTACTATTCTACTTAATTTAATGTTATATTACATGGCATATTTAAGTGACTTTAATTTGGCAACTTTAATTTTTGAAAGCTCGTAATTGTAACTAACTTGGTCATTACAAATGGTACAGTTCCTGTTTCCATCATCGATGCTTATTGCCTCTTCCAAAATATCTATGCCAAATATTTTAATAATACTTATTTAATTTATATTTAATATTTTATTTTATTTAAGGGCAAAAACGCAACGTCTCTTTTAATTAAGTTTATTGGCAGGACGTATTTAAACACATTTTTGAGCTCGTGGCTAAATAATAACAGCCGCACGGGTCGATCTTCAAGGTTAAGCAACGCTTGACGAGGTCGGTCCGTGGATGGGTGACCATTTCAACATACCGAGTTTCCTCCGTGCCTCGGTCCCGTTGGTCCCGGCTGTCATTTGAAGATCTTTGAAAGTCGTTACGGGTAGTCAGAAGCTTGATATCTGACACCAGTCTTGCCAAGGGGTATTGTGTTACCCAGTAACTGGGCTGTGGAGGTCAGATAGGCAGTCGCTCCATATAAAACACTGGTACTTAGCTGAATCCAGTAAGACGGAAGCCGACCCCAACAACAATTGGGAAAAGGTTAGGCAGATGATGTATTTAAACACATTTTTGTAAAAGTTGCACTGAAAAAATATCTTAGAAGTGAATGTTCAAATATATCTGGCAATCATAACTAATATGGTTTTCTTTCTCGTTTAATGGTCTAAAATATTGTAATGCATTTTTTGCTCTCATTAAATAAATCATCGTTTTTAATTGTAGAATTAAGTCAAACTGGTATATCCAAGGTCGGAGGTTGGTAACAGTAGGTATTTAGATTTAAGGGAGTTTTGAACCTAGGCTAGATCGAACGTTAGATCTTTTTATTTTAGGTATTGCAATACGTACCCGTTTAAATATATTTTATTTTATTCGGCAAACTTAAAGCAAATTTTAACAATTGTCCGTTATTATAATAAGATCAAGACCATTTAAAAGTGTTCACTTATAGTAAACAAGTGCGAGCCGGACTCGTACACGAAGGGTTCCGTACCATAATCGCAAAAAGCGGCGGAAAAAAAACATGTTTGTTGTATGGGAGCCCCACTTAAGTATTTATTTTATTCTGTTTTAAGTATTTGTTGTTATACCGGCAACGGACATATATCATCTGTGAAAATTTTAACTGTCTAGCTATCACGATTCATGAGATACAGCCTGGTGACAGACAGACAGACAGACGGACCGCGGAGTCGGATGACCCCTGGAGTACCTGCAGTTTTTGGGATTCCAAACATCTTTCAACGGATACCATACATATTTTTTTAAAAACGTTGTGTTTTGGAGAGGAACTACCAAAAGTGGTTTTGTTCTTCCAGCGTGGATTATGTAGTCGTATTTTTTTTTAAACTTAAATCATGTTATGGCTTTACATGTATGCTTAAAATTAAGCCATCATAAAACCAGTTGCAACTGCGTTGAAGATTAGGCACGTGAATTCAGCTTTTAACTTTAAACCTTTTCTAAATTCCACTTTTATGTTTTATGTAAACTTAATATTTAAAAATAATTAATACTATATTGACTATTGCGGTTCTTCCTGGTTTAAAAAAATATGTGTTTTACCTTTTTACTTTTTTATTTTCGGTGCATTTATTTTTTAAATTTAAAATTATACGTTTCGTAGCGTTAAAAAAAAAATATAACGCTACAATAGGTACTAACGTACTTGAGTGAGTAGGTATTGCATAAATTTCGTTATTTTACCTAATCAGCTTGCAGATGGGGTTTCTTCGCCGGCACTTTTATTCCTTGGAATTATAATTTCCAAAAATAGTAAAAGACACGCAAGGCGCCTCATACACTTACAATAATATTATGCGATTAAACAGAGTATTTTCAACTTAACCGGGTAATACAGTTTTTTTTAGGAACAACAAAGACGTTGAAAAATTGCCGCTGAAAAGCCATAGACATTTTTGGAATCAATAAAAGAAACCTTAATTATGTCAAACAAATATAAGTCAAGCACACCATAGCTGTCAGGTAGCACGTTCTTCTTGGTCAACGTGGCAGCAGCAAAAGAGAGCAAGCAGACGAGCACACGCTATGCAACTCCTTCCATAAACTTCCACCGTCCGCAATTCGCATGGCATAATACCTATGACACCAACTCGCCTATCGGCTATTAATATTATGTGTATTATACGTTATTATAATATCTAAATGTAATAATTACTTTAATTAAATTCATTAAGTAAATTATATCGGTTTTATTCGCATCCTCGACTGCAGCCGTAAGTAATTACTTGTTCTCAGTTTCCTGTTTTATTTATCCTAATAAACACTATGCGTACGTAAAAAACCACTGAGCAGATACACATTAAACATAAATTAACAGTTCAACATTGTTTTCGTTTCATTTACTGCTATACTTAATGAAGTATAATAGTACTGTCTACATTTTGTTTCACTGTGTGGTCACACTACTCTATCTATTTTCATAGGATTAAAAAATAGTATTATCTCAGCTAAGCGGTAAGAAATACACAGTTTTATATAACTACTTATTTAGTAGAAACTTTCTACTAAAAGTTAAGTACACTAGTCTTCTGGTATCACTCTCGTCTAGCAGCTAGTACATGCATATATGTCAGTGGATGTGAGGATTGAGGGACCACTTTTATTAATCGCTATCTTCAAATTGCGTCGATATTTTTTTTCAATTTCTTTTTTACAAAATGTTTTAAGTCTCTTACTAAAACTGTATGTAGAAAAAGAACGAATTTATTAATTTGATTCGATAATATTCACTTAAATATTTATCTTTCTTGTGTGGTGTGAGGGACCACAGGTTAGCCGTTATATATTTTTTGTCTATAATGCTTTGTGGTCTGTTATTTAGTAAATATCTTTACAAATTCTTTACTAAAAGTCTGTAGTCACAACACCTTAATTTTTCAGATACTGCCCGAGATCTAGCTAATGGTCTGTGAGGACTGAGGGACCACACTTCAAGGGCTGTAGTTTTTAATATATTTGTTTACAAATTCCCAGATTTGTTCTACAATTGTTTTAAATCTACTACTAAATCCTTCGATTTTTATTTTGCAAATTACCGGTGTGGTCCCTCAGTTCACACGCACATGAAATTTCAGTATACGATATTAATTTCAATCTAATACCTCCACGCGTTTCTGAGAAAAAGGTCTTGACACAAAGACAGACACAACAAAGTGATACTATAAGGGTTCCATTTTGAGGAACGGAACGCTAAATAAATAAGTTCAAAAACTAAAACCCGAGGACAATTACCGTGGTCTTAAGCTACTATGCAGAATGTATTGTTTTTTTACTGTAGGTAGTATACGATCACGTTTATCCTCTGAACACCACTATGAATATGTATGAAATACAATATAATATTTATTACATGTAAATTGTTTATTTAATACCCGATACATATCGAATAGTTTATACATAACAATTTCAGATGAGTATATTTTCTTGTTTCATACTTTATAGAGCGTGATTTTTCAGTAGTCGGGTCTTAGTTTTTGAACTAATTTTTTATTTAAAGGGTTTTGGGGTTTGTGCAGAGCCTGAGGGAATAAAGGAACATAAATTCATACAAAGACATACTTACAAACATCTATACTGGTCAACAAACACTTTGCACAAACACTAATTCATGACTGACGGGATATATGCCGCAAACGGTACGCTTACAAAAATATGATCAACCAAACCCTACCTTCATTTTAAAATCACTGTTCATCATGGGTATTGATGGGGTGGGGTTATTTTATTACATATATATTATTTTTTATTTTATCTTTACAAATCGATAGGTATCGACCAAAATTTAAAGGAGTATATTCTGTCTACTATTCAATCGCCCCTTCATTGTTTGCTTTAAAATTCTTCTCTGTCCATTTATGACTCAACGTAAATGAAGCAAAAGGTACCTAACACATGCTCTAGTGTTGCCGTATTTAGAACATTATTTTCCATTTTTATTTATGACTAAGTTGAACGTAAAAATATCGGAGACAATAACGTAAAATCAGTAAGTAGATCTCCCATAAATCGGGGACTTTTTCAACGCTGGTCGTAGTTGGTACGGCCCAACCAGCCGACAACCCTACACATGTCCGGATTTGATACGGAACAGGCCATATCCGATGTGAAAACAAGCGGACCGAGACGGAGACTTAATCAATAATAATAATGTCCGGCGGACCACTCTATACGTACACACACTCGGATATGGTACGGCCGGACTAACTCCGCCCACAAATCCGTTGTCCAACCGTACCAAATCCGGACGTGTGTTAGCACTATAGGGCTCGTAGTAGCTGGCGTTCTGTTATTCCTGCCTTACCCCCTAGGGGAAAAAGACGTGTGTGTATATGTTGTTCGTTTATAAACCACATGATTTACCTCTAGCTTTATTTGTGTTTCCTTCGTACTGGAAGTAAAAATAGATTGCATCACCTGTTTATTGTCTTGTATGTCGTAAAAGTCGGGTTAAGAAAGGGTTTGTACCTTTTTTCTCAGTTATAGGTTATTGACTGTTTCACGATGATGAGATTTCTTTTAATCGATGTTGTTTTATTTCTTCTTTTCTCCATCAAACCTCACATAAAAAGTTTTAATGTTTTTTTTTATTTTACTTAAGTAATTAATAGTAGTTTATGCAATGGTCATATAATAGGGGTTATTAAAACACGAGCGCTATAATAGCGAATAATAATATCACGCGAGTGTTTTAATACCTAATTAATTGCCGTTGCATAGGTACACTACTTTATCTTCACTCATACAGTTGAAATAAAACAAAAGTGGAAGAATAAAAAATATGTGGTATGGCGGGCAATTTAGACTCTCATTGCGCATGACTGCATCAGCAGCGCGCGCATCCATAGACAATGAAACTGCTTTTCTGCATTAAGTCAATGAGTCCATACGCGCCAGTAAGTTAAAATAGTACATTAACTCGTAAAACACAAGAACAACAATTAAAAGTAAAAGTGTGCTATAAAAATTAAAATAGTACATTGTGATACAAGGGTGGAAAGTAGGTTATTGCAAACGAGCTGTCATTAACAAGCCCGAGCCGAAGGCGAGGGTTTTTAATGACACGAGTTTGCAATAACCTACACACCCGTGTATCACACGACGTTTTTCAATACTTTACTATTTTCCACAACTGGGAAATAGTAAACACAAATCAAAAAAATTAGATTTGTTTTGTCCATAAAATAAAATTATCGTAAGTCGCCATGAATCATTCTTGAGATTTTTGGAGCAGGATTATTCATCCTGCGCAGTTTTTGCCTAAGATAAAATATCTATATATATATATTAATTCTATTTCATCACTTGTACTTGAACTCAGTATAAAAAAATAACAATTTATCACACATGAATTTTTTTTTTTAGAAAATGGCGCGTTTTTGCAACTGGACATATTTTTTTACAACGAAAACAGTCTTTACAGCCTATTCGAGTTTTGACAAATGTTGATGTGAAAATAATTAGATTAAAACTGTTTATTAAATACATTAAACAACCATCTAAAAGACTTTTGAGAATTCAATGCTAAGACGTACGGACTCATTCATTACCCGACTGCCGAAGGAGGGTAATGCGTTTATCAGTCTATGTATGTATGTTTGTTCCTATATGGCGTTCCAGAGACCAAACGCGTAGGCCGATTTTGATGATTCATACGTCAATCGTTTCGTCTTAACCCTGCGAGTGTCATAGGCTACATTAAAATTTGACAATAGTAAAATGGCGGCTTTTGGGCGCTATATTGTAGGAGCCCAAATTTATTTTTTCTTCAAGACCCATCGTGTGGGGTATCAAAATAAAGGGTTTTAAGAGGTGATTTCAAAAATATATAACACTTATATGTTTAAATGTATCTAATTCGAAAAAAAATTATAAATAAAAAGTTAAATCAAAAAACCCGACTGCTTCAAAAGCAAACTAAAAAGTAGTAAACAAGGAAAAAATTATGCTGTGCAGGCGGAGGATACACCAGATTTTGGTCAACCAACCCGCGATTATGTATTCTCCGACTATATGCTATAACACGTAGGTATATGCTTAAATGTATCTAATTCGAAAAAAACTTAATTAAAAAGTTATAAATAAAAAGTTAAATAAAAAAACCCGACTGCTTCAAAAGCAAACTAAAAAGTCGTAAACAAGGAAAAAATCATGCTGTGCAGGCGGAGGATACACCAGATTTTGGTCAACCAGCCCGCGAATATGTATCCTCCGACTATATGCTATAATAACACTTATATGCTTAAATGTATCTAATTCGAAAAAAACTTAACTAAAAAGTTATAAATAAAAAAGTTAAATCAAAAAATCGTACCAGATTTTGGTCAGCCAGCCCGCGAATATGTATCCTCCGACTGCACAGAATTATTTTTTTCTTGTTTACGACTTTTTAGTTCGCTTTTGAAGCAGTCGGGTTTTTTTTGTTTTTTTTTTTTTTTTCCTTCTTTTAAATCTATCTCATTTTATTCTATGTATGAAAACTCCTTGCTACCAAACTTTTTTAAATTGACTCATGAATTTAAAACTAAACTGCAAAATAATGATCGAGCTTGTAAACAAAAGTCACGACCGTGGAACAGAAAGATGCCTGTGCAAAATATTTGATTTTCGAATCATAACTATAGCCTCTGAAAGTACGCCACGTTTAACAACTGTATTGAAATAGTTATTTACAATGCATGTCCTCGAAAAGAGCGGTTTTCCAAGCAGCCAAACTGTGCGGAAAGTGTCACTTTTTTTCACTAGTGCTTTTTACTTTCCTGAACTTTTTTAATTTTTAACTCCAACGTCAGCCCGACGCATAGAGTTTTTATTATTTGAGAAAAGTTTTAAAAATTAGTTATGTACAGATTATCATTCATATAAAAGGTAAAATAAAACTAATACTTTATTTTAGGCGTTTTTAATTACTCTAGATTTAGATTTTGATCAATAAATTAATTTTAAATATGTTTGGCAGAACTTATATTTTGCTCGTGCCTTGTTGCGTTCCGATGTGACAGCTATTCGCACATGCGCAGTAGATATGCCCGAGGAACTATTAGTTAATCTGTGGATATGCTGAACGCGCTTGAATAAGCCCGCCATTTTATTAATTTCATTTTATTTATTTATTTATTTCCTCGCACAATGCATAGTAAAATGTTGTATGATACACGTACGTAAGATGATTTCCGACTCGTGTCGATTTATCCACTCACTCGCTTCGCTCGCTCGTGAATAAAAATGCCACTCATCGGAAATCACCTACCTTCCGCACTTGTAGCATAAATAACTATTATGCTACAAGTGCGGAAGGTAGGTGATTTCCGATGAGTGACATTTTAATTCACGAGCGAGCGAAGCGAGTGAGTGGATAAATCGATACGAGCCGGAAATCATCTTACGTACGTGTATCTTACAACATTTTAATATGCATAGGCGAGGAAATAAAAACATATATAAATTAATAAAGCGCACTCAGCATATCCACAGATTAACCACAGAACAGAGAAGACAGTAGAAGTCGCTTAGCGCTTTATTAGTATTGGAACCAGCGTACCCAAACTCTCACATATACAGGTTAATTGTATTTCGTAACACTAAGAAATCTTTGGTGTGATTGGTAGTTTAATTTTAGTTGAAAGTAGGAAATATGTCAGTCGTCTCGAGTTTTGAAAATAAACCACAGTTTTATGACATTAGAGTTGGTTTATTGTCTACTCTTTTTGAGTATTTTAACTTTTTCCGTTTAAAGCGCACATGGAATAGTTTAATGAGCAAGTTACGCTACTCGCCGCTAGATGTCACTATAATAAATGCATTCAATTTAAAACTGTATTTCGTTAATGATAAGATTTATATTTGCAAAATGAGGTCATTACTATTCGTCCTCCTGTAGGGATGTACCTCTGTAGTTGAATTATTTATCGACATTCCGTTTTATTTTCAAACAAAATACAGTCAACAACTAGAGTCGATAAATATTATTAATGTTTGAAATCAAGTGTTTACATAAATTTATTCTAATAATTACGATTTATAGAAAGTATGATAAAGATTTTTTATGTTAAACTACTGATCTAATTTTGAAAATTATTCCATTGATACAAAGATATGCCCTGTGGTGTTTTACCCGACTGCCGAAGGAGGGTAATGTGTTTATCAGTCTATGTATGTATATATGTATTTATGTATGTATGTTTGTTCCTATACGGCGTTCCAGAGACTAAACGCATTGGCCGATTTTGATGTTTCGTACGTCAATCGATTTGTCTTAACCCTGCGAGTGTCACTGGCTACATTAAAATTGGACAATAGAAAATGGCGGCTTTTGGGCGCCATATTGTGGGGAGCCAATTTTTTTTCTTCCAAACCCGTCGTGTGGGGTATCAAAATAAAGGGTTTTAAGAGGTGATTTCAAAAATCACCTATACTTGTATGTTTAAATTTACCTAATTCGAAAAAAAAACAACCAAAAAGTTATAAATAAAAAAACTTAAATCAAAAAACCCGACTGCTTCAAAAGCGACCTAAAAAGACGTTAACAAGGAGAAAATCATTCTGTGCAGGTGGAGGATACATATATTAATTTTAAGTAGATGGTGTAACATTAATGTAGCGTTCTGTAATAGCTTTTATGAAGTCAGTTACACTGACCAGCAAATTGCAAAAAACCTACGAATATTTGAATTTCGCTGCGGATCTACGATATGGATATGTCAGAATCTCAGAAGCGCGATACAACAACATTATGTTATGAAGCCGTAAAATTACCAAATTGCATAGATTTGATACAGACAATTGACCTTAGGACAACAGGGAATAATAACATAATTATTCCTATACCTACTTAAAAATGTATAATTTTTAGTTTTGGCACTGCTGTGTCGGCTAGGTATTTTTTTCCGCTTTTAATTAAAAAATAGACGTGTGGCACTCGGGGACTGCCGCGGTAAAGCTATTGCATAGCATTTTTATATCAACTTATGCAATTATAATGACTTATTTATTTATTTTATTTATGCAGTATTTTTTTCCTTTGTTTTTTTTCTGTTATTTTTTTCTATTCAAGTTACACTTTTTGAGCGTGGTGACCGATAAGAAAACATTTTTTTTCTTTTATTAGATAAATGAGAAGTTAATATTGTTCAAAATATTTTTATTATCTTACAATACATGAAGGTTATTCAGGAATATTTATCATTGAAACTATAGGTTTATGGTAACTGAAATAAGAATTATAAGTTTGAGACTTGATATCTTCTAAATGTCTGGAAAATACCGCGTCAATGGTTGTCCCATATTTTGTTGTGGATTCTTGTGGATCATTATTCATTTTCAAATTCAATATTTCGAAAGAAAAGTAGTCAACCGCTCTGATAACGAAACAACCATTGCCACCTAGAGGCGAGTTGCTGAACTAAAGAGACAAGCATTATATTTCAAAAAGTCATTAAAAGTTCTGCTATTCATCGATAGATGGCTCGACTTTATCTTCAAAATATCTGGAAAATACCACGTCAATGGTGGTCCCATATTTTGTTGTGAATTCTTGTGGATCATTATTCATTTTCAAATTCAATATTTTCGAAAGAAAAGTTGTCAACCGCTCTGATAACGGAACAACCAATGCCACCTAGAGTTCTAAACTTTCTGAATTATTAAATTTAACCAGCGAATATTGTGTCGACATTATCTCAATATGTGAAACAAGACTGAGTGAAAACTGTACGTTAGATACGCCTGGATACATTTGTTACCGAAGTGATAAGGGATCGAATGGTACTGGTCAGGGGGTCGCTATCTTAGTAAAGAATGATATTCCTAATACGTCAATATTTATTCCTCCCATGTATAACCTTGAATGTGTAGGAATCCGCTTAACGTCACCTGAGAGCGTCGTCCGCTTATAATTCACCAAATCTTCCTTTGGCTTCCATTGATTTGGATATATTATTCGATTTAGGGACAAAAGTGTTAATCATGGGTGACCTAAACGCCAAACATGAGTACTGGCGATGTGATCAAAACAACTCCCGCGGTACGGTACTGTTTGATCATATGGTACTCCATGATTATCAAATGTATGGACCTTCATCTCCAAAATTGGTACATTACAATCACGCACATATCTACTCCTTCTACACCGGATTTACTTCTCAGCCAAAATGTCACGTCTGTGTCTGAACTTCGCACTCTGTCAGCATTATCATCCAATCACCTACCAGTGTTTTTTTCAGTGGGTGGTGACTTTACCCGACATAGTTTTAAACAATATAGATATTCTGAAGCAAATTGGGTTGAGTACAGGTCTTACTTGGATAAAAATATCTCATTAACATCTACTACTTATAATTCTATAAATAGTATTGATAAAGCAGTTGACCAACTTCAATTTGCCATTCTAATGAGTCATGAAATAAACGTTCCATCGGGCCCTTCATCTGTTAAGCGCTACACCTTGCCAAGACGCGTCAAAGTCTTAATTTCTACTAAAAACAAACTTAGAAAAATGGCTGCAACAGAAATGAATCCTATAACTAAGATGCAAATAAACAAAGATATAAACATTATTAAAACAAAAATAAAATTCCAAATCCACATATATAATGACAAACTTGCCCAAATTGATAATCCATCTACCGATATCTGGCGGATTGTTAAATCTTTGACCTATAAGCCGTCAGTGATTCCTCCTTTAAAGTATGAAAGTGGACAGTTGACTGCATCCCCAGCTGAACAGTGCAAGTTACTTGCTGACACTTTTCATAATAATATAAGTCTGACTATGAACTGGCCTAGTGATAACATTACGGAGGCTGCCGTCAACAAGTCATCAAATAAACTTGATAACGTTAAAGATTTTACTCCACCAAATCTCGTACGTCCAAGAGAGGTAATCAAATCAATTAGGAAGCTCAAAAGTCGTAAGTCTCCGGGACTCGATATTATACACAACTGCTTACTAAAAAAAATCTTTCACGTAAATGCTTAGTATTTATAACAAAAGTATTTAATGGTTGTATGGCAATTGGCTACTTTCCTTCTGCTTGGAAAAGAGCCAAAATAATAACATTTAAGAAACCAGGTAAAGATGAAGCTACACCAACTAGCTATCGACCTATAAGTCTACTCCCATCTCTGGGAAAATTATTTGAAGGAATAATATCGACGCGCTTAGCTAAAGCCACAACCACCTGCTACTGCCTAAGCAGTTCGGTTTCAGAAAGGGTCATTCTACAGCGCAGCAATTAGCCAGGGTCGCGGAGCACGTCACGCACAACCTTAACATGGGTAAATCTACGGGTATGATGTTGCTTGATGTAGAAAAAGCTTTTGATGCTGTTTGGCATGCAGGCCTTATACACAAGCTCTTAATGTGTGATGTACCTATTGGACTTGTTAAGGTTATCCAGGCGTATTTGACTAACAGATCATTCTGTGTACATATCGGCGATACTGTATCCCAACCTAGACCTATACCTGCAGGGGTGCCACAGGGCTCTTTGCTGGGTCCTCAGTTATTCATACTATTCATAAATTACATGCCCAAGCAAGCTCATACTCATCTTGCTTGTTTTGCTGATGACACAGCCTCTTTTACGTCAAGTAAAGACACCGGTTTAATAGTTGCACGGCTCCAGTTATCATTACAACTTCTAGTTTCATATTTCACTAAATGGAAATTAAAATTTAATGCCACAAAAACTGAAGTCATAATGTTCACAAGAAAGAGGTCATTACCAAAAAGGAACATACTAATAGGCGATACGGTTTTACCATGGAGTGTAAACATCAAGTACCTTGGGGTTATACTAGACAATAAAATGAGCTGGACAAAAAATTTCGATTACCTCCGCGTTAAAGGAATAAAAGCCCTAAACTGCCTACATCCAATTTTAAAACGGCGGTCTAAAGTCAGTTCAAATACCAAACTAAAAATCTACACAACCCTTGTCAGACCATGCATTACCTACGCGGCACCGGTCTGGAGTAGTACGTGTGAAAGCAACAACAGCAAACTACAAGTAGTCCAAAACAAGGCTATAAAACTGCTTTTAATACACCATTTCGGACTAATCTTAAAAACTTACATAGTCAATTAAATTTCCCAACATTAAAACAGTTCATTACAAAACTCACTTATAAGTTTTATCTTACAACTAACCCTAAACATCAAAATCCACTTATTTCTAACATTGGTCAAACACGATTTAAAAGTTTAAAATACATCGACACATATCATCGATACCGTCTCCCACATCACTTACTACGGTATGAGTAACAAAGACGAAACTACTCGATGACTGGACTTTTTCTTAAGTTCGACACAAATGCAGGTAGATTTACAAAAAATCACCCTCAGTACAAGAAGTTCATTTGCACTTTTTATTATTCGTACTTAGTTTCTTAAGTAAAATTAATTGTTAAGTATTAGTGTACTTTGTTACAATGTCTTATAAATAGTTTGTGTTAAAAAGTGCGTTTGTGTCTTACCATTGCGCTGTAAGTACATCAAAAACTGTCTAACGTAAGTATTATGATATCGTTTCATAACAAGTTGTTTTGCTCATTACTTTTAGTATACGTAAATGTTTTATATAGGCGCTATAGTCTCCAAAAAACACGCATTTCTTATGTTTAAATGCTTTTAGAATAAGGTCTAACTGTCATTAATTTCCTTTTATTTATGTGAAAATAAAGAAATTTCAAATCAATGCCACCTAGAGGCGAGTTGCTGAACTAAAGAGACAAGCGTGATATTTCAAAAAGTCATTAAAAGTTCTGCTATTCATCGATAGATGGCGGCCAGTGACCGGCGCTGTGCCGACTCGGATTGGAGGGTGTTAGGTTTTTTTTCTTTACGGAATTTCTGGATTCGGTCTCCACGCTCAAGGCCCGCGATAGAAGCTATGCAATAGCTTAAAAACAGCTGCTTATGTATTCGTCCGATTTCGGAGCAGCTCGTCTCGATTCGTGCGAGTTTCGTAGAGTCGTACAATACGTCTAATCGCACACAACGCCGTGTCGAAGACTGCCGAACTGAAACGACATTAGACGATGCACGGCCTTCAAGCCACACCTCCTTGCCCGTCGGAGTAGGGAGCGTCAGGTTTTTTCGTTACGGAATTTCTGGATTCGGTCCCCGCGCTCAAGGCCCGCGATAGAAGCTATGCAATAGCTTAAAAATCTAGTTCTACGAAGTGATCTGAGCAAATTGTACTAGTTTTTGCGGGAAACCAACTTTGCCTTCCACTCGCTTTAATCCATATTTCTTTTCTGTCTGGATCCTTAGGAAATCTGAAGTCACAAAATAATACGAAACCATTTATTTATAGGTTTGAGACTTTGTAGATTACACTTGTTTGATTAACCTTTTCTCGATTAGAATATTACGAATAGATTACCTATATCCATGTTATATTTATTTTTTTAGCAAAAGCAGTATGTAAGGATCGTAGCAGGTGGCGTTCTGTAGTTTCTGCCTACCCCCATGGGAAAAAGGCGTGAGTTTATGTATGTATGTATTTATTTTAAACTTGGTTAAAGTTTAATTCGAAAAAAAAAGTTTGGCCATGGAAATGTGTTTGGTTACTAATACTGAATCACCAAAAAAAAGCCTCACACAGGTTTAAATTTTGCCCGCTATATATATCATAGAACACAGAGAATATGTTTTAAATATCGATAACTTATCATCGATATTGGTAATCTCTAATTGAGTAGCTGACTGTGACATGTGCATAGTTGGAATCTTCGAGAACAATATGTTTAACTTTAAAAGAAAGTAGACCTTAAATTTAACGTCACAAAATCAACTTTTACTTGTCTTGTTTAATAAAATATTGCTTTTACATTTTTATTGAAATAAAATCAATTAAGACTTACCGATGGTAAAATATACCTCCATTTGATACATTTTTGGTTCTACTATCGTGTTTACATTCTAAAACAGTACAATAGGGCATTTTTTGTATTTTTTCCAAGTTTTTGTTACCGTGACAGTTGTAACAAGAATGATGTGCGTAGTGTGGGCGTGGCAGCAGACGTATGCGGAACTAAGCAAAACTCGGGGTACGCGGGTCCCGCCTACTTGCGACTTCTATTGTAGAAGGCGTTTTTTCTGTTCTGTGAGATTAACTAATAGTTCCTCGGGCATATCCACTGCGCATGTGCATAGCTGTCACATCGTAACGCAGAAAGGCACGAGCAAAATATACGTTCTACCAAACACATTTAATGAATGTTGAAAATTCATTTATTGATCAAAATCTAAAAATTAAAAACACCTTTAATGAAGTATTAGTTTTATTTTACCTTTTTTATGAATGATAATCTGTACTTAACTAATTTGTAACACTTATCTCAAATTATAAAACTCTATGCGTCGGGCTGACGTTGGAGTTAAAAATTAAAAAAATACTGGAAAGTAAAAAGCACTAGTGAAAAAAAGTGACACTTTCCGCACAGTTTGGCTGCTTGGAAAACGCTCTTTTCGAGGACATGCATTGTAAAATATCTTTTTCTTACTGCATATTTTTCCTTTTCCACTTTTATTTTTATTTCAACTGTATGAGTTAAGATAAAATAATGTATGCAACGGCATATAATTAGGTATTAAAACACTCGCGTGTTAATATTATCACATAAACCCACGCTCGTGTTTTAATAACCCCTATTATATGACCATTGCATAAACTAATATTATGATGCAGTTGTTTGAAAATCGAAGGAAAATGTTTGGTTAGTTTTGTTTTTTTTAATTTTACCTATCCACGAATTTAAAGTATGTTTTTAATTCATATTTGGAAGATTACATTGTTAATGTAGATAAAAGAGTTTACCTTTTCAACTCTACAGTTAAACCATTCTTTATGCAGTTTACATTTTCACCTGGTGAGGTTGTTGCGAGACGCAGTGGAACGGTCCACGTGGTGACACTTGGGAGAGGCATATGTTCAGCAGTGGACGTTTTTGGACTTAGATGATGATTTTGTATACCTATGTTGTCTATCCCAAAGCCTTGGAAGCCTCGTTTGTTCTTAAGTAGGTAATTAACTTACTTTATGCATTCTACATCTCGTACCAACGTTCAAAGTTAAATTAGAAATTATTTTAAAACAAACACAGAAGTGATTCCATAAGCGTTATTAATTTGAGCCTATTTTGGCACGAGATGTTAAAAACAGTTTAATTCAGAACCCTTCCTTTTATAAAAGTGAATTAATTAAAAACACATTGTGTAGGTATTCTACTTATATGTATCTTTATTTGCTTATATGGTAGTTAACCTCAAGGGTACTACAGACACTTGATTTACCACAGTAAATAATACGCTACTTTTGTTTTGTATTTAGCGTTTATTCGCATTTTTTTTATATTGTTTTTTTTTTTTACTCATTACTTATCAAAAGACGCGCCTACGCGCTCCGAGGCGCCCTGAACAAGTTGACAATCATAACCAAAGATATAAATCTTCTAGATAACGCGATTAAATGTACTTCGCGTGTCAAAAAACGGAGTAGAATTACGAAAAAAAAACTTTTTTGCAAAAAAATACTACCGACTTCCAAATAAAAAACTACAAAGTGAAAAATAACTTTATTTTTGGAAGTCGGTGTATTGCTTTTTCCCATTTTTTTCGATATGGACACCGACTTCCAAAAATAAAGTTATTTTTCACTTTGTAGTTTTTTATTTGGAAGTCGGTAGTATTTTTTTGCTAAAAAGATTTTTTATTTTTCCCTTTTTAGTTGTACCTACCTAAAATAGGCACCTATAACGCCAATATAGATTACCCGAATAACATGAAACATGAACATAACCGGTGAAATGAGAGATCTGCATACCCTTTTAGAGTGTACTGGCGTGATGTTATGTTATTAAATGGTATAAACAATAAACAGACATGCGATTGCATCAATCCCGAATGATTTGCCGTTAGTTATTGAAGAGTTCTGTTGTATATCTCCGAAGTTCTTCATCAGATCTTCACCAAACTAAAATGGGACCAATTTCGAAACATACTCTTTCAATCAGAAAAGAATTTTCAAAATCGGTTCACAATTGACGGAGATATCGGTGAACATACATAAAAAAAAAAACATACAAGAAGTCGAACATAGAACCTCCTCTTTTTTGGTAAGTCGGTTAAAAAATCACTTTTGTTGTATGGTAGCTCCACTTAAGACGGTACCCTGACCAAAAAATCGGCGTGCGATATGAGCATTCCTATTGGTCTAGCGGCACTGGCGGCGCATGAATTACAGTAGTGAATACGCCCAGATTTTAGAATAAAATCTTTATAAAATCGAATTTTGGTCTTTTGAAAAAAATAATTCTACAAAAATGTTCGTTATTAAATTGTCTATCCATTAGTGTTAGTACAAAAAATAATTAATGAACACTTTACGAGGAGATGCATAATATCAATAATTATTTCTCATTTTTATGTTTTTTTAAAAGGAGATTAGTGAAATATATACAACATTTAAAAAAAAACTAAATCTACCTTTTTAGAATCAATATTATGTAGAAATGTAATGTATTTTTATTAATTGATATTTCTTTTTAACTAACGAGTAGATAGCTCCTAAAAACAGCACAAAAAATGGCTTGCGCGGCGTTTTGCTCGGGGAACCGCCTTAAATACCTATTTATTTTATTCTGTTTTTGGTATTTGTTGTTATAGCGGCAACGGAAATACATCATCTGTGAACCGTTCATGAGATACAGCCTGGTGAGAGACGGACAGACCGACAGACGGATCGTGGAGTCTTAGTAATAGGGTCCCGTTTTTACCCTTTGGGTACCTAAGGAACCCTAAAAATGTGTTTTTTTGGATAGGCGTGTAAAAAGATATCAATTATGTCTGTCAACCAATATGGTGCCTTCACGTAATGCATGGAGGAAAACACACAATTAAATACCTATTTATTATTGTAATAGGGAAAATGTTATAATATCTAGTGCGACGAGGCATAAACAATGACTTAAAATAGATCTCTGCGGTTTGTTATTAACAATTAAATGTGTTTTAACTGATCCGAATACGCAATATTCGTTACTTTAAACCGACTTCAATAAGGGGGAAGTTCTCATTTCGACTGTTTGTATATTTTTGGAATTTTTGTTACCCGATTAGGTAGGTACTCCGCCAATTATGAACCAATTTTGATGATTTTTTTTATTTTGTACATTCCGTCCCGAGTGGTTTTTAAGTTATCCTTAATAATACGTATTTTCATGTAAAAATAAGGTAACACAAGTAAAATTTCAAAATTTAAGAAACCCCCGACACATTTATTCTGCGAAAACACCCCGATTTAAACAGTAAAACGGCCCACAACTTTTGAAAGGCTGAACCGATTTAATTCAAACATAGCTAAGAACACTCTCGACAAAATCACCTTTCAAACAAAAAAAAACTAAATCAAAATCGATTCATCCGTTTAGGCGCTATGATGCCACAGACAGACACACAGATACACAGCAACACACGTGAAACTTATAACACCCCTCTTTTTCCGGCGGGGGTTAAAAACTAAAAGAAAAATGTTACCAAAGACACCGACTCCCAAAAAGAAAGCCGTTTTTCGCTTTTTAGCGTTTTGTTTTGGATGTCAATTTTACTTTTTTACCTAAAAGATTTTTTTGTAGATGTACCTTGCTTTTTACCGCGACTTCGCTCCAGCGGCCTTGCCCACAGAAACCGTGCAATTTTTAGAGATAAAATACTTTTTACTTATAAATTTGAGCTATCTATCAGCGAAAGATTTTTTGTAATTGGAGCAGTATTTCGAGAGATTACCTCCTACATATACTACATATATATTAACAAACAATTTTGTCTCTCTGTAATATTCTTTCTAACTAGCGATGAGTCTACAGCCAATCAAATGCGTCATAATTGGAATAACATCACAATTCATTTGAGAATTGATGATTTATAAAGTAAATTAATTTACCGCTTAACAAAAGCCCGTATGTCGTAGAAAAAAATCGTTTGAACCCGAGACTCAATTCATTCCGCTGTAATATTATTAACTACTTTTCAATTTCTCATATTGAGGCGAAAATATGAAACTTTCAGGTGTGTTCGTAATAGTTCCAAAATTTATGATGTCTGACTGACTGTATGACTAAAAAACTCTATATCTATTAACTGATCTATATAGGTAAGTATCATAATAATATTTAAATATTGCAGCAGCATTCTAATAACTAAGAAGAAGTTCATTAAACCGGGCAGTCAGTAGAAAAAAATGCAAATTAACATCTCAGCCATGCAGCTATTTATCATAGGATATTACTAAAGTTCTCCCAGAAATGCAAATAACAAGTTTTAATAAAAATTTCATGTTAATTGAATTGATAACGAACTCATTTTCACTCTGCCAATGTTCTAATGTAAACATCTCACTATATTAGACAGTTACATCCGTTTACTGAACGTGTTGTAATCGTAAATAACTAATAACGACCAATACTAAAATAATGTTGATCATGAAATAGGAATTATAAATAAATTCTCGTGCCCCAATAATGTCCATGTTATCTGTCAAACCATAAAGATTGATAACCCTTCCCGCCAAAACAAACGTCACTTTTGCCGCGTTCCGTCTAATTAAAAACAAAAACATGAAAAATTAAGCACGTTCCAATTTCAAATAATGAGAGCATAATTCGATATTTTTGTCCGACGTTTTTCGGTTTCAGTGGCCAGGATAATAAGTGGACGGGACAGGCGATACGATTTGCCAGCGGTTGGAAAGAGACGGAGGTATTGTGTACTTTCTCATATAGATTTGTTGAAAGCTGCGATAGGGACGTACTCCGAGCTCCGACGTACGTTCAGTTTTCCGAGATCGTTTCGCGAGAGACGTTGTCGCGTTCGTGTTTTTGGAATTTTCGCAATTTACTTCATACATGTGATTTATAAAAAAAAAACTAGCCATGTCCCCGGAGGGTGATTTAAGGTCAAATTATCAAGTAATGAGGGTCAGATCTCGTTATAGTGAGTGCTTAAATGTGTAAAAAAAAACTCGTTCAGATATCAAAACAAAGTCGGTAGGTACGTTTGATTTGTTGGAATTTTTGTGCGTTTGTATTTATATTGTAAATATTTGGGCCGTTTTTAATTGATGTATTTGCTTGAGTGAAACGTTATAAGAAAAACGAAGTGCAATGTGATGTGTTGTTTGGCGGATTTTAATTTTTGAATTTGGAATTTTTAATACTGGTGAGTTCCAATTTTTAAATATATTTTTTTAAGTGTCAATACTTTTTTATTGATACTCTTTTCATATTCATGTGTAATTTTCTTTCCTGGATTGCGATTTTTCCTTTACAGCAAACTTTCAGAAGCCATATTTACATAAATCTTAATTACAAAACCGGTATTACGTGAATTAACATAAAATTGTTATTCAGAGGCGATCTCATAAGCCAAAGTTATCGATTTCATAATAGTTTCGAGCTTGTTCATAAACTTATCTATGGGAGATTAAATACCTACCTATGATCGTTAATTTCTAATCTAGGAAACTAGCCATATGCCCCGGGTTTTCCCGGGTTATTTATTTACATAAATAATCAGCTTAGTTCTTTATGTCCATCTGGAATAATTTACTTACCTTCCAATTATGTATAAGTTTCAGGGAACACTCTTTTTGAGGATTAGTGAAACTCTACCTTAACTTTAAAGAGAGTTGAAATTGTATGTGTATAATTTTTGTAAAGGGTTAATATCTCTAAAAGTACTGAACCGATTACGATACGATTACCGATTAAGACTGGTGTCAGATCTCAAGCTTCTGACTACCCGTAACGACTGTCAAAGATCTTGAAATGACAGCCGGGACCAACGGCTTAACGTGCTTTCCGAGGCACAGCGGAAACTCGCTATGTTGAAATGGTTACCCATCCACGGACCGACCTCAGCAAGCGTTGCTTAACCTTGAAGATCGACCCGTGCGGCTGTTATTATTTAGCCACGAGCTCTTTTAATTTAATTTTACTGATTCGTGTAAATAATTTTTTTCAAGAATTTAAACGTAATATATTTACATATAACAGTATCCATACACATAGTAGATACTATAAACTTTTATTGTGTTAAATATGAAATCAACAAAAAAAAGTTAAATCAAAAAACCCGACTAAAATTATGCTGTGCAGTCGGAGGATACATACGCGCGAGCTGGCTGACCAAAACCAGATGTATCATCCTCCTGCACAGCATGATTTTAGTCGGGTTTTTGATTTAACTTTTTTTATTTATAACTTTTTAGTTAAGATTGTTTTGATACCCCACACGATGGGTTTGGAAGAAAAAAAAATTGGTCACCCATTTTTCTATTGTCCAATTTTAATGTAGCCTATGACACTCGCAGGGTTAAGACGAATCGATTGACGTATAAATCATCAAAATCGGCCAACGCGTTTGGTCTCTGGAACGCCATATAGGAACAAACATACATAGACTGATAAACACATTACCCTCCTTCGGCAG
Source organism: Orthosia gothica (assembly GCA_949775005.1). Lineage (NCBI taxonomy): Eukaryota > Metazoa > Arthropoda > Insecta > Lepidoptera > Noctuidae > Orthosia > Orthosia gothica. Next base: position 5,054,969 of record OX459035.1, on the reverse strand, counting down.
TCGAGTAATAAAATAAATAGGATCGATAAAATGAAGTCTGACATAAATGAGTAGAAACTAAATAAGGGCCGTTAGTTTCTGTAATTTTTTTTTTTTACAAATGTATTTTTTTGCCGTGAAATAGTTCCATTTTCGATCTACTTCGATCAATAACGATAGTCAGGATACGACACTGTTTTTATGTAACGATAAAGTTACAAACTCCAAAATATCAGTTTCATCATCATCATCATCATATCAGCCGAAAGACGTCCACTGCTGGACATAGGCCTCCCCCAAATATCAGTTTAGTCTACGAAATTAAAAATCAGAGTATAGATGAAATAATAATATTTGCTTTGGTTTTCTGCAATTCTAATTTCAAAAGTTTCATAATAGTTTCGAGTCAGTTCATCAACTTATCTATGGGAGATTAAAAAGTTATCTATAATCGTTATTTTCTAATCATAGACAAATAGCTATCCAACCTGGGTTTTCCCTGATTGAAAAAGTACAGGGCACTGTTTTTCTAACTGTGGGAGTCGTAAATACGACTATTGGATTACGTCAAGGGGATAGGCAGGGCTCAGGAGTGATTCTCCTGTCTGCTAAAAACAAGAAACTGCTATCAGTAAGCCTTCTAGCAAGCGCGGTGATATGAATCCACTTTGAGGTTTAATTAAAATTGTGAGGAAATACCTGGTTTGATGTAAGCAACGCTTGAGTCAGTACTCCTTCGTTTTCGGTGTGTTTGTTAAACAGAAGCTGTAAGAAACTGTACCAAAAACCTTAAATGAGTTTAATTACATCTCAGTGGTGGACCGATGACCTGGTGAAGGTTGCGGGAACGCGAGACGCACTGGGCCGGTCTATGTGGCGACACGGGGGAGGTATATGTCCAGCAGTGGATGTCTTTCGGCTGATATGATGATGATGATGACTTCTCAGAGTAGCGTCCTCAGAACGAAAGATGATCTTCTGAAGTTGGCTTAACCTGAATTTCAATACTGTCCTGCACACGTATCCATCAGAAAATAACAGAAGAGGGTTAAGAAAGAACACTATCACCACTGTTTGGTCCCTTGATGGGTCATATATTACTTTTAGATGAGAGATGAATGGAATAAAAGAATTTTAAGTATTTAAACAGAGAAACGATTCAACCGTCTTGGACCTAGGAGTCCTAGAGAAACCATTCAACCGTACTGGATCCTGTAACTAAATTAATCTGTTACATCAGTCTTAGATGTTTCCACTGGGACACAGGCATTCTTTTCTTTCAGTAAGAGGGCATGAGCTGTGATCCACCCTGCGATACCGCAGCGGCTTAGTCACTGGGCCAACGCTGGTTCATAATTCTTATACCCTAGTTTATTGTGGTAGGTAGGCAAGTCGTTAAAAAAGTTTAGATTACATTGCGTTGTTAGTACTACGTCATCAGCGAATGTTTTAGAAATTCTTGATGATTAACCGCATTGGAATGCTAACCAAATGGGAACCTTCGTATTGCCGCGAAAATATTATGATAAAGAACTCTGGGACTATTATTTTAGGACTGAGAACGTTTTTCTTATAAAATTTTCAGAGGTTTAGGTATAATTACTATTCAATAGTTGTAGTCGATGATTTTGGTGCACGGTAAAACTCTAATAAGTTTATGTTAGCATTAACTTAAATATATAAAATGTATGTGTGTACTACTGAATAAATAAATTAAAAAAAAACACAGCGACATTGAAGGGTGGTATATTATAGAATAATAGCTTCTGCCAGCGGCATCGCCCATATGAATGTCGAAAATTATCCCATGGGAACATATTCCCGAGATAAAAAGTATCTTGGTATCAGACTATTCTATCTCTGTGCCAAATTTCATCCAGATCCGTCCAACCGTTTGAGCGTGAAGAAGTAACAAACATACAAACACACTCACAAACTTCCGCCTTGATAATATTAGTGTGATATTAATCCTTATCTCTGTCGATGATTGGGCCAAAATTGCTGAAACTATTGCATGGTTAAAACAAGAAAGAAAGGGAAAATTGAGAATTCTGAGGAATAACGTTAAAGAAAAAAGTGGGAATGAAATTAAATTACCAATACAACATATTCACGTGAAGTAGAAAAGGTATTGCTCCGACCCCAATAACATTGGACGAAGGCAAGCAGATGATGAAATACGGTATAAACCCATATTTAGCCAGGGCCTCAGCAATCAGACCACAATAGACAAAAGAACAAGGGAAAAAAAAGAAAAGATCAACCTGACCAGAGGCCATAGACAAGTAACATTCTATCATCGAAAGCGTATCGATAGTGTTCAAAAAGGCAAAATTTTATGTGATTGACAAGTGATATGAAAGTAAGGAAGAAAAGAAGGAAAGAAAGAAAAGAAAGAGAAAAAAGAAAGGAAAGAAAGAACGAAAAGGTAGAAAAGAAAGAAAGAACGAAGAAAGAAGTAAAAAGTATTTAATTGCCACAAAACGACATAAGTACAAACATTACAAGAACAGTGGTTGTAGATTTTGCAAACTAAAGAAAGAAAAAGAATAAAAGAAGGAAAGGAAAGAAAGAACGAAAAGGTAGAAAAGAGAGAAAGAACGAAAAGGTAGAAAAGAAAGAAGTAAAAAGTATTTAATTACGACATACAAACATTACAAGAACAGTGGTAGTAGTTTGCAAACTAAACCCTTAACGATAGTGTTAGGTAGTAAAAAAAGACAATAAATGCGAGTATAAATAAAAGCAGATGCTTGTCGTGACCAATTTTCAATAGGGATAGAAGATTTGCTAGCCAGCATTGCTATATTCCGGTTTGTTTGTATAAAATGGGTGTTGGTGAAATTACTGGCATTTACAGGCGTGTGACAATCCAATTTATCGGGAATCGTGACGCCATGACACATAGGTGACGTCACATATTCCTGGCATTTAATTGCCCCATTTATCGTTCTATTCCGTCATATATTTGATCCAATTTTTCAGCAATCTTTATAAAAGCCTTTTGCCATGGTGATTAGATTAGGCTCTGATTAGTACATTATTAATTCTCTATGGAGAGTTTTAATTAGGATTCTGATAGTGATTACATATTATGTACTTATCGTTTTATGATTATTATTACCCTGTGTAGTTCGCTACACAGAACACCATCGAACCCGACTACATAAGAAGCGAACTAAAAAGCTGTAAACAAGAAAAAATCATGCTGTGCAGTCGGAGGATCAGGCAGTTCGCGAATATATATCCTTGAATAATTATTTTATAAATACTTTTAAACATATATAAGTGGTATATATTTTTGTAATCACCTCTAAAATCCCTTCATTTTGAAACCCCAAACGATGGGTTGCAAAGAAAAAAAATTGCAACCTCTACAATATGGTGTCCAAAATCCGCCATGTTTCTTTTTTTTTAACGGCATTTATCTAAGAACTTGGGCGGCCAAGACCTATCTAATGACGTCTTAATTATAAAAATCCGTCAAGTGGTTTGAAAGATACAAAGTAATAAAGAATATTAAATACATACAAACATACATACAAGATACGCGCGAAAAACATTACCCTTTCCTTGCAGCTGGGTAAAAAGTGGCACGCTTGGTTTTCATACAGATGGAGGGACTTGCGTTATCTAGTTAGATTTATGTCTGTGCGAAAACCATGGGTTTCAAAACCCGTTGCGTGTTTTAGATGACGAAAAAATTAAACAAAAATGACGTCACTGCGAATTTGTTTTATTTTATACTATTTAGATAAGAATCAGTTGATATCAGATACAGCCAGTATTTAAAAAAAAAACAACACTCTCCTTTTAGAGTAGTCGGATATAACACACACTACAAGACACCACCGTATAGCGTGGTGATGACGCATACTCTGTATTTGTATTTAAGACTAGCTATCCCACGCGGCTTCGCTCACGTCAACTGGCTACCTACCTACCCATCTACCCTACCCTACCCTAGATACATGATTGTTGCGTAACTTAAACCGTTTACGCAGCGCACGCAACGGAAGCCCTCAAAAAGGATTAGGTTTTCCTGTTTTTTGCAACATTTTTCATTTATGTTCCGCTCCTATTGGTCGTAGCCTGATGTTATATAGCCTATAGTTTGCCTTGATAAATGGTCTATCTAACTCAAAAATAATTCTTCAATTCCAACCAGTAGTTCCTGAGATATGCGCGTTCAAACAAACAAACAAACTCTTCAGCTTGATAATGACTATAGATTTGCCTTTGTTTTTTATGGTATGCGTCGTGCCTGGCGCAAATAAACGTTTTTCTTTCTTTCACTGAATTATGATGATTTGGGTATAAAGTTCGCACTGATTGTTCGGTAAATATGGGCTTATTTCTATGATTGCTTTTGATAAAAAAACTTTTTTGCAAAAAAATACTACCGACTTCCAAATGAAAAACTACAAAGTGAAAAATAACTTAACTTTTGGAAGTCGGTGTCTTACGTAGGTACCATTTTTTTGCGATATGGACACCGACTTCCAAAAGTTAAGTTATTTTTCACTTTGTAGTTTTTCATTTGGAAGTCGGTAGGTAGTATTTTTTTGCAAAAAAGTTTTTTTATTTTTCCCTTTTTAGTTTTACCTACCTAATAGCAACTTAGCAAGTTGTTTATTAAGGTCCCTATAACTCCAGAATAGATTAACCGAATAATATGAAACTTGAACATAACCGGTGAAATGAGAGATCTGCGTACCCCTTTAGAGCGTACTGGCGTGATGTTATGTTATGAAATGGTATAAACAACAAACAGACATGCGATTGCAGCAATCCCGAGAGTTTTGCCGTTATTTATTGAAGAGTTCTGTTGTGTATCTCCGAATTTCTTCATCAGACCTTCACCAAATTAAAATGGGACCAATTTCGAAACATACTCTTTCAAACAAAAAAAGAATTTTCAAAATCGGTCCACAATTGACAGAGATATCGATGAACATAAACAAAAAAAAAAAAAAAAACAAACATAAAGTCGAACATAGAACCTCCTCCTTTTTTTGTAAGTCGGTTAAAAAGCGAAATTCCATCTTCTGTTACTAACAAAAGCAATCAAAGACACAATCCATACACTTACCGACCAATCAGAATGCAGCATATACCTACACCATTATTTCATACATTATACCAAAAGAATCGAAGAGCTCATAAGGATTTCCAGCACGTGATTTGGCTCCGAATCGAAATGCAATTTCTACACAGAACAAATTTGGAAGTAATTAAGATTGCTTGGTTGGTGAATCGATTGGTATATATATTGGTCTCAATACTGCAGAGTATGAGGGGGATTCAATGCCCGGATCAAACAACGTGCTGTTGGGTATTCCATCTGGAATTGATGCCATGGAGGGAGGGGAAGGCCAAAGAGAAGATTAATGGACTGTGTGAAGAGTGATATGAAAGATAAGGAAGTCGGTAATAGCGTGACCAAGTTTGTGATCCGTATGACATGCAGGGTAGCAGACCATCTCTTTTTCAGTTTCAACTACAGTTTTGATTTCATTATTTCTTTTAAGCTCCAGAACTTACTTCATGTCATGTTTACTCCTATCAATTTCATCTTTGTTTCTGGAGTTGCTGAATGAAATGCATTTCCCTAAGTATTATACAGCTACTTGCTCCAAACTCTGCGAATTGTCAGCTAGTATAGGCGTTTGGATAGCGTTTGTCGTTACTTTCGTCTTTGATGTGTTTAACTTCAATCCTATACTGTTGCTTAACCTGCATAGCTCCGACACCATCTCTTCTAATTGTTTAGCTGATTTTGAGAAGAGGACTATGTCATCAGCGAATATAAGGTTATTCAGGTTTTTCCCTTTTATGTTATGTTATTCCTTTGTGTTTCCAGTCTAGGTCTTTCATTAGGTGTTGTAGAACTGATATAAAGATTTTAAGTGATAGCGGGTCTACCTGTTTCACGCGTCTACATATTTTGATTATTGGCCCCAGTATGTCGAATTTCACACGGCATACACTTTTGCTGAAGATGTCTTTCAGGATGTTTATGTACGGCAAGAGAGCTAGAGGACGTTCTAGAGAACGTTGTATAGATGAAACAAAAATAAATGCTTGAGAAGAGTGGAAAATGATAGCGAAGAAAAACCCGGTAATTGTTGGAGGAGGTCTATACCCGCCAGGGGCCTTAAGGCGGTACCCCGAGCAAAACGCCGCGCAAGCCGTTTTTGTGCTGTTTTTAGGAGCTATCTACTCGTTATTTAAAAAGAAATATCAATTAATAAAAATACATTAAAATTCTACATAATATTAATTCTAAAATGGTAGATTTAGTTTTTTTTTTAATGTTGTATATATTTCACTAATGTCCTTCCAAAAAAACATAAAAATGAGAAATATATTATTGATATTATGCATCTCCTCGTAAAGTGTTCATTAATTATTTTCATTCATTATTTAATTTTTTAAATTTTTTCATTTTTTTTTTTTTATTATTTTACTAATCGATAGATAATTTAATAACGAACATTTTCGTAGATTTTTATTTTTCAAAAGACCAAAAATCGGTTTTATAAAGATTTTATTCTAAAATCTGGGCGTATTCACTACTGTATTTCATGCGCCACCAGTGCCGCTAGACCAATAGGAATGCTCATATAGCAGGCCGATTTTTTGGTCAGGGTACAGTCTTAACTAAAAAAATTATGTACCTAATGTTAAGAAACTCTATGTTCCTTTGTTAAGGAAAAAAAGGGGTTTAATGATAATAAAAAAAAACGTGACGGGAGACTGGACGGTATGGACGAAGAAAACGTGTTGTGCCGACATCAAATAACATATTATAATAAGGGTAAGGGCAGGAAGATGATGATACCAGTTTTTGTGCCTCCTATTACATATCGAAATGTGGTAATCTTCTGCCTTACCTTTCGGAAGAATAAAGGCGTTATGTTAAGTTATTTATTCTACCGAAATAATTGTGTTTTAGTTCCCTATCGAAATTTAATTTCTTTATAGAAACAGAACCAACTTGGAAGCTATTTATATAGCTTTGGTTTGAATTGAATATGTAATCATTTATTATTATTTTTTTACATAGAAACTTATTCAGTCATCTACCCATTCCACCATACACAAACACGCACACACATACATGCACACACACACACACACAGCACGACTTAGACTTAGTTTTAGTTATTATTGTTGTATTGTATGTTAATCCAAAATTTTATATTACTTGTTCATTTTGTTTCAAAATTTTATATAAATTTTATATTTATTTTAATTTGATTTGACATTCGATATTATAATGACAATTATAATTAACCTCTCCTCAATTTTACTCCAAATTTAATGTTGATTTTAATTTTATTTGACATTGTATGTTATGATGAAATAAAATGGGGAGGGCGCTGACTCCTGTCATACAGGTCCGCCTAGTTCGGGAGTCAGAGGCTTCAACATTGCTGTAAACAATTATTATGTCAATAAAGAATATTTGAATTTAAATTTTGAATTTGAATCAATGTACTTGGGAGACGTCGAATTTGGAGGATTATTGCAGTCATGATTGTCCCAACAAAGGCGACAACAAAGGCGTTTACCAATTGTATGATTGTTAAACTGTGCCAGTGCCTATGGTGACGTGGCAAAATCTAGCCAGTTGAATGTTTATTCCACCTACCGGAGATATAGTGGAACAAAAATTCATGAATACAGTCGTCATTGCCTGATAGGATAGTGGGTACAATCCCACCGCACTATTCCCAAACCGCTGCAACTCCTGAAAGCCAGAATCAACAGTGGCGACCACCAGAAAAGCGCCGAGGCAATGAAGCTCGACGAAGTCCCGGAGAATGAATTTACCTGTCTTGGATCCCGCAACGAAATTAATCAGAAAAGAATAACGGAGGAGTAGGAAAAATGTAAATTTCCAATTCCCTCCATATCAAGCAGGAGACAGAACAAACAAGGCCAATAGGCACAAAGGGTCATATACAACTGGGATAAGCCCAGTTGCCTAGCACCACGGATTAAAAAAAACATAGCATTAATACATATTAATGGGTCCTAACATTGTGAGCTGTTATATTTGGTTCCAATAATAGGTATGGCAAAAACGCTTGAACGCACGGAAATTTGTTCTAGTTTCCACAAGGTCCGTATAGTAAACAACTCCTGATGCAGCCTGTACATTATTCAACAAAATATTACGTTCATTCTGCCAAAGTATATATATTATGTTTATGATGTATGTATATTTGTGATAGTGGGTAGTAGGTACCACATAATCAACTTGTATTTTACCATTATTAATCTGCAAATAGCTCATCTAAGGCCGAACCCCGAAAGCATATTAGGCCGAACTGCAGTTCTGACTGAAATGCCTCTAGGTAACTGTTGATAATACCATCTGCTGGTGTTGTTTCCAGTCATGATTGTCCCAGTGGCTAAGACGTCGCCTCTCGTACTTGAAGTCGTGCGTTATAATCCGGGCACGTACCAACGTGACTTTTTGAGTTCATATGTGCTGTCTCAGTTTACTTTGAACATCGCTGACATCGGCGAAGGAAACCATCGTGAGAACCATGAAATTAGAGTAGGTAGATATACGTATGTAATCGGCAACCTGTCTTGAACAAGCGTGATGGATGATAATTTGCTCATGCCTTCTCTGTATGCGAAGAGGCCTATGCCCTGACGGTTTGTTTGATACACTTTTGTGGCCAGCTTATACGACAATGCAAAAGAGTTGCTTGCTTGAGTTGTTCTTGAAATAAGCACCGGGATAGTCGCGAGTGAAGGCCAGGGCCGGGCTTTTGATAAGTAACTTATTATAAATGCGAAAGAAACTCGTTTATCTGATTAGAAAGATAAAAAGAAAAATATTAATTTTTACCCGCATAGGAGACACGAGAAATAAGCGAAAACAAAAAAAAAACTATAATAAAAAAATCAAAAATCCCGGCTGCTTCAAAAACGAACTAAAAAGACGTAAACAAGGAGAAAATCATGCTGTGCAGTCGAAGGATACATATTCGCGGGCTGGCTGACCAAAATCTGGTGTATCCTCCGCCTGTACAGCATGATTTTCTCCTTATCCTTACGTCTTTTTAGTTCGCTTTTGAAGCAGGCGGGTTTTTGGATTTAACTTTTTTATTTATAACTTTTTAGTTAGTTTTTTTTCGAATTAGGTACATTTAAACATATGTATAAGTAATATATATTTTTGAAATCATCTCTTAAAACCCTTTATTTTGATATACCACACGATGGGTTAAGTAGAAAAAAAAATTGGGCCCCCACAATATGGCGCCCAAAAGCAGCCATTTTTGTATTGTCCAATTTTAATGTAGCCAGTGACACTCGCAGGGTTAAGACGCATCGATTGACGTACGAATCATCAAAATCAGCCAACGCGGTTGGTCTCTGGTACGCCATATAGGAACAAACATACATACATACATAGACTGATTAACACATTACCCTCCTTCGGCAGTCGGGTAAAAATAAAACCCCGTACGAGACCCAAAAGGCGCCTATCTCAGCATGTTTGTTCGTTATCTGCATTTGCCAACCTAAACTGCTGTACCAATTTTGATATATGTTGCTTCCTAAGATATTCTTTTTATCCCCAAAAAGTGTTCATTTGGAATAAATTTCCACCAGGTTTTTTTATAAGATATGCCATATAATTATGGTCAGCCTAAAAAAACCTCACACCCGAAATACCGCTATTCATCATGATAATGGCACACACAAAACCCGCTGGCCATTAAGTGAAATGTACCGGAAACTCCCACTACGATCGATCGGATATGACGTGGCAGTTGGCAGCCCTTTCGGTTCCTTATCTGTTGTTTTTATACCATCCCTTGCTGCATAGACAGAAATATAATATGTTGTTTTGGTTGGTGGATAATCAATAAACGTTACATGATATTATTTGTTGTTGTAGTATTTGTTTTGTGCTCGGTTGCTACAACATGCTCGCCCCGTTGGTTGAGATGTTATTTTGCATTTTTTCCTATTCAAAATAGAGGAGACCATTTTGTGTAAAGTCATTTATTAAAGATAATCAGATTACATTTATAAACGTTACATGATATTATTTGTTGTTGTAGTATTTGTTTTGTTCTCGGTTGCTGCAACATGCTCGCCCCGTTGGTTGAGATGTTATTTTGCATTTTTTCCTATTCAAAATAGAGGAGACCATTTTGTGTAAAGTCATTTATTAAAGATAATGAGATTACATTTATAAACGTTACATGATATTATTTGTTGTTGTAGTATTTGTTTTGTGCTCGGTTGCTGCAACATGCTCGCCCCGTTGGTTGAGATGTTATTTTGCATTTTTTCCTATTCAAAATAGAGGAGACCATTTTGTGTAAAGTCATTTATTAAAGATAATCAGATTACATTTATAAACGTTACATGATATTATTTGTTGTTGTAGTATTTGTTTTGTGCTTGGTTGCTGGAATATGCTGGCCCCGTTGGTTGAGATGTAAATTTGCATATTTTTTTGGTGAATGACTTAATTAACTTTTCTATTTTATTAATATACTGACGCATTGGTTTTGGTGCCTATCTACGTCAAATACCTAATTGAAATCAATTGGGGATAAGTCGTCAATCAAAGTGTTTTTGGGTTAATAACAATGAAGCATAATTTTATAAACGCATAATGATATTTATACGTTACTAGCTGACCCGGAAAACTTTGTTTTGCCATAAAAAGACCAAACATTTATCTACCCTACCATACCCTACCCGACCCTACACTACCCTACCCTACCCTACCCTACCCGACCATACACTATCCTACACTACCCTACCCTACCCTACCCTACCCTACCCTACCCTTACCCTACCTATAAACCTCACGGAGCCAAGAGACCTTACCAACGAATGCAAAACCATGGAAATCGGTTCGTGCGTTCTGGAGTTATAGCGTCAGGGAAGAAAATCCGACTTATTTTTATATATTAGACTAGCTGACCCGGCAAACTTTGTTTTGCCATAAAAAGACCAAACATTTATCTACCCTACCCTACCCTACACTACCCTACCCTACCCTACCCTACCCTACCCTACACTACCATACCCTACCCGACCCTACACTACCCTACACTACCCTACACTACCCTACACTACCCTACACTTCCCTACCCTACACTAGACTACCCTACCCTACCTTACCTATAAACCTCACGGAGCCCGAGACCTTTCCAACGAATGCAAAACCATGGAAATCGGTTCATGCGTTCTGGAGTTATAGCGTCAGGGAGGAAAACCCGACTTATTTTTATATATTAGAAATATTTACGATATAACTCATATGAAAACAAACATGTTCGCGGCTCAAGGATGGCCTAAGGCCAGACCCTCGTCGTACCTTAACCTAATCCAAAAGAATATTTCCCAAATTATAATAAATAATGGTAGTAGGTACATAACACCTATTTTTTGTTTTTCAGATCAAAAATATATTAAAAAAATTTACAACCCCAAATTATGCCAAAAAATATTAGACCAAATGACACTTATGCTAATCTTTGCAATATTAAGCTAATAAAAGTTATGTGAAAACATTACTATGCCTTAAAAATTAATGCCAAGAGGGGGATTTCCATGGAGGGCTACCTATTTACAGACCGATCTCGAAAAGCATTGGTTAACCTTGAAGATCGACTCATGCGTCTATGACTTATCCACGCTCCTCTGATTAAGCATTCACAATTAACATAAATTTGACATACTTAACTGTGACTACAATACACAATGACAGAAGTACCTAGGTATATAAAATCACAATGAAATGGGCATTGAGAATAAATTAATAACGGCTCGTTATAATGCAATTACCATTCTATATTAGACATGGATAAATGTCACGGACATGGCCCCTCTAATTGGTTCGATAAAGACAGTATCAAAAACTTTTTTACAAAAAAAAAATATTTAAAATAACAAAAAATCCGACTGCTTAAAAATCCAACTAAAAAGATGTAAACAAGAAGAAAATCATGCTGTGCAGTCGGAGGATACATATGTGCGAGCTGGCTGACCAAAACCAGTCGGGTTTTTTGTTATTTATTAATATTTTTTTTATTTACAACTTTTTAGTTATTTTTTTTTATTAGTTACATTTAAACATAGAAGTATTATACATTTTTGTAATCACCTTTTAAAACCCTTCATTTTGATTCCCCACACGATGGGATCGGAAGAAAAAAATAATTGAGCCCGCACAATATGGCGCCCAAAATCCGCCATTTTTCTATTTTGCAATTTTAATGTAGCCAGTAACACTTGCAGGATTAAGACGAATCGATTGACGTAAGACTCATCGAAATCGGCCAAAGCGTTTGGTCTCTAGAACGCCATATAGGAATAAACATACATACATTCATACTTACATACATAGACTGACAAACACATTACCCTCCTTCGGCAGTCGGGTAAAAATATACTACCGACTTCCAAATAAAAAAACCACAAAGTGAAAAATAATAATAGACAAAATAGTATATTTTTGTAAAAAAGTTTTTTATTTTTCACTTTTTGGTTGTAGCTACCTAATAGGCAAGTGGTTTAGTACTTATAATGCCTGAATAGATAACCCCAATATCATGAAACTTAAACATAACCGGTGTAATGAGAGTTTACCAAGGAATACCCCTTTAGAGCGTACTGGCGTGATGTTATGTTATGAAATGATATAAACAATAAACGGACATGAGATTGCAGCAATCCCGAGAGATTTGCCGTTATTTATTGGAGAGTTCTGTTGTAAATGGGACCAATTTCAGAACATACACTTTAACAAAAACAAAAATTTTCAAAATCGGTCCATATATTGGCGGAGATATCGGTGAACATACTAAAATAAAAAAATAAAACGAACATAGAACCACCTCCGTTTTGGTTAGTCAGTTATAAATAGTCCTAATCACCAATTGTATGAACTACAGTTCGAATGAATATAATAATTTGTGTATACACCAAGACACCCACATCGCTGGGCCTTGATAAGGAATCCTTAATAGTTACGATACGACTGATATTGAAACTAGTAAGTACTGATTACTTTTCGATACTTGGTGACCAAATATGAGACTGCTTTATTATGTAGGGGAGGGCCCCCCCTCGGAGAAGACTGTAAGACATCTGCCCATTGCTATTTCTTCATTTATGTTCAATAAGGCATGCCAACAACCTATGCACAATTATATTTTATAGACTCTAATTTAATAGACATTCCTGTGCAAATAGGTCAGGGGTCAGTAATGCACCGCACTCAAAGATTAGGGCTACTACGGTGTAAATATTTTACAAAAATAATATACAATAGTAAAATTAGGATTAGATCACAATTGAATTAATAGAAACGAAAATTGAATCAAGATTGAAATAAAATAAAATTCAATCTACCTAGCCTTTTCCCAACTATGTTGGGGTCGGTTTCCAGTCTTACCGGATTCAGCTGAGTACCAGTGTTTTACATGGAGCGACTGCCTATCTGACCTCCACAACCCAGTAACTGGGTAGCACGATACCCCTTGGCTAGACTGGTGTCAGATCTCATGTAGATACTTTTTATCTAGATCTAATATAGATCTAGATAAAAAGTATTATATGTGCTATTCCTGAGTTTAATCTATCTTTGTGCCAAATTTCGTCCAGATCCGTCCAGCCGTTTGAGCATGAAGAAGCAACAAACATACAAAAACACACTCACATACTTTCGCCTTTATAATATAAGTGTGATTTCTGCAAATCATTGTATTTGCAAAAATCTTTTTCAATCCCTCCAAAATGCGGATAAGGACGAAAATCGCTTGCTAAGCAGACACCTATTTATAGCGTACATTAGGCATTTACCCACGTCACTAGACCGTAAAAGCACAAAGACTCATACAACAAAATATCTAATCAAAATCCACACTAAAAAATTCACCTCAATCCTCTCTCAAATGAAAATATCCTAGCAACAGAATGAGACGTTAAAACGCTTACGAAATAACAAAAAATAAACAAAGCGTTCGGAGCACTTCGTCTTGTTATCACAAAACATACAGTTGAGGCTGAAATAATGTTATTTACGTAGTATACGTCAGTAAGGCGAAGACTACACGGGCGGGTGAATCGCGGCGGTATTATTGTCGTCCTGCCATATTTTATAAAAAGTCTATGAACGTGTCTCCAGGCAATACTATCGCAGAAATGAATGACTACTAGCAGCGCACTTGTTGCAAAATCTTTTCAACAAAACCACTGTGCAACGATTTCAATTGCAGTCGCGCGACGAGCTGTCAAGAGTCGAGATGATATACAGGCGGCAATAATCTTCTAGTGAAGACCACATCGAGAGCAGGACGGACTGGACTCGTCAAAATAAAAGCATTTGTTTCAATGAGACCATTATAGGCACTTTTGAATTGTCAAGTTCGGTCAGCAAAAAAGATGAAGCTATTCACACATTCTGAAACATTGGTAGATGGAAAACAACGTGCAAGAAAGTCACAAAGCGAGCGACTCTAATCGGGAAACACTGTACATTGAGTTTTTAAACAAAATACTTCATGATTGAACTTAGTATTGAGAGAGCAATGTACATCTAACTTGCGAGCTCTCGCACGAGAGTGTACAGCCGGCGTTAGCAATACACCCGCTCGTATAGTAGGCGCCTAAAGCTGTTAAAATGTATGATTACACGAATTAAATCACGTGCCGTGTGTTTGAGGATGGAAGAATGAAATTAGAATTAAATATAGCAGTGACTGAGGGACTAGCTGAAAGACAACACGCAGTTTCAACTGCTAAAGTAGAACAGTCAGGAAGGGCCGATTTCGTAATTTGAAAGATTCCTGAATTGTGATTGGTTGTACTATTAAAGAAGCATCCTCAGTTCCGGATCAGGGGACGGTGCTGCACTAGAGTTGGTGTTTCTAAAAGGAAAGCAGGCTACAGAACACAGAGGGCCCAGAAGTAGATGGTCTGAAGTGTGGCATTGACATTTAAATCTATGGATAGGCCATTAGGATCTTTGGAAGCCGTTACGGGTAGTCAGAACAAGTCCAAGAGTTTGACAACCTCCTTTACAAAAGGTTATCGTGTTCCCCAAAAAAAAAGTTCGAATACTAAAAACCGACTAGTGAAAACCACGCTCTAACTAGAAAATATTCTCATCTGAAATCGTTATGTTCAAACTATTTGTAGAGGATAACCGTGGTCGTATGCCACCTACCGTTACAAAACAATACATTCTCATTTGTTAAATTATGATAAGTAGTTAAGAAGTTATTAGGGAACAGATGAACATACATACTACACACATACCGGTCAAAAACATAACCCTCCTTTTTGCTTCGCCGTAGTTGTGTGAAAACTGAGTGACCTGTTTTTTTGGTGTTTCTTTTCAGAGTAGTCGGATAGGAAACACTGTTAAAAATTGTTTTATTTTTTATTCTACCTACTTGCCGACTAACAGAAATTAAAATTGTAATTATCAATATAAATAATTATGTTTATATGTGTTTGGTTTTGGGAGGGATGGCATCTTCACTCTGGAGATTCTTCAAGCGATTGTATTCAGCTGGATCCGGTTAGACTAGAAGTTGACTCCAGAAGTCTAGATTGCTGGCAGATGATGAAAGGAATGAATTTAATCGGCATACCAAGCCTGTAATAAAAGGTTTCCGTAACAATTCGTAGCTAATCTTAGAAAAGGAAAATAAAGACTCATACGAGTCGCTTATCGCGTGGCATAAACCGTAAAATTGACTTAGCACGAATAACTTCATGGTCACGTTTTTATTTAGTGTACGTATATCTTGAGAATGTTGGCATTTTTAGGGTTCCGTACCTCGAAAGGAAAAAACGGAACCCATATAGGAACACTTTATTGTCCGTCCGTCTGTCTGTCTGTCAAGACCCTTTTTCTCTGGAACGCGTTGTGTATCAAGCTGAAATTTATATCAAATACTCAGATCTACAGTCCCTTAAAGTTGTGAAAAAATCAAACTTCTAAGTCAACGCAATCAAAAGATAAAGCCGCATATGCCGCAAATTTCTGCAAATTTTCGACACTCGCAATGGAATCAAAACCTACAGGGTACTTCCCGTGAACTCAGAATCTTGAAATTTGTTACGAAGCAACGTCTTATAGCACAGATAAAGGAATAATTGCGAAAACCGTAAATTTTTAGTTACATCGTATAATAAAAATATTTTAAACTTATTACCCCTTTCCTTATGAACGCGTAGAGGTATACAATTAAAATTCATATCAAATACTCAGGTCTATAATGTTTTGTACGGAACCCTCGGTTCGCAAGTCCGACTCGCACTTGGCCGTTTTTTATTTAACTAAGCCGGTTTTCTTTGTTCACAACCGATTTCCACACAATTTTTCAGTCACCGATGCCACTTTTAGAATTCCTCTAATTTAATAATGTTTTAAATCAGAATCTACGTTTCTATTTCCTAGGTCAAGGTATTTCACGTCATTTAGTTCTAAAGTTTCTCGACTTTTATTCTCATTCCGACTTCAAGCACAACTTTACGATTTCACATTTCCTCGACTAATAAAAATAAGTGTTGAACAGTTAATAGTTTAAAAGCCAAGCGTATACAACGGAATAAAATCTTCGTTTATAGATTTAATGTCTTCTTCTGTACAAAGAGAGAATTAAAAACAGACTGTTTATGTTTTTTTCGCGTTTTATTTCGAATCATCGATTCGTCGGAAAATTTACTGTTTTATTTAGTGTTTATGACGGGCCTAAAGACTTTTTATTGGCTGTTATTTTGTTACGCACTTCTTGTTTTTTAATCTGTTTGAATTTAGAATGGCCTGTCAACAAGCCAAGCAAGCAAGGTTGACTGGAGAGTTTTTGGCGGGCTTTTTTCGAATGAAGTTCAGCGGCTGTTAATATTATTTGCAAATTGATTCCTAGTGGATATTGTGATATAAAATTGGTGTATTTTTTTGTCTCAACTGTCTACGCAACTGGACAATATGTGAAATCATTGAAGAACAGAAGCGATCTCAGGATAGTGGAGCGGAGAATTTTACTGTAGTATTGACTACCTCCGCAAAGCTTACAGGGAAGGCTGACTCGATACAATTTGCTGCCAAATACTCCAAAAACCATTAGAATCTGTTACATCCGTATTCTAATGCATACTAAAGAATGTTAAAATTGCACTGAAGACGAGGCGGTATGGTCCAAGACCTTAGCCTGCCCGAGAAGGGCGAATGAAAAAAAAGCAAGGTTGTCTGCCTAGAGGCCACTAGAGGCTCCATAAAAGTGATATTTAAAAACGAAAGCGGTGTACTTGATTACTTGTATCGTTGAAACATCGGTGGTCTGAAGTTGCCAACGAAATGAATTTGCCTCATGAGCGTATGGTATGGGAGGAAAAATTAGTTTTCAAATAAATTGCTTTCATTTATCATCAACATCATAATCCTTTTAATGTTGCCCCTGCTGGGACACAGGGCTCCTCCCTGTGAGAGGGAAAAAGAAGAGGCCGTAATCCACCACGCGGGCCCATTTATTCGAATTTTTGTTCTAGGACTTGCCGGTTTCCTCACGATGTTTTCCGTCACCGTTTTGAGAGCAGTGGTGATGTAATAATTTACACAAAGTAAAGCGCTTGCTTGGGTTATAACCCATGACCTAAAACTTGTTAGTCGTGGTCGATACCACTGGGCCACCATTGCTCTAAGCTTCTCTCATTACATTAAGGGTCATGTAAGATCAAGTTATTCAAAATCAAAATCAATAATTTTTATTTCACATAGGCCTACATGGGCACTTATAAAACGTCGACAAAATGTGCACTATTATTTCAAACTGTAAATTTCATTCAGAAGTAGGCCTTGTTTATAAAAATCTCGACGCTGTTTACTTTCGCAATTACTTAGCAGATGTTTAATTTAAATGTTCTATACACTTGAATTTAGAATCTTTCACTCAATGTATATAATGTGTATGAATGTTGACAATAGTATCTAACGTATTCGGAAAATTAGTCATGGTAAAATTATATATTAATATGCTTAATTTAGTTATTTGTGTCTTTTACAAAATAATGATTTAATTTGTACTGAAGCATTATTATCACAGACATAAATCTAACTAGATAACGCAAGTCCCTCCATCTGTATGAAAACCAAGCGTGCCACTTTATCAAACACTATTTAAAAACAAATTTACTTACCAATGAAACAAAACATTGCCGATGCCTCGGCCAACTTTTTCTATACAGTCTTTACAGCGGTTTGGTAGATTTCCAGTGCCGATGCAAATGCTAAATGAAAAGTTCAAATTACGATCATTAATGGTAATTTTACTCCGTTTTTATCCCCCGCCGGAAAAAGAGGGGTGTTATAAGTTTCACGTGTGTTGCTGTGTATCTGTGTGTCTGTATATCTGTGTGTCTGTTTGTGGCATCATAGCGCCTAAACGGATCAACCGATTTTGATTTAGTTTTTTTTGCTTGAAAGGTGATTTTATCGAGAGTGTTCTTAGCTATGTTTGAATAAAATCGGTTCAGCCGTTCAAAAGTTATGGGCATTTTACTGTTTTAATCGGGGTGTTTTCGCAAGATAAATGGGTCGGGGGTTTTTTAAATTTTGAAATTTTACTTGTTGACACGTGAAGTACATACAATCACGTCACCTAGTTAGATTTATATATATGTGATTATTACGTTTTCACAATTAGAACAATAATTAATAGTGTTCCAAGCGACGTTGCTAAGCATGCTACATCGTCCAAAGTCAAATACATTTATTCCAACTAGGCCATTAAGCGCCACTTTTGAACGTCAAATATTAAAATTTACAAGTACAAAAAATTATTCTACCGTCCATTTGGTAAAGTAGCTTGTTATGGAGAAGAAAGGACAAAAAACTCCATACTTACTCTTTTAAAAAAATAAGTGTTTTACAATATTTACATAATTACATACATGAATAAATTCATATAATATGTGAGGACGATGCACCCAGAATAGCACAACACACTATACTACGTACAGGTATAAAGTATTAAAGTACACACACATGTACTATGCAGTTATATAATACTAGAAAAACATTAACATCCGAAGCAGTCAAGCCATGACCAAACCACCTCAACTGATGGCGCCCGTTCACGAATACGACGCACGAATTGGCACCACTCAGCTCAACCATCATGAAGGGAACCGAACGATCCAACACATGTGCCACCATCAGAGAAACATTTGAGAGAGCATGACACACTCTCAACTGCCAGGGCACATACAAGTGAACGAACAACACATAGGTACAGTAAATGGTAGACTTAAAGTTGTTACATAGTTCTCACACATGTGCTGTGCAGTTACATAATACTAAAAGAAATTGAGTTCCCAGTTCATATTTGAACTTCAGCATCCGTTTGTTTACTCCGATCGTTATCAGTACACAGCGCATCTGTGCGCGTCATTCATTATCAACTGCGTTAAGTTTGCGACTAACTGGCTGATAAGACGGCCTTGTGAAATGAGTCGACGGCCAAAGAGTTCGGTATGCAGTATATAGAAATAAACATACTTGCTTTGCAACGTATATTTGTGTGTGATTTTGTAACTGAAGGATGCGCATAGATTATCGTTGTTCTCTATGAAAACAGTGATATAGTGCCCGGCACGTAAGTTGGCAAAGTTTTGACGTAATTGGGATAAGTTCGCGCTGAACTGATCAACCACCATAGAGCGAACGGAACGTGGACGCGACACGATTGGTCAGTCGATCCTTGTGTCAACTGACCAACCAATCGCGCGCTCGGAACGGTCCTAAACGTTTTCCGCGCCCCGCTTCACTACCAAAGATACCCAAAGAACGACATCTGCGTATCTAACGACTCTTGCCAACTTACGTGCCGGGGACTATAGCTGTGGTGGCCCTTATTTACGAATTGTAGGTCGCAGGTTCAAACCCAGACAGGCGCCTTATTTTGTAAAATTAATTAAAAAAATAATGTAATTAATAATTGCTCTTAAAACGGTAAAGGAAAATATCGAGAGAAAACCGGCGTATCCCTTATGCTATAAGATGGGACGATCTAAGTTCTACTGCAATAAATTACTAACTAGATCCTGCATTTTTTTACTATTATTCAGACTACGGAATTTTAAACAAATTAGTTAAGACTTTGGTGTGCATACTGTCTTATTTAGACGAATTTTTACTGTTATTCAGACTACTGAAATTTAAACAAAATAGTCAAGACTCCGGTGTGCATAATGTCTTAGTTAGACACATTTTTACT
Organism: Orthosia gothica; assembly: GCA_949775005.1. Classification (NCBI taxonomy): domain Eukaryota; kingdom Metazoa; phylum Arthropoda; class Insecta; order Lepidoptera; family Noctuidae; genus Orthosia; species Orthosia gothica. The sequence goes on along the minus strand of OX459035.1, from coordinate 5,034,705 downwards.
GTTATTCAGACATTAGAAATTTAAACAAATAAGTTAAGACTCTGGTGTGCATACTATCTTATTTAGACACATTTTTATTGTTATTCAGACTACTGAAATTTAAACAAATAAGTTAAGACTGGTGTGCATACTGTCTTATTTAGACACATTTTTACTGTTATTTAGACTACAGAAATTTAAACAAATTAGTTAAGACTCTGGTGTGCATACTGTCTTATTTACACATTTTACTGTTATTCAGACTACATAAATTAAAAAAAATAGTTAAGTCTCTGGTGTGCATACTATCTTATTTAAACACATTTTTACTGTTATTCAGACTGCAGAAATTCAAACGTTGATTTAGTTAAGACTCTGGTGTGCATACTGGCTTCGAAACATTTTTACTTTTATTCAGACTTTAGAAATTTAAACAAATTAGTTAAGAATCTGGTGTGCATATACTGTTATACATATTTGGCGAGTGAAAGCATAAATTTCACTTATCATTACGCGCACAACATGCGTTAAATATGATTGTTTGCTACCTTGCATACTAATATCTACATACAAGTATTACGGTCATGTTCTTCGGAAATGTTAGATGCGCAGTACTCATATCCAGCTAGCGTGTATGACTGGATGTAGGAACGTGAATGAAGCAAAAGAAGTATGTAAGGATCGTAGCAGGTGGCGTTCTGTAGTTTCTGCCTAACCTCATTGGAAAAGGGCGTGAATCAGAGCAGTGGTGGTCCAGCGGTAACGGCCGCGACTTACGTGTCATAGGTCACCGTAGGTTCGAACCCAGGTAGAAACTTTATATTGTGTAAATTATTTCATCACCACTGCTCTCAAAACGGTGAAGGAAAACATTGTGAGAAAACCGGCATGTCCTAGAACCAAAAATTCGAAGACATGTGACATCCATCAACCCGCATGGATCCACCACGGCCCATTCCCTCTTTCACAGAGAGGAGGCTTGTGTCCCAGCAGTGGGCACATTATAAGGCTGTTGATGATAATAATGATGATGATGACATGCGCTACTAAAATGACACGTTGTCTATTTTGAATTTCGACAGTTGGTATCGCTGATAGAATACACTTCGCATCATCACTTACCATCAGGCGAGATAGTGGTGAAGCGTAAGCCTATCTATAATAATTATAAAATAAAATATAGAGGCATAATATTATTATAGGCCAAAATCCCCAACGGCAATAATTTATATACATATGTGTGACCAGAGGGCTGACCTTTTCTTCGACCAGAGAATCAGCATTGTCATCCAACGTGGCAATGCTGCCAGCGTTCTGGACACGTTTCCTATTGACATCGATGTGGACGAATTTTTTGATGCACAATGAGCCCTTTTCCCTCACCTCTATGTATTTGTTTATAATAGGTTTTTTTTAGAATATTCAATTGTATATATATGTTAATATATTTGTTACTTTAATATTTATACATTTGTTACGTTAATTTGTCTGTAAACCCCTCAAAATGTCAGGCCATTGTGATTGGAAGCTCGCGCATGATGGGTCGATTGGGGATTAGCTCTCTTCCTCCTATTATTTTTAATGGTACTGTCATCCCCATCAGCCCTAGTATAAGAGATCTGGGTCTACATCTTGATTCGACGCTAAGCTGGCAAAGTCAGGTTTCTAGTGTCAGTCAAAGGGTCAATGGGACTTTGCGATGCCTGTATCGTCTGAGAAGCTTTCTACCTGCAAAAATGAAGACAATGCTTGTGCAGACTTTAATTTTGCCTTTAATCGACTATGGTGACGTGTGCTACTTTGACCTAAACGCGGTATTACTGGATAAGCAGGATAGGCTCTTAAACAACTGCATCCGGTTCATATTCAACCTCCGGAAATATGACCATGTGTCGAGCTGCAGAACTGAACTCAAATGGATGCCCATTCGGCAGCGAAGAAATTTGCGCGCCTTGACTGCGCTTTTCTCTCTACTCAACTCTCCCACACCTCCTTCTTATCTCAGACCTCACTTTCAATACCTATGTTCTTCACACGCTAGGAATCTGCGTTCATCTAATAATCTTCTCTTGCTCTGTCCTTCTCATACTTCTGATTTTGTTCATTCTTCCTTTAATATTCAATCCATTCTTCTCTGGAATGCGCTTCCTCTCGATATCAGGACGGCCACCAGTCAGTATGCATTTAAGCGGAAGTTGCGGCATTATTTTCTAAACGAATAGCAGAGTCGTCTCAATATGCGCCTTTCTATTAATTAATTTATATATATTATTTTATATATAGTATTTATTAAAGTACATATTTAAGTATGTTTATTTCAACTATATATTTTTGTACTAAATTTGCGTTCATAATATTTTTATTTCATTTTATTTATGCACCTGCCATGCTATCTCTCCACCACCCTTGGTTGACTGGTAGAGAATGCCTCAGGCAATAAGTCCGCCTATGTACTTTTATGTTGCATGAAGTTTTAATAAATAAATAAAGGTAAACTGGTAACTGTAATAAATGTATCAAAAGTAATAATATTGTATATATATACAATATTATAATATTGTTCCCAAAACATTCTTTTGATGACTTTCAAGACAGACTTTACCTCTTCGTTTGATTATAAATATGGCTGACATGCATTGCCAATTCAGCTTCCTGAATCATTTTAGCCGAGAGACGTCCACTGCTGAACATAGGCCGCCCTCAAGTGTCGCCACATTGACTTTTAGGGTTCCGTAATCCGTACCCAAAAGGAGTTTTGGGTTTATTACTAAGACTCCACTGTCTGTCTGTCTGTAAGTCTGTCTTTCACCAGGCTGTATCTCATGAACCGTGATAGCTAGACACTTGAAATTGTCACAGATAATGTATTTCTGTAGCCGCTATAACAACAAATTCTAAAAACGTAATATAATAAATATTTAGGTGAGGCTCCCATACAACAAACGTGATTCTTTTGCCGTTTTTTTGCGATAATGGTACGAAACCCTTCGTGCGCAAGTCCGACTCGCACTTGGGCGGTTTTTTAATGTGAATCGTATCAAATTATTCATGAAATTAATGCGAATAATAATTCAAACGTGAACCATAGACTTAACAATTACTAAGCAACGTTTAGAGAATTCACTAATACAACGCGACAGAGGTAGAATTACGTCAACCCTTTAAATTATAGATGTTAAACAGACACTGAATAATTAATAACACGACCTCATCGTAATGAGAGGAATAGAAAATGAGACAGTTTGGCACGTTCTCCATTAGTTATAGCAAAGACATACTAAATAATATGGACTGGAAATACCTACGAAAAAAACGTGCCTACCTAAACCTCAAAATGTCTCATAAAATGGCCGCCGATTCTAAGGTTGTGTCAATCAAGCAACACACACACACTCACAAATCTCAATAATACAATATGTAAACAACCATGTGACAGCAGGACTACCACGAACACAACTACAAAATTCGTCACATAAAATGGCGAATATGGCACGTACCTACAACCGTCACTACGTCATAACAAAATGTTGCCATAACGAGCAACAACTGAAATATTGTTGTCTCTTTCATCAAATACGATTACTACATTAGAAAGAATGAAACAAAACGATGTTTCACATTCTGTATCGTATTTCACTCATATTTGTATAAGCTAATGTATGTATAGAACATCGCGGCGCCTCCATATATTTCCTATCTCAATGAGTTATAGTAGTTTAACCTTAGGGTCGACTCCCAACGAGACGCGATGCGATGCGAAGTACATAATCTGTCGTGGTCCCGCAGGCTTATTACGTATTTTTTGCAAGAGCAAAACGATAGCGATCAAACGGTTTATGTCATAAAAGTCGGAATTACCTGCAGTGTAGGTATGGTAGGTCCTATACAATCGGTTTCTTGTTGCTCGCTGTTTGTCAAATGCAATTTTTTTTTAAAAACCGCCAGCAACTTCTAAACTTTTGTATTGAAGAGCAATTATTGCGAAAAAATCGGTATCGTTTTGCTCTTGCAAAAGGTAATAAGCCTGCCGGTCGTCTTCAAGTATAATCGGCAGGTATCGGTAGGCTTACTACGTAAGACACAGCAATCAGCAATCATCGCGATCAAACGCTTAATGACATCAAAGTCGGAATAAACTACGGTGTAGTTATGGTAGATCTTACACAATCGTTTGCTAATTGCTTGCTGTTTGTCAAATACAATTATAACAAAAAAAACCGGCCAAGTGTGGGTCGGACTAGCGCACGATGGTTTCCTTACCATTATCGCAAAAAACGGCAAAAAAAACACGTTTTTTGTATGAGAGTCCCTCTTAAATATTTTTGTCGGCTACAGAACAACAACTGCCTAGCTATCACGGTTCTTGAGATACAGCCTGGTGAAAGGCGAACCGCGGAGTCTTTGTAATAGGTTCCCGTTTTTACCCTTTGGGTACGGAACCCTAAAAACGGTTACTATATTATAGAGTGATTTTTACATATAGTGTACATAGTGCTGGCCCAGGCTCCATACATTTCTGGAACATCTTCTTTACGGTTTCTGATTATCTTAAAGACTGTAAAAAATCTTTAAATGACAGCCAAGCAAGACAAACGCCTTAGCGTGCCTTCCGAGGCAGGAGTATTTAGCAACGAGCTATTTGAATTCGCGGGCGATGTATGAAGTGTGTCTCGAGTTGCAGTTCGACGCCGTGTTTGTGTTTTATTTAAGGGGCCGTCCATTAATCATGTGATATTTTTTGGCATTTTCTAACTCCTCCTCCCCCTTGGTGATACTTGGTCTCTCTTGGTGATAATCTTAAAATTATTATAATATTATCTTTAAATACAGGTATAAAGTATAATCTAATTTTATTCTGAAATTAAGGACCATGACAAAAATGTCTAGACTTTATTATATCTATGGTCTAGACACAAAGGTTGCAGGTTGTTTTTGACTGACATAAAAATAATATTAAAGGAATGGTGTATAATATTCACAGCGGATCTTTGTGTCTCTGAAGTTGGCTCTGTCAACTATTGCGCACGAAACAGTAATAACTGCATAGAGTAAGCGAGATAGGATGATGCGACAAACGTAAGCGAGTGAAAGAGACAATTATACATTGCTATCTTCACTTTTAATATTGACACAAAAATAGCTTCTTCTCGTCTTGCAGCCAATTCAGAGACACAGAGATCCATTGTGAATATTATAATCATGCAAAAAACATATAATATATTGTATTAGTACATGTACATAATATATTTAATGTACTTTGTCCTCAGACCACGGATTAGCAACTTTCTTCAACGCTAACAACTGAATAATTTTAATTCTCGCGCTGTACGGTTGAAATGTGTACATTTTTGCGTAGTAAATAAATTTCTATAATTTATCACAATCTCACAAAGCGCGTAGGTACTTACTTCGCGTTTCTGTGTGAGTTAACCCTTATAATGGTTTTAACCTTAGATGTTAATTCTAAATGCGGTTTATTGCCGTTAAGGCAGTTTCGAATGGTAAATAGGAGTACCTAGGGGATAGGGGTAACTATTTTACGAGCTTTTATTTATCTTGCAATGTATATATAGTGTGTATGGTTCAAATCTTGCATCTGAATTTTAAAGCAGTTTGGGTGACCATACATATTTATCTAAGTAAAATATTTTTAAATCAATATGGCGGACGGCCCATGACGGCGGACTAGTTATTTTTTGTGCACTGCCATGATTATGGGTATCAAATGAAAGGGTATGCTGAGAAAAATACGAAAAAAGTTTGTTTTAAAAAATAATAATTAAGGAATAATTTTATTTACCTACATGTTTGAGTTGGATGGGGAAGCAATAATAGTACAGATATAGTTATTATAATATTATAGGTTTTACTATGACAATTGTACTTTAACTGCTTCGTTGTTCTAGTGGTCTTAAGCGCTACTGCTGAGTATGAAGTTCCGGGTTCGATTCCTGAGTCGGCCAAAGCGTTATTGTCTTTTATCATCAGGAATTTCTCAATAGCAGCCCGGAATCTAGATTTGCGCCCGCTTGATGCGCTCTGAGCCGTGGTCGCTCACAATGGGCCTCATCAGAAAGCTTACAGTCACCCAAAGGGCAATGGAGAGGGCTGTGCTCGGAGTTTCCTTGCGTGATTGAATCAGAAATGTAGAGATCCGCAAGAGAACCAGGGTTACCGACATAGCCTGAAGAATTGCCAAACTTAAGTGGCAGTGGGCAGGGCACATTGCTCGCAGAACGGATGGCCGATGCGGCAGAAAGATTCTGGAGTGGTGACCGCGAAGACGTTGCGTTGGAAGGCCTCATACTAGGTGGACCGATGACCTGGTGCGAGGATCCACTGGATGCGAGACGCACGGGACCGATCAATGTGGCGACGCTTGGGGGATGCCTGTGTCCAGCAGTGGACGTCTTTCAGCTGATATGATGATGATGCAATAAGCTCGCCCCCTATAACATGGGACTTGAACATTACTAGTGAAATGTGGATGTACAAGGAGCACCTCTGTGTAACCCTTCGGTTAACACAGCCGTGATGTTAATTCTAACAATCAAAATCTAACAAAATTTAAAAAGAATTATTTCAACTAAACCATTTACAGTCGGAGGATTCATATTCGCGTGCTGGCTGACCAAAACCAGATGTATCCTCCGACTGCACAGCATGATTTTCTTCTTGTTTAATTCTCTCTTAAGCACTCTCTCTCTCTTTCTGACTTTTTAATTCGCTTCTTAAGCAGTCGGGTTTTTTGATTTTTTGAATTAACTTTTTTTATTTATGATTTTTTAGTAAACATTGATTTTACGAGTTAGGTACATTTAAACATATGGGTGATATATATATATATATATTTGAAATCACCTCTTAAACCCTTTATTTTGATACCCCACGCGATGTTTTTTTATTTTTTTTCTCTTACGACTTATTGTCGGGCCTACGTTGTCCCCACATATCTAAGTATAATGCTGTAACAAGGAAATATTGTAAAACCAAACCATTTTTTAAAAGAGTATCCATGGAGTTTCTTGCCGGTTCTCTTCCATAGGAAACGACCAACCCGAACCGTGCCCCTTTTGTCGACGTTTTATAAGTGCCCATGTAGGCCTATATGAAATAAAAAATAGTTTATTTTTTATTTTTGATGGGTTTGTAAGAAAAATATAATAGGACCCCACAATATGGCGCCCAAAATCCGCCATCTTTCTATTTTCCAATTTTATTGTAGCCAGTGACACTTGCAAGGTTAAGACAAATCGATTGACACAAGAATCATCAAAATCGGCCTACGCGTTTGGTCTCTAGAACGCCACATAGGTACATACATACATACATCGACTGATAAACACATTACCCTCCTTTGGCAGTCGGGTAATGAAGCTAGTTGCACATTCGCAAGCGTCAGTAGGTCGTCACCTGTCGGTATCGTGTGTATCACACTAATAATATAATGGAGAAAGTTTGTGAGTTTGTATGTTCGTTACTTCTTCACGCCAGAACGGCTGGATACACGGCACAGATATAGATTGTAGTCAGGAATAACCATATATATAAATCTAACTAAATGACGCGATTGTATGTACTTCGCGTGTCAACAAGTAAAATTTCACAATTTAAAAAAAACCCCGACACATTTGTCTTGCGAAAACACCCCAATTCAAACAGTAAAATGCCCATAACTTTTGAAAGGCTGAACCGATTTTATTCAAACATAGCTAAGAACACTCTCGACAAAATTACCTTTCAAAAAAAAAAAACTAAATTGAAATCGGTTCATCCGTTTAGGCGCTATGATGCCACAGACAGACACACAGATACACAGATACACAGCAACACACGTGAAACTTATAACACCCGTCTTTTTCCGGCGGGGGTTGAAAAACGGAGTAAAATTACGATCAATGATCGTACTTTGTGCTTTTCATTTAGCATTATTGGCACCGGAAATCCACCAAAATCTAGAACAAGTAAAATTTCAAAATTTAGAAAACCCCCGAAACATTTTTATTTAATGCTACATTATTTCTCTAGTACTTAGTAGATACGCTTCGATCGGCAATCTATTGAACACGTAATTATGACACGTTATCTTGCGAAAACACCCCGATTCAAACAGTAAAATATAACAGCCCATAACTTTTGAACGGCTGAACCGATTTTATTCAAACATAGCTAAGAACACTCTCGACAAAATTACCTTTCAAACAAAAAAAACTAAATCTTATTCGGTTCATCCGTTTAGGCGCTATGATGCCACAGACAGATACACAGATTCACAGATACACGGATACACAGCAACACACATCAAAATTATAACACCGCTCTTTTGCCGGCGGGGGTTAAAATATATATAATCTAGCACAATATGGCTTATATAAGGCTTGTATATAAGCCATATTGTGCTGTAAAAATTGTATAGAAATAGTTGGCCGAGGCATTGGAAATGTTTTCTTTCATTGGTAAGTAAATTTGTTTTTAAAGGCGAACGGCAGGCTTGTATGGGAGTTTCGTACCGCTAATAGAAATTTCGTGTTTTGGGATATTTTTGGTTTTATTTGGTAGTTAATATGATAGATAATCCCTTTTTATATTCTTAGATTTTTTAAACTTGGGACGTAAATGTTATAACCAGTTTTATTTTTTAAGGTTATGTACTAGTGTACCAATGTAGATTGTTACATATAGGTATTTGTCGCATTATGTGTTAAGTAAATTATTTATTGCTATCTTTGTAGTGTTTTACTTACCATTAAGTAGGTAGATTGAGGTGCGGATCGTACTTACTCAGGGCATTAGGAGATACCTATATCCAGCAGCGGACTGCAACAGTTTGATAATGATGAGTTTGATTATATTTAATGTTATTTTTATTTCTAAGTAATTAATTATGAATTCAATATTTGTGTTACTTTACGTAAGGCAATTTCAAATAACATAACTGCGTTTAACGGACGATTTTATAACGTTTATATATTAAAATCTTTAGATTGATGTTATTAATTAATCCGAAGTTTTAAAAATAGTAAACTTACATGCAAATAAATGGCTTAGTTGACATTATAAGTGGTACAAATTCTATAACCGAACAACAGAAAAAGTATGCGGTACGAAATCTGCCATTCACCTTTCTGTGAAAAAGTGGCACGCTTGGTTTTCATACAGATGGAGGACTTCCATTATCTAGTTAGATTTATGTCTGTGGGAATAGCACATTGGATACTATTTATTCCGAGAATATGTTCCTTCGGGATAACGATTCACGCGGGCGAAGTCACCGGCAGAACTTCTATTTCGATGATGAATATTATCGGATGCGTTGTCGTAATTTGTTTATCGTACGTGCTACCACCGTATCAATGTCACGACTCAGCATTTTAAATAATTGGAGTGAAAACTCTAATTAATAAACAAACAAAATGTATATAATGTAGTCAGCATTACATTTTACGCCCATTTAGCAATTTAATTACGGAATTGTAAATGAAGAAGTTCATTCATCATGTCATATTCACACTTTCTTCCTTTTTAGGGTTCCGTAGCCAAATGGTAAAAAACGGAACCCTTATAGATTCGTCATGTCTGTCTGTCTGTCCGTCCGTATGTCACAGTCACTTTTTTCCGAAACTGTAAGAACTATGCTGTTGAAACTTGGTAAGTAGATGTATTCTGTGAACCGGAAGATTTTCACTCTAAAATAGAAAAAAAACAATAAATTTTGGGGGTCCCCATACTTGAAACTGAAAAAAAAAATTTTTTTCCATCAAACCCATACGTGTGGGGTATCTATGGATAGGTCTTCAAAAATGATATTGAGGCTTCTAAAAATTTTTTTTTCTAAACTGAATAGTTTGCGCGAGAGACACTTCCAAAGTGGTAAAATGTGTGCCCCCCCCCCCCCTTACTTCTAAAATAAGAGAATGATAAATCAAAAAAAAAAATATGATGTACATTACCATGTAAACTACCACCGAAAATTGGTTTGAACGAGATCTAGTAAGTAGTATTTTTTTTAATACATCATAAATCGTAAACCGCAATTTACCAAGTACGGAACCCTTCGTGCGCGAGTCCGACTCGCACTTGGCCGGTTTTTTTATAATATTAATGCCTACATATGCGCAATAAGCAAAATGGCGACGACGCTGACGAGCTGCTTCCAGGTCACTCTGTCTTCGGCTCTTCTCATGGCAGTGGGTCGTGATCCTGCAGCCTACTTGCGAAAATGAGTTCGGCAGAGCAAAGGGCATTTATTTTTTTATTGTAACAATTCCACCGCACTATTCCCAAACCACTGCAACTCCTGAAAGCCAGAATCAACAGTGGCGACCACCAGAAAAGCGGCGAGGCAATGAAGCTCGACGAAGTCCCGGAGAATGAATTTAACTGTCTTGGATCCCGCAACGAAATTAACAAGAAAAGAACTTTGAATTAATCAATTCTTTATTTGCACCCAGAAATTCTTACAGCAATCCTAATATTTATTTACAATTTTATGTTGTATTTAAATAAAAGTAGGAGGTAGTGTCATTTCTGCTGTTGCAAGTTACCTATACTCCATTTGAAATAACATTAGAATGTTTCCAAATCTTTTTACAGTCCGTTCAACCGATTTTGAGTTCTGTCCCGTAAACATAAGGATGACATAAAAAGCATAAACCTGTTACCAAAACCAACTGTTTACTACAGCTACCATTTGTCGTATCACCAACGCAATAGAAGTTAAAATCGGTTGAATGGGCTGTAAAATAGGCTAATTTAACCGCTTATTTAATCTAATGTTATCGCAAATGGAGTTTAGATGCTAAATAACCTCATTTTAGCGTGCCCAAAATATTTTGTCGAATGCCACCAGAGGCACGCGTGCCATAGGTTCGCCATCCCTGTTCTATGTTATGGATTTGTTTTCCGCATTTAGTCCTTCAGATGGACCATTGTGCGTGGGCCATGGCGGCCGTTTGGTGGTTATTCCAACCAGCTCACCTCCCTCCAGAAGTTAATTAAAGCTCCTGGTTTGCTTAGAACATCTGTGTAAGTTCTGGGTGTCTTGAGGGTTTGTGTTCTTATCTGTATCTGTTGTTTTTAACGGCTTCCTCAGCCTCCATGCACGCCCTGCACTGAGGACTGTCCGTTATGCCTATTGTGTAGAAGTCACCAGTCGCAGGCCGTTAGGCAGGTTAGCCTATTATCCAAGGATGGTATCACCTTGATTTGATCTGACCAGTGACGCGTGTAGGCCCGGTAAACGACCGCGTGGTATTTTTCCGTCTCTTGACTTGATTCGACTAGCATATCAAAAATAGCTAACAAATAATGTATATAATGTACCGGCTCACAGTGATTATAAACAAAAATAAGATCAATCACAAAAACATTGTTAATAAACATAAATAAATAAATAGTGCTAAATTGATTCATGACCGTTTGAAGCGCGTTCGTGAGTAATCAATGATATTTATAATCGAAAACCTTTTGATGTGGCCCAGGACAAAAGTGGTTGAGGGAACAAAACGCGTACTCGTTTCAAAGCCGCGTGACCCAAAATTTTGCAGTTTTTTGTACTTTCCTTATTATTATATGACTTTAAAAAAAGCCTTAGATCAAAATTTTGATAGTTAAATTGTCTTTGAGATGGTGATATTTCCATTAAAATACGTCAGGTGGTTTTGGTGCGATTGTCGTGGTTTTGTCAGTGTTAACATGACTTTACAAATTAATTACACTATGTTACACGAATAAAACTCAAAATTTTCTTAGATCAAATTATTAAGAAAATGGTCTAATGACACATATATATTTTTCAAAAAATTATGAGTAGCCGTTTAGACGTGATTCTCATTTTAAAATCAGCTACTCAAGGTAATCGCCTTAAACGACTCATATTTTCCTGAAATCCTTTACGAACTGTTCCCTCACCCAATGTACACACGCAGTCCGAATTATAGAGACTGAGAAGTGTCGCAAAAGCCGAAACAAATTTTTCAGGCGTGCCATAACCACGACCACTCCACCAGGAGGGTACGACTTAGAAGAGGCAGAAAAAACATTGCCCTGACACAGACCCTTTTACAGCCTGTGCCATAGGACTTTTAACGATAGTAAATATACTCCATAAAAATAAATATACTCCATAAACTTCTGTACAGTTGGCTAAATATCTGTAGACAGATTGTAAGCCCCAAATGAAACAACCACTAACTCATGAACCAATACATTTCATCTCATAATAATGTTAAAAAGCATTTGCTTTAATATTATATTATATCTGTGTGTCTTTGTAATGTAGTTTTCTAACTCCGAAAAATGTTCGGTTAAGTATTTCCAGAGCTAACACCTCTTGTAAACAAATAAACAATTTACCTCTTAATAATATTAATTAAGATTACAAGAGACGAAACACACGCATACTCGCCTTTCGATTGATTTGATTGTACTCTTTGCGAAACGAGCAACAATGCTGAAATAAACTAAAACAATACGGTATTCGAGGAGAGCAGTGGTGGCTCAATGGTATCGGCCGCGACTTACAAGTTGTAGGTCATGGGTTCGAGCCCAGGCAGGCGCTTTACTTTGTGTAAATTATTTCTTCACCACTGCTCTCAAAACGGTGAAGGAAAACATCGTGAGGAAACCGGCATGTCCTAGAACCAAAAATTCGAAGACATGTGACATCCACCAACCCGCACTGGGCCCGCGTGGTGGATTACGGCCCATTCCCTCTCATAGAGAGGAGGCCTGTGTAACAGCAGTGGGAACATTAATAGGCTGATGATGTGATGATGTGAATAAGGTACTCATTAGTAGCATTTACATGCATGAAATGTTTCACAACCTCAATCTTGCATGTAAAGAAATCAGACAAAAAATAGAAAATTCTCCAGCTTTTTCTTTCATACCCGCTCGTTCAAGTGGCTCTTCAAATACCCCCCTCCAACTGACTTTATCGATCCAGCAGAAAAGCTCCCAGCTGGGAATAACTGCCATGGCCAACCTGGAAAGCCCTAAATAGGCTGCGAAGCCAAGTGGGTCACTGTAAGTACAACCTGGCCAGATGGGGGTACTCCGATCAGCCACATTGCGACTGTGGAACCACACCGCAAACGATGCCCCATCTGCTGTACCGCTTTCTGTGCACAAACACCTGTGCGATCCCAACGCTAGGGTTGTCGACGTGGCTGAGTTCTGGTCGAAGCACAACATCTAAATTAAAAACTGAAAATGGAATCATACACATGATGAAGAAGAAGAAGAACTCCGCTCCCGCTCCTAACTTGCGCCCCAAAATTAATTTCAATTGCTATCACATCAGACGGCGGCTGATTTCAAGTGTACGTGTTATGTATTTATAATATTTATTTGTTCTTTTACTTTATTTATGTATTAAGATATATCATGATGTTTGTGGGTAGTTGACTATTTTTGTGTATGACATAATTTATTTATGTACTTTTGGCAGCTAGCTTAGTTACAGCCATATAACACAAACACAATGTAATGTCGATTCGACATAATAAAGATTTTATGAACTTCTGTGTGTTAGCCAGAATAGTGAGATATTTTAGTAGAGTGTAATTGTAAACTTAAATTGTTATGGATAATATTTTTGTGTTCACCAAAAATCTAAAGGTACATCTAAAATACTGATCGTGCACCAAATATTAGTTGATCTACGAATAAATTATGGTCAAAGAATCAGTACAAGAGCGAGCGAAGCGAGCTCGGGAACTCAGGGCACCCCGACACGGATAGGTTAGGTTCGAACGAGATGACGGGAGCTGAAGTGAGCGAGCAAAGCGAGCGAACTCAGCTCCCGTCATCTCGTTCGTGTTAGGTTACTTTTGACCCTGCAGACAGAAATAGGAGCCCCGCACAGCGGGGCTACGTCGACTTATATGAATATATTTTGGTGCACATTCAGTATATTTGGTGGAACACAGGCAAAATTAGGTAAATGAAATGGGAATAAATTGAATTACTTTTAAATACCATCCAATTGTTATTAACTAACTTTGAGTTTTCTACAGATTTAATATATGTATTGATATTGATCGATGAAGATAGCCACTTTGACCGATGACTCTTTCGCTGAGTGCTATTTAATCTACTTTTTGTCCCGGAATACGCAAGTTACTGCAGTTACCAAAGGAATAAAGAAAAGCTAGTTTTCAGTAAAGACTTCCCCAGGCACGGAGATGCAGGGCTCTGTAGTCCAAAGAGCCATTCAGCATCTATACTTACGTATATTTCAAAACTTTAATCACTTGACATTCTGATGTCAACCGCTTTTCAAACAAGACAATGGATTCCTCGTTCCCTTCCTACCCTCTAACGACTTACTAACAAGCTGCCGCCATTTGTCTTTGTTGTGAACTGACAATTAATATACAGCGGTCAGAAGTAATTAGAAGCTCTGTGTTTCATTAAATTGGACAAGTTTCAATGTACTGGGGACTTCGGAAGATGATTTACGATTCGAAAATAATAAAGGATGTAAAAAAATAATCAACAGAACCCATTTCCAGCATCTTTGAAAATGTTTTCTGTTTATCTGTTTAGTTGTGCACGCATCACGAAAAATGTTCGAAACCAATGTAGATAACTTTTATAGGTACATAAAAATTGGGCGTAACTTCACAGATAATATAATACTACCATACAGATGCCTCATCCCATACAAAGAAACCGTGCCGACGTAACTAGTATTTTTCATCTTATTATACTGATTATTTTTTGTAAATCGATCACTTTCGGTTCCATTTCACGTCGATAGATAGATCACCATCTACATCCGTGGTATGGAACAGAACCGAACGCGATCGATGTACAAAAAATAATCAGTATAATCAATATAGAACGTCGGCACAGTTTCTTTGTATGGGATGAGACCCGACTGGTAACATGAAGTAGGTATTACTTAGTTCTTGTTTTATCGCAATCGGTTCACTCTATCAAAAGAAATATGAATAAAAAGAATAAAAAAATCACAAGTACAACACACTCAATTCAGATACTTGGACAGTTGAACTCCATATTCTATATATAGCGTTGTGCATTTGACGTCATTTTCTGAATGGCGGTTTTAACATTCTCCGCGGAAGAATGATCCTAGAAATAAAAATGGGTAGGTTAGGTAGGTAGGGTAGTAGGTAGGTAGGTAAGTAGGTTAGGGTGGGCTCTGCCCACTGGGCAGTTGACGGCAGCGCAGCCGCGGGCACAACCAGTAATTTAATAAAAAAAAAACAAATTTCAAATTCAAATTCAAAATCTTTATTTCGAGCTAAGACTCCTATAGGGTTAGTAACAATGTGTATTACAAGTAAAATTTCACAATTTAAAAAACCCCCGACCCATTTATCTTGCGAAAACACCCCGATTCAAACAGTAAAATGCCCATAACTTTTGAACGGCTGAACCGATTTTATTCAAACATAGCTAAGAACACTCTCGACAAAATTACCTTTCAAACAAAAAAAAACTAAATCGAAATCGGTTCATCCGTTTAGGCGCTATGATGCCACAGACAGACACACAGATACACAGATACACAGCAACACACGTGAAACTTATAACACCCCTTCTTTTTCCGGCGGGGGTTAAAAACTACGTGTTAGTAAACAACACGATACGGTGACACATGTAACTGACAGCAGTGAACTATATACGGACAGTCCACTCTGTCAGCAATCATTTTCAGAACCCTTTTAGGGCTGTCCATAACTCGGGCCACCATTGATGTCGCGCGCTTGCGCATTATCGCGTAAAAACAATCCACACGCCGCCGCAAACATCCCTGATGCACTACACCGCCAAGGCAACCCCAACAGTTTTCTGAACGCGTTATTGTACTGGACCCGAAGGGCTCCATACGATGCCCGCGAATACTTCTCCCACAGGCTGCAAGTGTAGAAGGTGGTACAGAATGCTCTAAAGAGCAACTATAAAACCGATCTTATTATTACTCTGTCCAATAAGTGATGGTCATTATTCAGACATTTGTATTAAATTTTCTTTTGGCATATGCAGTTTTAACAAATTTTACTGGTGCAACACTGTATTTTCGTCTTCTTTCCTGATGTTAGGGGTCATAGGGCAAGATTTTGTGTAAAGATTGAATTGTGTTTTGTGTGTGTCGATTCCTGACTCGGGCAAAGGGTTATTGGGTTTTTCCATCTGGAATTCTTCAGTAGCAGCCTGGTGTCTGGATTGATCTCCGGTTGATGGCAATACGCTTGCTCCCTGTTACATACCAGGGTTGTTGCGAACATCAGTATCAGCATCCACGGAACTTCAGTATCATTAAACAACTTCCTCAAAAGGAAGAGGTTAACACTTCGATCTTTGTTTTTTTTTGTGTGTTGAGGAACTTTTTACTATACTTCATAAAAGATAGCTTGATCTCTGCGACAGCTGTCAGTATCAATACAGTAACAATAGCGCTTGACAGGCTAACAATAACGTATACGTCAGTTTGACATATGTCACAGAGATCAAGCTATCTTTTATGAAGTATAGGTGAATCGATTTTGATTATTCTTTTTTATTTGAAAGCCGGTGCCAGTGTTGTCATATGGTCCCATTAAAATTTCATCAAGATCTGGTGAAGAACTTCGGAGATATACATCAGAACTCTTCAATAAATAACGGCAAATCACTCGGGATAGCTGCAATCGCATGTCTGTTTATTGTTTACACCATTTCATGACAACATCACACTGGTACGCTCTAAAGGGGTACGCAGTTCATCCTGGTCACGGGGTCTCATTGCTAAGAAAGAAAATTTGGTTCAAATAAATTTCACTATATGGCTTGAAATTAACATTTTCTAGAATTGAACATAAAAATTGTATGTTCTTGTTTAATCAACTCTCCTAAGTACAAAATTATGGAATATTGGTGTCTTAATTCATATTTCAAAGATTATTCGAACGGATCATTTAAAATTGATGCCAATAGATGGCGCATTTTTAAATTTCTGAGGCATTCCACTCGATTGTTAAAATTTGCATTGTGAAACATTTTGGTGCAAAAAAACTGTAAAAACGTGCAAAAAAATACTATAAAACAAACCTTCGCTGCTTTCTATTATAGTATTATATTATCTGTATACTCTCATTCCGCCGGTTTTGTTTAAGTTTCATGTTATTGGGTTAATCTATTATTGCATCACTTTAGGCATTATAGGTAACTAGCCTATAGAACTGGTCCATTATGTACCACAACCAAAAAGTAAAAATTAAAAAATCTTTTATACAAAAAAATACAACGGGCTTCCAAATAAAAACACTGCAAATTGAAAAATAAGTTCAATTTCAGCAGTCGGTGTCAAAAAACGAAGAAACGACAACAACAAGAAGAAAATCATGCCGTGCAATCGAAGGATACATATTCGGGAGCTGGCTGACCGAAACCAGATGTCCCTTAGTCCCCTTGTGACGGGTCAAGGTCAAGGCCCCGCCACTAAAGAGAGTCCCTACTAATCTAATTTCTAACATGAGATTGATTATTTTGTTTATGAAAGTTCACAATTCTGACAATATTTTATTTCAAAACCGAGGAAAACAGTGCAACTTTTGGATATATATATCGTACTTTTTCCTTGTTTTCATAAGAACATAATTAAAATCATAATAAGCATCCGCTGACGTCAGTGATAAAATATCAGCATCAACATCTGCTTATGTGAAAAAAATGTCCATCAGCAACAACTCTGTAGTGCCGTAAAACGGTTATCCTCGAAAGCATACTCCTTAGTATCGGCTAGGTTAAATAGATTCTTGTACATTATTTTTAACCCCGACGCAAAAATGACGGGGTGTTGTAAGTTTAACGTGTCTGTGTGTGTGTGTCTGTCTGTGGCATCATAGCTTGCGAACGGATGTATCGATTGTTATGACATTTCGATAGATTGTAGATTGAAGCGTGTCTACTACTAGGTATATTATATGTAGTTTAAAAAGCATGAAATAAAATTGTTATTTAAAATTTTAAAAACCGCCACCACAAAAACCTCTAAAATGCAAAAAATAAGCCCCGTACTCGCGTCGGGGCACCGCTAAGTAAATAAAATAAACTGCTGTAAACGTTGGTGGTTCCCCGACGAGAGTACAAGGTTAATTTTTTGTTTTTAATAGGTTTTTGTGGCGGCGGTTGTTTAATTGTAATATGGTGTTTTCGTGTAACTAATAGTTTTGCTTTAAAAAATAAATATAAACAATATTTTTTCGCTACTTTTGGATTGACAAAACGACTTGGATGTTTAAAAATAAAAAAAAAATTGAATAGCATATGTAAATCAAAGAATATTTTGCAAACAAAGCTGTTCAAAAGGAGGTTCAATATTGATATTCTGGCTCCGAGCGGGTGCACGGCCAGTACTGCGTTAACATTGGCGAATATATACGCCTTAAACAGAACTAGCAAAATTAGGGTGATATATGTACTAAGGTGCATTTCGTTTCGGGGTACTCAGGCATCATTTAAGTATGTATATATGTATGTATAATTGTATGTATGTGTCCTTTCTTTGTATGACGATGGTATGCCATTGAAGTGGGTATAATTGCGTTGTTCTCATTCATGTCAAGCAGTTTGTTGGCTCCGACACACACGATTAGTACGGCGCGTGACATACCTGTTTATCTTTTGATGTTTGGTATGCTATATAGTTCAGTAGCTTTATGGTTATAGAGGTCGTCAAAGTGGTCAGTCTCATTGAGTTGAAATAGTAAATTAAAGAAAACAAGTGTTTCTTTTACACAGCACAGAATAGTAGTCTATAGTATACCAATATTATAAAGAGCAAAAAAAATTTTTTTTTGTCCGAATAGGCTCCGAAACTACTGGATCGATTAAAAAAAATATTTCAACTATAGAAAGCTACATTAATCCTGAGTGACATAGGCTATTTTTAATCCCGAAAACGGGTCCTGTAGGTTGGTGCACGGGAGTGAAGCCGCGGGGAACAGCTAGTGTGATATTTGCATATGAAATTACATAATATTTTACCCAATTTCCAGCGGAAATTGCATATTATATCTAATATCTAGTGATGATGCATATTTTGGCTATATTTATTATATTTTCGATAGGTTACCCTATTGGTATGTGTATTAATAAACTCTTACCAAAATTTCGCCCGTATACACTAGCAATTTTCACTTATAAAGTATTTTGGATTGATAGAAGACATTTAGAACACCTACCTACGTGACTGTACGTTTTAGAAAAAAAAAAAATTGTGTTGTGCATTATAATTATTATCATGTACAATGTTTTGGTATTGATAATTTATGAATGAATAATCTACAAATTTTATGCTGTTTTAGAAAGAAAACAAAATACCCGCCACCGTTTTCCTTTTTTTCGTTTTCTAAAACTTTAATGTTGCATATTTTACTAATTTGCATGCATATTTTACGCATTGTTCGTGGTTATTTGCATGTTTATTTCAAGCTTTTAAGTAGCATATAATCCTGTCCTTAGTAATATGAGTCCTTCTCCTTTTACGTACTCGTAGGTTTATAAACTATACTATTTAAACAACAGGCTTTTCTCGCATTTTCCCATAGGTAACAGTGTATTTTTAAGGGATAAAATATAGCCTATAAATCTCAGCAATAATTAGCCAACAAGGATCAAGATTACAAAGTCATACTAACATAACCTTTGACGTGCCTTTGACAGCTCAATTACTGTGTATAATTTTGCCTTAATAAAACTTTAAAAACTCCAGGTCACGCTTTCGTTTGTCAGAGTCTATCCTGTAATTCCCACTCATTGCAAATTAACTTGAATCCACTTCAACATACAAATACTTATTTCAAAGCTTTGCAGAAAGTGATATTCCAATTAAATGCAATCCGTATTGACCTTTAAAAATACAATATTCATTGTTGAAGATTCAATCACAATCAAATAACATATTTTCCAATAAATGTATGTAATTGAATCAAACACTTTGAATTCAATTCGAATGCTTGAAAATAAAATGAGCAATTATTTCCATTTAAATGAACTTAATTAATTCGAGAGTTGGTGGAATTCAAAAATATTGAATACCAATTCGTTAATAAAATATGCTCGTGTGGGTTTAATTGAACGGAGTTTTCTGTTTTAATTGTTCCAATGAACTAATTCGAGTTTCAAGATAAATGCCAATATAGACGTATGATGATAAGTGGGTAATTTAATTAACAATTTATTCAATTGAAACAGAGTGATTTTATGATATAATATGAGATGTAGGCAATTAATGTGTTTACTGATATAGTAAATCATATTACTTAACCAAATATTTGTTTTTATTGTTATCTATCAATTTATTATTCTTATAATGCTATCCTTCACCTTCATCTAATTATTCCATTATCATCTGCCTGGCCTTTTCCCAATTATTGTTGGGGTCGGCTTCCAGTCTAACCGGTTTCAGCTGAGTACCAGTGTTTTACATAGAGCGACTGCCTATCTGACCTCCACAACCCAG
Source organism: Orthosia gothica (assembly GCA_949775005.1). Lineage (NCBI taxonomy): Eukaryota > Metazoa > Arthropoda > Insecta > Lepidoptera > Noctuidae > Orthosia > Orthosia gothica. The sequence goes on along the minus strand of OX459035.1, from coordinate 5,014,250 downwards.
TAACTGGGTAACACCATACCCCTTGGCAAGAATGGTGTCATATTTCAAGCTTCTGACGTTTCGTAACGACTGTCAAAGATCTCCAAATGACAGCCGGGACCAACGGCTTAACGTGCTTTCCAAGGCACGAAGAAAACTCGGTATGTTGAAATAGTCACTCATCCACGGACCGACCTCGGCAAGCGTTGCTTAACCTTGAAGATCGACCCGTGCGGCTGTTATTATTTAGCCACGAGCTCGTTATCTAATTATTTATTTAATTAATTATTCCATCGATTTATTAAAAACTATCTTTTGCCTGCGGCTTCAACCGCGTGAAATGTGTTTTATTATTGCAAGGGAACATTAAATCGAGTTTATCGTGATAAAAAGTATCATATGTGGTAATCTAGGTAACAAATTATCCGTGTGCAATTTCATAAACATCTGTTCAGCTGTTTTAGCGTGTTTAAAAGACAAACATACAAACTTTCTCGTGATTCCAAACATTAACATGTTACCAAACTAAACCTCTTTGAAATGTCCTATAGACAACGAAGTATCTATTTACATTAATACAACAGTAACGAAGTATTTACTTTAATATAACAGTTACAGTATTTACTTAGTACTTGTAATGTTTAGTGTTTAATCATATCGTCATAGTTATTATCACACTATTGGAATTTCAAGTGAAGATAACTAGTAAATAATGTATTAGGTACCTACCTTCTTGCACATATATTTTTTGTGACCCTGATTCGTCCCACTCCTGGAAAGAGGACACCCCCCTGTTTCATCCATTTTCCTCTCTAATATTTGTATATTATATTACATTGAAAATATTTTCCTGTAAGTGCATCTATATGCAGTTTTAGGACAGAAGGTAGATTTTGTTGTGTTAATAAATGAGGGAATATATAGGTGAGGATTTAGTGCAGAGTGTACTGCGTGAGATCGACAAACGGATGGTAATGGTACTGCGACTCACCATAGTTCGAATGCACGTGTTAGAATTTGATGTATGTGTGACGTCATTAAATCATGAATTTTCATTTTTCAAGTCACTATGATTTGCTTCATAATAATTACAAGTCACAATGGTTTGTACATACCTGTCATATTTATTGAGCACCTACCGACAAATGTCGAAGACCTACCTAAATTATTATTGTATTGTCAACTACCTACAAATATAAAAGAGTGAAAAGAAATATTGTTGTGTGTACAGGAAATAACTCTAAACTTATATTTAAGCCACATTGATGATATACCTATAAATTATTACGTAATTTGTAATGATCATTGCGATGTACCCTGGATTTTATATTTTGCTATATTTGTATTTTATAAGTCCTTTGAAACAATTAGTACAATACTGTCTGTTAGTATCAATATTCTTTCGAAGATTGATTAAGAACGACTAAATAGGCATTATTAAATTCCTTAATTATCTACATTTTAAAACAATTTCACTACTTGATAATTAATTATTGTTCACCTAATTATAAAATTATTAAAAAAAAAAAAAAAAAATTTTTGCCCTTCTTCCCCACGTGAACTAGTGTAGCAACCGGGCAGTAAGCTCAATGAGCCTTCTAAATATGAATTAATTGACAAGCCTTACTTAAATAAATACCTAGTCTTGTCTTTCTGTGCTTTTATTCATAAAACCCTTTCCTGTCACGCCACATACATTGGAACTCTGATAAACAGTAAATAACTAACAACCATCTTGACATTCAAAGCTTGCTATCTTGGTAGATACCAATACTTTTTAAGAGTTCCATTCATGATTCTAACACACGCTTGTGCGAGACACTGAAGTTCGACATCACTCTAGTGCGAAAAATGGTTTTGCGAAAGTAGTTCGACATAACGGTAGTGTAACAACCGATTTTGCGACAGTACTGTAATTGTACATTACGTTGGTGCACTATTACAGTAGTTTGATAGGCGTATGTGCCATTTGGCATGCTCCAAAACTAGTACGAGTGCATATTGATGACTAACTGAAACTGCTAGGCATCAAATAGCCCGTTTCATGGTACTTCTAATGATTTAATTGTACTTCATCTTTTAAAGTAATGTACCTATACGTTGTCAGTAAGCTTACAGTCACGCAAAGGGCAATGGAGAGGGCTATGCTCGGAGTATCCTTGCGTGATCGAATCAGAAATGTAGAGATCCGCAAGAGAACCAGGGTTACCGACATAGCCCGAAGAATTGCCAAACTTAAGTGGCAGTGGGCAGGGCACATTGCTCGCAGAACGGATGGCCGATGGGGCAGAAAAGTTCTGGAGTGGCGACCGCGAACCGGAAGACGATGCGTTGGAAGGCCTCCCACCAGGTGGACCGATGACCTGGTGAAGGTTGCGGGGATTCGCTGGATGCGGGACGCACGGGACCGGTCAATGTGGCGACGCTTGGGGGAGGCCTATGTCCAGCAGTGGACGTCTTTCGGCTGATATGATGACCTATACGTTAAGAAGGAGCTCGTGGCTAAATAATAACAGCCGCACGGGTCGATCTTCAAGGTTAAGCAGCGCTTGACGAGGTTGGTTCGAGGATGGGTGACCATTTCAACATACCGAGTTTCCTCCGTGCCTCGGAAAGCACGTTAAGCCGTTGGTCCCGGCTGTCATTAGAAGATCTTTGACAGTCGTTACGGGTATTCAGAAGCTTGAGATACTAGACTTGCCAAGGGGTATGGTGTTACCTAGTTACTGGGTTGTGGAGGTCAGATTGGCAGTCGTTCCATTTAAAACACTGGTACTCAGCTGAATCCGGTTAGACTGGAAGCCGACCGCAACAAACAATTGGGAAAAGGCTAGGCAGATGATAATGACCTTTACGTTAAGGGCCAAGTGATTCTGGGTGCTGTTTATGTCACCCGGGGAATATGAATAATCTCAAGGATAACCACTGATATAAATCTAACTAGATGACGCGATTGTATGTACTGCGCGGGTCAAAAAACGGAGTAAAAGTGAAGTAATTTGAGATTTTCATTTAGAATTATCGGCACCGGTAAGCCACCGAAATCTAAAAAAATACCTTTTTATGTCATATTGAGCTGTAGTGACTGTATAGAAAGAGTTGGCCGATGTATTGGAAATGTTTTTTTTCATTGGTAAGTAAATTCGTTTTAAATTTGTGTGTGAAAAAGTGGCACGCTTGGTTTTCATACAGATGGAGGGACTTGCGTTATCTAGTTAGATTTATGTATGTGGGTTACACAATTAATACTTATTTAAACTTCATTATATATCACTACAGACTGGATTATATGCAACATATTAAATGATATATGCACAACCATTTGTCGCACTAGCGTGATGTCGGACGTCAGTGTGTCGCTCAAGCTTGCATTCGAACTATGGTGAGTCGAAGTACCGTTTTGTCGCACAAACTTTAATCGCAGATCTATTTGTCGACCTCACGTAGTACACTCTGCATTTAGCTATTAAAATCCTCAAAATTCAAAATTCATGTATTGGTCTGATTTTTGGTACATTTTTCATAAGATCTTAATAATAAATAATTAGTTTCTCAAAAATCTACCTTTAATGTGTACACTCTTTCGCATAATTGGTAATTATTATAAAACAGAATAATCAAAACAATATAAAATAAAATAGTTACAACGAAACACAACATAAATTAAGACAGAAACGTCAAGCAAAACATTAACAATTGAATATACATAAAAATAACGAATGAATTGGAATGTCAAAATTATATAAATGTTAATTCGCCAATAGAATAATAGCATTTATTTTTTCCAATAATAGATGTCTTAATGTGTTTTTAAATTGAATAATATTTAAGGCTTATGTTTAACTAACCACCAGATCTAGTAAAATGTAACGGCTAAAAATCACTTTATATTGCCAAAAATATTAAATGGTCACCAAAATTAAATCCATTTTAGCATGAAAGTAGAACCAAAAATTTACAACTTGTGATCCAACTTAAAACAACCAACACCAATTTATGATTGTTAAATCCAAAAATAGTTAAGGAAAACAAAAAAAATAAACATTTCTGCGAGCAACTTGGAAGTAGGAGAACGCGCTCGCCGGCCGCTACCGCGGCACCGCTCGCTTCCCTCGCTCGGCTCGCGCGCGGTTGGTCAAAGTTCTCACCTAACCTAACCTAACCTATTTCACAACCAATAATTTACTATTAAAATTTGGTAACCAATTTAACTAAATTTGGTTATCATAGTACAATTTTAGGTAATAGAGGTTGGTCACAAGGTTATTTTTGGTAGTCATTATATTTATACCCAATATTTAAGTCCTTAATGCCATTTGGTAATTTATTAAATATTTCACTATTTGCCGTTTTCATTTCACACATATTTCCTCACCTATATAATCCCTCCTATAACAACACAAAATCTACCTTCTGACCTAAAACTATATCACCAGGTTCAAAATAAACACACCTTAAGTTTCACCATTTTTTTTCCAATCAAATTCAACCCTTTCGTGTGTTCTATCGTATTGTTTTAGGCTTAAATCAATATTGAGCGATTGGCCCCGCGAGTGAGATCAACATTCATTCGTATTTACCTGGCCCTGGCCCATTTGTTGGCCCCTGGGCCATATTGTGAAAGGGTTTGGTTTGATATTAATTTAAACCACGTAAGATACACCGTGTGTAAAAGGAGATGTTCGATTTTGGGCCATCTATATGTACACTACATAGATAAATAGGAAAAAAATAGAGGAATACCATAAAAATACTAATAAATTAATTTGAAAAAGGGTACAGACGTAAAAAATTATCAATTGATCAATTTTTTACTAAGATAACCCTATTTTTAGGGCAGCCATGACGGTTGTGTTTGACATGACGTTCGACGACTTTGACAGTTTTAAGAAGTGACGTCTTTGAGTCATTCTTTGCTTTGGCTTTGAATTGGATATGTTTCGGCGTTTTTAGTGGTAGTTTTAGTTTTGCAACCCAGTTTGCTACTACGGATATTGATTAATTGATTCTTTGTTGCAATTGAACTCGTGTTATTTTTTATAACGCCGATTTTACAATGACACTTCAATCAAATGTCATTGTCAAAATGACATTATTCGCATACTACTGATCTGATCCACCATGTTTAAATAAATGGTGTGTTGCTCTACTTGACAAAGTTAATTTCAATTTACTTTGAAACGAAGTGAAATTAAAGAAAATTAACATTATAAAACGGTAACTATAATAAATAACGATACATAAACTGTACATAGAGCTGGCCCAGGCTCCATACATTTCTGGAACATCTCCTTTACGTGGTTTTGAGAACTAAGGGATAAAAGTAAAAGTAATTAAAAAGTAAAAGTACCAATTAATATTTGGATTTCAATCTATACTAATATTACAAAGCTGAAGAGTTTGTTTGTTTGTTTGAACGCGCTAATCTCAGGAACTACTTATTGGAATTGAACAAATCTTTTTGTGTTGGATAGTCCATTAATCGAGGAAGGTTATATAAAATCACGCTACGACCAATAGGAGCGGAGCATGAATCAAAACTGTTGCAAAAACAGGCAAAATTATTTCTTTTTGAGAGCTTCCGTTGCGTACGCTGCAACATTCATGTATGTAGGGTAGGTAAGGTAGTTAGGTGGTTAGGTAGCCGGTTATCGGGAGCGAAGCCGCGTGGGATAGCTAGTAACTGAAATAAATCGATATTGTAAAAAACCCTTATGTAAATTTTGTGTAGGAGTGGTTTTCTTGTAACGGATGAAAATGTCGTAGTAATTACTGAAGTGAGAAACAGATACAAAAAAAAAGTCATTCATTGATCCAACGTGTACCAAAAGATTTATTTACGTAACTTGAAAACATCATCCTTTGTATATGGAGATATTTTGATAATTTTGGTCTCAAATGAAAGTTATAGGTAATAAAAAACATTTTTGCAAAAAAATACTACCGACTTCCAAATGAAAAACTACAAAGTGAAAAATAAGTTAACTTTTGGAAGTCGGTGTCTTTCGTAGGAACCATTTTTTTTGCGATATGGACACCGACTTCCAAAAGTTAAGTTATTTTTCACTTTGTAGTTTCTCATTTGGAAGTCGGTAGTATTTTTTTGCAAAAATGTTTTTTATTTTTCGCTTTTTAGTTTTACCTACCTAATAGCAAGTTGTTTATTAAGGTCCCTATAACTCCAGAATAGATTAACCGAATAACATGAAACTTGAACATAACCGTTGAAATGAGAGATCTGCGTACCCCTTTAGAGCGTTCTGGCGTGATGTTATGTTATGAAATGGTATAAACAACAAACAGACATGCGATTGCAGCAATCCCGAGAGTTTTGCCGTTATTTATTGAAGAGTTCTGTTGTGTATCTCCGAAGTTCAACATCAGACGTCCACCAAATTAAAATGGGACCAATTTCGAAACATACTCTTTCAAACAAAAAAAGAATTTTCAAAATCGGTCCACAATTGACGGAGATATCGGTGCACATAAATAAAAAATAATAAAAAAAAAAAAACATACAAGAAGTCGAACATAGAACCTCCTCCTTTTTTGTAAGTCGGTTAAAAATATAATTAACAACATACTCCTCCAAAACGACTTGAAAGTTCAAAAATTTTTTTACACACGAAAATCGATGGCTAGAATTTCTTCATAACTGAAATAGCATATGTAAATCAAAGCAATATTTTGCAAACAAAACTGTCCAAAAGGAGGTTCAATATTGATATTCTGGCTCAGAGCGTGAGCACGGCCAGCGTTTACATTGGGCTTAGATAAAGTACCTATAGATTTAGCCATAAAATGAGCTTGATTGATAGAGCGAGATCGCTAATTGGCATAAAATAATCTTTTGTCCTTATTATTTACATGGGGCTCATGTAAATAATAAGGACAAAAGTTTATTTTTTGTCTTTGTCACCATGGCCGGCTTTTGTTGTTTGTTAAACGCTAATATCATGGCAGGTTTGACTTTTTTGTGATTAAGCGGGATTACGTGTTTATTGAGACAAGGAATTGAGTTATTTATAGATAATAAGTGTCAGTGCGATGGTGGGTTGAAGTGTTCTAGGCTGTAAAAGCCAAAGTGTTATTGTTATTGTTGTTTCATGTGCGGCCACGCCATGGCTCCATCTATAGGTACTTTATCTAAGACATTGGGGAATATATACGCCATAAGACAGTCAATTTCCCTGTCTACGACAGTCAACGATGGTGTAACCGTCTAACAGTGAAATCATTTTCGTAATCAGATCTGAGAGAATACCTCGTACAGAAACTGTAATATTTGAATGAAAGATTTTTGAGGTCTTCGGTGGTTTTATTTTAGTAATTGTCACAGGTGTTAATATTACTAATTAATTTTAGTACGATCTCACAACTGTGTCTCCGCTGAGGTGTGTTAGAGCAAGCGGCTGACGTTTCTAAGTTTGTTACAATGACATTGACTTTGACATTGACCACCTGTCAATGTCAAAGTCAATGTCATTCGTCGTTCCGTTTCTAACACAGAAACATCCCTCTTGTCTCTCTGACTCATGTCTCAACCAGCTTAAAATTTTGTCCGACCAGTATGTAGCTACCTGGACAGCTGTGTCATTCGCCCCGTTCAGATCCCTAAAGGTGAAGGTGGCTTGGCACGAAGGGCAGACAAGGAGATAAGGCATATCCTGTGAAGGGGCTCCACAGTGGCACTGTATTTGAGATGGGTCTATGAGACTCCATTTGAGAAACAAAGGTATTAACAAATATTTTTACTTCAACTAAGCCATTAAGCGGCACTTTTGAATGTCAACAAATTTACAAATAATATAAATATATAATAAATCGGAAAAGTAGCTTGTTTTGGAGATGAACGCACAAGAAACTCCGAAATTACTCTTTTGAAAAAAAAAAATTGTTTACGTGAGGACAATGCACACAGCACTACTATACTACATATAGATATAAAGTATTACAAGCACTAACTGGTAAATTCCTTCACCTGATAAATAGGAACATGGTTCTCACATACTTACAAATATTGCAAACATAGGTAAATTGCCTAATTCAACAATAACGGAACAGTTTGCGAGTCATTTTTTTTTGTAACGAAAAGTCAAGAATTTGTCAAAATGTGAAAATTACTTACCTAAATTACTTAAATTTATAACATTACGCACTGGTTATTAGCTTGTAAAGAAACGGCTTTAAGGATGCCCTAGTCGACGGCACGAACTATTTTGTGCGCGGGGTTAAAATGCGTGCTATCTCATCCGACAACACGTGCGAAAGAGATAGATGCTGTGATAAGCAGTAAGAAGCTAGTTCACGTACGAATAAGCAGTTTTGCAAGTTTGTAGCGAAATGGATAATGATTTAGGACGAAACGAGGGCGCGAAATTTTATAAACAGACCTTTGGGAGTCTAGATATCATGAAAAAACAACTAAATGTATTTTTATAAAATAACATTATTTGCATTGATGAATTACTAATCTATCCCTGTATGAAGTCCGTTTTGTAATTTTCCTTCTTCTTATGGTATTTATTTCCGCCCAAAGATGCGTTAAAATTAGTGTTGAAATATGGAACTTTCGACGCTCATAACTTTCAAATATATATCATTTTTACTTTTTTGCTTCCATACAGGGCTAGATAATGATGAGACAAATTGATATATTTTTGTAATTTGAACGTAAATCGTCAAACAGTGGAGTAATCTCTAGACTACGTTTGTATGGAAGAATTTTCGACTAGTGTAACCTTAAGTGGTTAAGTTCATGTTTAATAGTTTTTTACTTCTTGAGTACGGCTTTGAGAGCAGATATACACACGTAGGAAAAAACCGGCCAAGTTCGAGTCGGACTCGCGCACGAAGGATTCCGTACCATTATCGCAAAAAACGGCAAAAAAATCGTGTTTTTTGTATTGGGGCCCCACTTAAATATTTATTTTGATCTGGTTAGTATTTGTTGTTATAGCGGCAACAGAAATATATAATCTGTGAAAATTTCAACCAAATAGCTATCACGGTTCATGAGATACAGCCTGGAGACAGACAGACAGACGGATTGCGGAGTTTTAGTAATAGGTTCCCGTTTTTACCCTTTGGGTACGGAACCCTAAAAACAGAGGTTTTATTTTACGTCTAGGTTCAGGAAAAGTCTACGTTGGTTACCTAGAGTTTTTATCAACATCATTATCGTCTGCCTAGACTTTTCCCAAACTAATTGTCTTGCTGATCGATTTCGGCCATAGCGGCAAATTTCATAGGAGTTTAGCCATCGCATCGGCACGGGTGATTACAATATCTGCGCAAATGTATGCACAAAAACAGGTGCACTCCCTCCTGCATCACTTTCATAGTCCGATGGGACGGCGATCTGAGACATAAGACGCAGGACAATACACCGGGCACGGGGTGTCAACACCAACTTCCTAACTCTGGTTTGTCACAAAGAAATTTCTAATAGAAAAAATCCAATATGGGGAATAGCCATGGGATTGGCAAAACGATGTGGTAACTGAAAAAGTTTTCTGTGTCGCGTTTTTTGACGTGCATCGCGCAACGCGACATCATCATCATCATCATCATATCAGCCGAAAGACTTCCACTGCTGGACATAGGCCTCCCCCAAGTGTCGCCACATTGACCGGTCCCGTGCGTCCCGCATTCAGCGAATCCCTGCAACCCTCACCAGGTCATCGGTCCACCTGGTGGGAGGCCTTCCAATGCATCGTCTGCCGGTTCGCGGTCGCCACTCCAGAACTTTTCTGCCCCATCGGCCATCCGTTCTGCGAGCAATGTGCCCTGCCCACTGCCACTGCGTGTGACGTATTATTTAAGAACAGGTTACAACTGAGTTTTGTTATTTGTCAGCTCTGTTCACTTCTGTTTGTAGAATCCATCTCATATTGATGATAACACCGTTGGTCTGTGGTCAGAAACACAACTGCTTAGCTAAAGTTTCTGGATTCGAGGCCCTTTTTTTGTGTTTTAAGTCATCCAAAGACTTCTCTCCCGCTTTGGGTGAAGCGGGAGGGCGTGTCAGACTTTTACTGACGCCGTCGACTCAGGCTTGGTCCTTATCGAACGGAGAGCTACCCATTACTCGTCGTCCGCAAGCCCACGCCCACGGTGGCCTGGAATCGGCTTGCGACTCTCGACGTCCAGGGCGGATTCAAGGCCCTGGTTTTAAAATCTATACGAATATTATAAAGAGGTAAATATTGTGAGGTTGTAGGGGGTAATCTCTGTATCTACTGAACCGATTTAGATGAAATTTGGCATTGAGATTGTTTGAGACCTTTTATAAGGACCTAGGATAGTTTGTATTCCCTTGGGATGATAAAATACTTTTTACGCGGGCAAAGCCGCGGGCAGAAGCTAGTTAGGTATATTTCTCAATAGCAGCATAGAGTCTGGTCATGTGCTCAGTCTTGTATAAACAGATACCTGTTGAATGTTGGAATTTGTTTTAGAGAATTTTAACATTCTGTCTGTACTTCCGGAGGCTCTACGCGGGGGTCGTGTGGTCTATGGCGGGGGTCGTTCCTTGAGGCGGCGTCGGTAGTCGCAAGCTGGTCCCCGGCCACCGAAGGTGCGGGCTTGCGGACGGCAAGTAATGGTGGTAGCTCGTCGTCCGATAAGGACCAGACCCCAGACCCGAGTCGACGCCGAGTAGTGTTCCACGCGCGCCTCAAATACATGGCAGCAAAAACTGACGGGGTCTGCTAGGGCCGATGCCTGCCGGTCGCGGATAAATTTGAAAGAGAGTTACCGCGGCCCTGACACAAGCAACTGAAGGAACACGGGTGGGTTTTAGTCAGTAAAATTCTGACACGCCTTCCCGCTTCACACAGAGCTGGCGAAGTCATTGGATAGTGTCTGTACTTACAGTACATTTCTGGTAGGCTCACCCGTACATAGGCTCTTAAGGGATTTCAAACACGCAAATCGTCGTCTGTATTTGGTTCAACCTTTGGGAGTTAAACAAAACTGTCATCATCATTACCATTTCAGCCGACAGACGTCCAGTGCTGAACATAGCCCCAAGGATCACCACCCTGATCGGTCTTGTGCGTATCGCATCGCATCCACCGGGTTCCTAGGTCATCGGTCCACCTTGCGGTCTTCCAACGTTGCGTCTTCAAGAAACAAAACAGTTACAGTCTAATTAGATATTCTGTATATACCTCTACCTACCGTTTTTTTTTTTTTTTTTGCGTGGAGAAATGCTCGTGCATACTGCACTAACACGGGGAGATAGTGCAGTTATGTGGGACTCTAACCCACTAAAACTCCACGGTGTCCTCCTGTGCCGCTTATGGCGGGAACACGGGTACGCGTTAGCACTCACCGCGAACCCGCCGCGGCTGTCCGTCACCTGACCCTCCTCTGGGGAGTACCCCCCATCACCGGCGCACCAGAACACACTGTGCGCCGTGACCACCCCAGGGACCAAACCAGCACATGGGTGCCAGACGACCCCGTGTATGGCACCCTTGGTCCCCTTGTGACGGGTCACGGTCAATGGCCCCGCCACCTACCATTTTTCGGCCGCAGGGGATAGGGAGAACGGCCTACGCTATACCAGCACTCCTCCTACCCTGCGGCCCCACCGCGTCCGCCATCAGACGGTGGCGACCCCGTCTAGGCCGACCTCTACCTACCTACTTCAAGTAAAACAACCGTGATACAATGTTTATCTTCAAAATCATTAATAAAACCACGTCAAAAGTTAGCCGTCTCTCGCCGCGAGCTAATCTGTATTCTGTTCGTGAATATTATATTATGTTTTTGTGTATATTATATATTGTTATCTATTGTTGTTGTTCCAAAGATTACGTAAATAAAGATAAGCTGGTTATTAAATAGGTCAACGGATGAGTGTTTGTTTGTTTGGTAGGTCAGCGGACTATATCCCATTTAGGTATTAAATAAACTAAACTGAACTTTAAACTTTACTGTGTAAAATTAAACCACTAATTACATAATAACATATAAGTGGAATTATATTTTAAATACAAGAGTGATTAGAATAAAAAAACTTTTTTGCAAAAAAATATACTACCGACTTCCAAATGAAAAACTACAAAGTGAAAAATAACTTAATTTTTGGAAGTCGGTGTCCATATCGCAAAAAAAATGTACCTACAAAAGTCACCGACTACTAAAAATTAAGTTAATTTTCACTTTGTAGTTTTTCATTCGGAAGTCGGTAGTATTTGTGTTTAAAAAAGTTTTTTTATTTTTCCCGTTCTAGTTTTACTTACCTAATAGGCAAGTTGTTTAGTAAGGTCCCTATAACGCCAGAATAGATTACCCTAATAACATGAAACTTGAACATAACCGGTGAAATGAGAGATCTGCGTACCCCTTTAGAGCGTACTGGCGTGATGTTATGTTATGAAATGGTATAGACAATAAACAGACATGCGATTGCAGTAATCCCGAGAGATTTGCCGTTATTTATTGAAGGGTTCTGGTGTATATCTCCGAAGTTCTTCATCAGACCTTCACCAAATTAAAATTGGACCAATTTTGAAATATACTCTTTCAAACAAAAAAATATTTTCAAAATCGTGTTCAATTCGTATTCATCATCATCATGTCAGCCAAAAGATGTCCACTGCTGGACATAGGCCTCCCCCAGGCGGCGCCAGACTGACCGATCCCGTGCGTCTCGCATCCAGCGGATTCCCGTAATCTTCACCAGGTCATCGGTCCACGGTGATAATCTTATCAAATTGTATTTTGTAATATAATCCCCCATCTACGAGTACCCTCAATATTACTTTAACGTCCTATTACACAAAAATAACGTCCCATCGACTGCCAAAAGCCGGCCAAGATGTCACAGCCATAATCCAGTGGTTATGCCTTCAATATAAAAGTCACCTGTGCCTAATGGCCCATCCTGCTCAAATATAATGATAATAATAATAAATACAGACTGCGCTGCAATAAAAGTGCTGTTATCGTGGGATTCACGGTGTTATTTTGTAAGGTATAAAGATCAGATGTGCGTATTAAGAAGAACTGAAGTGGAAGATCTTTTGAATTTTTGAAGCATGGTTTTATAATCGATTTTTTTTTGCCGCGTTTTGCTCCCGTAGTTTAGACGTATTGCACATTGAAGCTTGGGCACCCGCTTTAACGGCACAAGAGTAGAAGTCTTAGTATTTGCGGGGCTGGAATCATTACCGGTAAAGACTAACTTAATTACCAGGAGATTATAATCATGAGGAAGTATTACCGAGGCTGGAATCATGAGATGTAAAAAAACTTAATAAAAAAAATAAAAAACCCCGACTGCTTCAAAAGCGAACTAGAAAGTCGTAAACAAGGAAAAAATCATGCTGTGCAGTCGGAGGATACATATTCGCGGGCTAGCTGACCAAAATCTGGTGTATCCTCCGCCTGCACAGCATGATTTTTTCCTTGTTTACGACTTTTTAGTTCGCTTTTGAAGCAGTCGGGTTTTTTGATGATTTATAACTTTTTAGTTAGTTTTTTTTCGAATTAGATACATTTAAACAAAGTGTTATATATTTTGATACCACACACGATGGGTTTGGAAGAAAAAAAATATTTGGGCCCCCACAATATGGCGCCCAAAATCCGCCATTTTTCTATTGTCCAATTTTAATGTAGCCTATGACACTCGCAGGGTTAAGACGCATCGATTGACGTATGAATCATCAAAATCGGCCAACGCGTTTGGTCTCTAGAACGCCATATAGGAACAAACATACATACCTATATACATACTTACATACATACATACATAGACTGATAAACACATTACCCTCCTTTGGCAGTCGGGTAAAAAGAGTAACGGGTGATTTTAGATTCTGACCTCCTAGTACTCCGTTAATGTCTACCGCTTATGATTTTAGCGAATGCTTCTTCATGATTCTGGCCTCCTGGTAGTTTGGGTATAAATGCTTATTATGTTTAACATCTAACTAAAAAAGCAAAAGAGAATATTAAATTTGTATCAAACTCTCTACTGCATTTAATCGCATTTTTGATTTTGACGATTTCTTATGTCAACCCAGGCAGGCGTTTTACTTTGTTTAAGATATTTCATCACCACTGCTCTAAAACGGTGAAGGAAAACATCGTGAGGAAACCGGCATGTCCTGAAACAAAGATTCGAAGACATGTGACATCCACCAACCCGCACTGGGCCCGCGTGGTGGATTGAGGCCCATCCCCTCTCACAGAGAGGAGGCCTGTGTCCCAGCAGTGGGAACATTGGCTGATGAAGGCTGATGAAGATGATAGTACTTCATTGTTCACCATAAAATAAATTTAAAAGGAAACTTAAAACTGAAACACATACAATAGGCGGCATTTGATATGCCGCAATTCTCCTTAATAAAGGCTCCCATTGTCCTTGGTATGTTTTCGCAATAATTTCCTTTGTACGACCAACAATAGAGATCAAAATTCCCTGAAAGCTTGCTTTATCATCCTCACAATGCCCGTATGAGAGTAATTACGTCGCCGCGCAATTTTAGCTCCTAATTGAATATTATTTATTTTTGTCTCGCATCAAAAGGTTATAGGATAAAGCTTTTGGGATTCGACGCTATGGCGGTTTGAATTTATAAAAAGTTTTTTTTTTGTTTTGTTGGGCCCGTGTTTGTAATTTTACACCAGGCGAGTTTCCCGTGGTTTTTGACTGCTGAAGTCGACCCGAACAATTTTGGAGTATGATTTTTTTCCCCTGCTTACTTGAAGCTCTAGACAAGTGTCATTAACCGACTTACCAAAAAGGATGAGGTTCTATGTTCGACTTTATGTAGGTATTTTTTTTGTATGTTCACCGATATCTCCGACAATTGTGGACCGATTTTGAAAATTGCTTGTGTTTGAAAGAATAAGTTCCGAAATTGGTACCATTTTAATTTGTCGAAGATCTGATGAAGAAATTCGGAGATATACAACAGAACTCTTCAATAAATAACGGAAAATCTCGATTCGGATTCGGAAAACGATTGCAGAAAAGTAATAAAAATGGGATTGACATACGCCACTGAAACATCAATGCATGGCATTTCGAAAATTACTGGAATGCCTCTTCACGTCGTCTTGAACTCCTATTACGAATATATCAACGACATTTGACCACACACAATTTGAAAGCGAACTCATTTGTTTAAAAAATAAATTATACATTTTGAATTTCGAAGTGATGTTTGGAGAATAAAGTCAAAATTAAACAAATTCAATTCAAATTAATTAAACGCTTCAAAATTATCGGCAACGTTAATTAATTCACTTTTATGTTTACACGATTCTAATTGGTTGACTCAACCAAATTAAATAAAAAAAGCGTACGGACCAGCACTTCCTTTTTCAAAAAAGATTCTTTGAAAACACAGAGCTCGTAATTGCCGCGCTAGAAGCGTCTAGAAAAGGCAGAACTTATAAAATTCATGGCGCCGAAAGTGCGCTCAACGCACAACTTCCGTCATTGCCATCAATTTCTTTACAGATGTCGTAGTAAGTGGCTAAATAATAAAACCACGCGGGTCGATCTTCGGATTGTTTGGCAAGACTGGCCGAGGTCGGTCCGTGGATAGGTCACCAATGACCATCTTAACATACCTAGCAAGGAGGGGCGTGCCAAGGAACGCTCGTAAATTTGTTGGTCTCGGCTGCCATTTGTAGATCTGGCACTCGTTTCGGGTAATCAGAACTTCAGAAGCCATAACATCTGACACGAGTCTTTCGAAGGGGTATCGTACTACCCTGTTACTGGGTTGTGGATTTCATATAAGGTTTTACTATGAAAATGCTGGGCAGATTGATCGTAGTACGCTTGTTTTGTATAGAAAATATATTTGACAGTGCCACTTCTATAAACGTTCACCGAGGCATCTCCTTGATCTGTGTTTAAAAACGCCCAATGCCATCGATATATATTTGTTACGCACTAGATTTGGCGATTCAAACACTCACTCTTTTCGACTGAACTGTAATGCAATCCGTACACCTTACTTGAAACTATGTTGAAAGAAACGCGTAAGCGCCATTAATTCCATGGCGCTAACGACATTGTGATCGCGAGTAAACTAAAATCTATAAGCGATTTACCGCTGCATGTTTTAAAAGTCTGATTAGACAACATAAATATTTTAGCACTTCAGCGAGCGAAATTTAGTTCTAACTCGCATTTGAGCAATTTTTGTCAATGCCCGATACATTTCCTCTCCTCGTATGGTTGTTAAATTTTAGAGCCTGACATGAGTTTCTGTACAATTTATCTAACAATATTTCTGTAGGAACTCAGTTTTTTTCTTCACCTCTGGATTTAGCAGGTAGTTTAGTTACGGATTTAATGAATAAATCTTTATTTTTAAACAGTGACATGCTTGGTTTTGCTTTGAGAATGCCACATCTTGCATTAGCCACCGAGACATCTTTTAATCCGTGTTTAAAAAAACTTCCGATACATTTCCTCCACGTGTGTTTGTTTATCCGAACTTTAATTGAGTCTACAGAGTCTAGCTTTTAGCCAATTCCGTTAGAATTCACGAGCTTTTTCCATTTTCCGTGATTTTTCTCTCTAGCGTCGAGTAATTCGCGGAGAAGGCTCTTAACTCGATCAGACCGACCCTCTACAGAATGAGGTTCGATGGAGGAATCCTTTTTTCATTGTGTACTGTTTTAAAATCTGGTTTTGACTTGTTTTATCTTGTTTATGTTGTAATATTAATAATGAGTAGTGGGGCTTTATTAGTCGTATGTGTTGGTGATTTTTAGGGTTCCGTACCCAAAGGGTAAAAAAGCGACCCTATTACTAAGACTCCGCGGTCCGTCTGTCTGTTTGTCACCAGGCTGTATCTCATGAACCGTGATAGCTAGACAGTTAAAATTTTCACAGATTATATATTTCTGCGTTGCCGCTATAACAAAAAATACTAAAAACAAATTAAAATAAATATTTAAGTGGGGCTCCCATACCAAAAACCGTTATTTTTTTGCCGTTTTATGCGATAATGGTACGGAACCCTTCGTGCGCGGGTTCTGACTCGCATTTGGCTAGTTTTGAGTTTTATACCTGGTAAGAATAGACATGCTAGTTATTTGCAAAAAAATATCAAATTATTCAAAAAATAAAAAACCCGATGGCTAAATAATGAGGTGCTGCCAGCGGTGACAAATGAAGTTTTGGTAGGTTTGTCTATAATTTTTGTTTGTCCCCGCCTGTAGCCCAACACCATCTATAGCCGTGGAACGGAACCGAACGCGATCGAAATTCTTATAAAAATATTCATCTTAATCAGACGAAAAACGCTAGTTACGTCGGCACAGTTTATTTGTATGGGATGAGACATCTGTATGCCAGTATTATATTATCTGTGGTAAAATTACCATTATTTGCAGGTAATAGTCTAGAATTTCGAATGATTAGATAATTTTTTTTCAATATTCATTCACAAGTAGTATATCCGCGTCAGGTATATTTGCCTGACACGTGCTGAGCTGTAGGATAAATAAGAAAGAAAAAGAATAAGAAGGAGCTCGTGGCTAAATAATAACAGCCGCACGGGTCGATCATCAAGGTTAAACAACGCTTGACGAGGTCAGTCCGTGGATGGGTGACCATTTCAACGTACCGAGTTTCCTCCGTGCCTCGGAAAGCACGTTAAGCCGTTGGTCCCGGCTGTCATTTGAAGATCTTTGGCAGTCGTTACGGGTAGTCAGAAGCTTGAGATCTGACACCAGTCTTGCAAAGGGGTACCGTGTTATCCAGTTACTGGGTTGTGGAGGTCAGATAGGCAGTCGCTCCATGTAAAACACTGGTACTCAGCTAAGACCGGTTAGACTGGAAGCCAACTTCTAACAAGCCTACTTTTAACTTTTCCCAACATGGTTGGGAAAGGGCTAGGCAGGCAGACGTGCTGAGCTGTACTCCCATTTGGTGCAACCTTGAGACGCACACCGCACTGTGTTTTGATTGTCATACCTAATGCTACTGGTGTCACTTTTACTTTTATTTTTCCTTTTTAACCGACTTCCAAAAAAGGAGGAGGTTCTCAATTCGTCGGAAACTTTTTTTTTTTTATGTATGTTCCCCGATTACTCAAAGACGCCTGGACCGATTTCAAAAATTCTTCTTTTGTTTGAAAGGGTTCTTAGTTGGTCCCATAGTCATCAGATCAGGATCTGATGATGGAATCCTAGAGAAAACGAGGGGCATTCTCAAATATTATAGGCAAACATATAGCGATTTTGGTATTTTCATCAACAATGCAATCATTTGCACTTAGAAAGTATCATTTGGTGAAGTGGAACTATGGAAGAAGACCACAGATGGCCACTGGAACTCCTAAATGCTAAGTATGTCACGGTCATAAGATATCTCGAATAATTAACCGACTATAATGAAGCAAATACTTATAAACGAATGGTCCTGATGAAAATGGCATCATCGAACTGATCTGATGATGAAGCCGGAAGGTAGGCACTGGAACTCTAAAATAAAAAAATGTATCCTATTCGTGTTTGGCCTTATTGGAATCGCCATGAGATGTACTTTGGCTATAAATGATAATCATGTTAGTTAGAGGTACCTACCAAAACTAAAAAGAGAAAAATAAAAAACTTTTTAACAAAAAATCAAACCGACTTCCGGAACAAAAAAAAACTACCAAGCAAAAAATAAATTTCTTTTCCGAAGTCGGTGTCTAAAAACTGAAAACAATGGGTACAAAAGACACCGACTTCGGAAAAGAAATTTTATTTTTTGCTTTGTAGTTTTTTTGTTCTGGAAGCCGGTTTGATTTTTTGTTAAAAAGTTTTTTTTATGTTGGCACCTTGTTTTTAAACATATCTACATGTAAATTGTAACAATTTAATTAAGATTTTGTGAGTTGTGCTGTGTGTGAGTTTTGTGTGCACTAAATAAATGTTGTATCTATCTATCTATCTAAGTATTTCAGGAAATAAATTATGATCATCGTGGGCTTTGCACTTCAAAATTCTAGTTTCTTCTGTACCGCAATTAAGTTTCAAATCCTAAGATACCCTCAAAGACTACCTTAGGGATAAAGTGCTTGGATCCTAGATTGATTTACCTTAACTTCTTAATGCTGAAACGAAATAAAGCACTTGAGTACTAAAACTAATTTAGGTACTCGTAATAAATCTTCGAAAGTAGCTCATCATGTTCTAGGCATTAAGGTTAACACTAAAAGGGGTATAAAACGTCTAAGTGTCGAGTTTAAAAGTTCACCTAGTACTTTAAATGAAAAGCTTAAGAGGTTAAAGTAGGCATAGGTAGGGGTAGGTAGTAAACCAACCCTTCTGGGAACACAGCACAGACGTAATGTTATATAAACTTATACAAAATTCTAAATAGTTGTTAGTAGGCAAAAAGGTAGAAAATGCCTTTCTAAGATTTCGTGATTAGCTCCTTGAGTGCCTGAAACGTGGATACACGCGGTGGTTTTTTTTTGGCAATCCCTCCGCACTATATATAAATGATAAATGATTTTATTTCTGTAAGTTGGTTTGTACAAACGCTTTTACTTGTCTAACATATTTTTTTTAAAAACTAGATGAGGTCGGCGTTTCCTATCTGACTACTCTGAGAAGAAAGGCCGAAACAAACTCAGAGGTTTTATGTCCTGATAAAATCTTGGTTCGATCATGTGAAGACTATGTAGACTGATGTCTGAAATGGTCTTTTGAGGAAAGAACTAGCCAGATTGAGTGGACCTGTCCAGTCAGTGCACGCATTTGTCAATAACCGAGCAGCTCAACTCAGAATTTAAGGAGCTCAACGATTCGACAAACAATACCCAAGAAAGGACATTCGGGTAGGCCGCATAAACTACTCAAACTGCCAGACCATGATTAAAAACTAAGATAAATTAAAAACAAATTAATGATCCACATAGTCTTCACATTCACAATAATTAAAATAAAATAATACTCTAAAAAGTAAATATTCTTGTCATTGCAAGAAAACAAATAACGAAAAATATTTTTTATAAAAAATAACAAAATTCAAGGAAAAAAAAAAATAAAAAAATTGGAGCAGCTCACTCTCAAGCCGTTTTATCCTCAACGTAATCTTTAATGCTATAAAACGCTTTTTGGCACAACTTACGTTTAATTAATGATTAAAATTTATTAAGACTTAGATTTTGAACGTGGAAGCATATAAAAGCGTACACATTGACATCTAAACGAGCCACCTATTTTCTTGAGCCTTGTTGTAGGTACTACAAATTTGTGTTTGTTCCTAGTATTTATATTATGGATATCACTGTATTTTGTAAACAATTTTATATTTTTATGGGCATATGAAAGATTTTCATAAATATACTGAGAAGGCACAGTCATTACATTAATCTCCTTAAATTTCTCTCTGAGAGAGTGTCTCGGGCTTAATTTATAAATTGATCGAACAGCTCTTTTCTGCAAAACAAAGATAGTCTGGATGTCGGCGGCATTAGGCATGGTATTCCCAAACCACTGCAACTCCTGAAAGCCAGAATCAACAGTGGCGACCACCAGAAAAGCGCCGAGGCAATGAAGCTCGACGAAGTCCCGGCGAATGAATTTAACCGTCTTGGATCCCGCAACGAAATTTATTAGAAAATAATAACGGAGGAGTACGAACAAAAAAACCACTTCCCTCCATATCAAGCAGGAGACAGAACAAACAAGGCCAATAGGCACAAAGGGTCGCTTACAACTGGAATAAGCCCAGTTGCCTAGCACCACGGATAAATAATAGGTATAGCAAAACGCTTGAACGCACGGAAATTTGTTCTAGTTTCCACAAGGTCCGTATAGTAAACAACTCTAGATGCAGCCTGTATCACAGATTACTTAATAGTTACTACGTAACCTGTACATTATCCAACATAGTATTGTGTTCATTCTGCCAAAGAATACACTCCCATAAGATATGATATGCAGATTGTACATATTCACAGAACACTGACATAAAGGTGAGGCAACGAGCTTGAAAGAAAATAATTTACTTTTTTATCTCTCATGTTCGGTAAGCAGGTTCTTATTACCTCCAAATGGGGCTTGTAGGTGACTAATTAGCGCTCTAGGGTAATAATGTAGCAAGAAAAGCCCTAGGGCGGTAAGTTATTTAAAAAAAACACTTCTTTCTTTCAAAAAGTTCGCGTACATCTAACCATCATAATGGCAATAGACATCATGCATTCAGCCCTATGACCTAAGAGGTCGCCTTGCTATTCAGCCTTGTCTTCGTGTGAGTATAATAGTCATCAATTTTAAATATCGAACGGCGAAGCACTACAATATTTGGTTATATTTTATATTTCGCTCCTTCTCTACCGGTGACCACTACAGGCATCGTGTTAAGGTTGAACTAGTTGACGGCACGAACTATTTTGTGCGCGGGGTTAAAATGCATGCTATCATATCCGACAACATGTGCGAAAGAAATAGATGCTGTGATGAGCAGTAAGCAGCTAGTTCGCGTACGAATTAGCACGTTTGCAAATTTGTATCGAAATGGATGATGATTTAGGACGAAAAAGAGCGCGCGAAATTTTATGAACAGACCTTTGGTAGTCTAGATATCATGAAAAAACAACTAAATGTATATTTATAAAATAACATTATTTGCATTGTTGAATTACTAATCTATCCCTGTATGGAGGCCGTTTTGCAATTTTCCTTCTACCTACTTATGGTATTTATTTCCGCTCAAAGATGCGTTAAAATTGGTGTTGAAATATGGAACTCTCGACGCTCATAACTTTCAAATATATAATTTTTTTACATTTTTGTTTCCATACAGGACTAGATAATGATAAGAAAAATTTATATCATTTGTTATTTTGAACGTACATCATTAAACAGTGGAGTAATCTCTAGACTACGTTTGTATGGAATAGTTTTCGACTAGTGTAACCTTAAGGCGTTTAAATTCCCCAATGTGAACGCGGTACTGGCCGTGCGACTGCTGGGGATCAGAATATCTATATTGGACCTCCTTTTGGACAGTTTTGTTGGCCAAATATTTTTTGATCATCCAATGATACATGGATCTTTGTTTAGACTGCCTGTCCACTTCACGCGGAGCGGAGAAAAGAGGTGCAGAGCCAATCGGATTGAATAAAAAAGCCGCTCCGCTTTAGTGTACTGGGAATTGAAAACTAGTTTCAAAATTCATATATATTTACGGGAACAGGACCGTGGAGATGAGAAGCAAGCGGAGCGGGGAAGTGGAGCGGCGAAACGGAGAGGAGAAACGAGTGCAACCGAGCTCCGCGTATGAAAAACCAGAGTCCGCTACTCCGCTCCGCTACTCCAGTACACTACTCCGCTCAGCTACTCCGCTCTGCTACTCCGCTCCGCTACTCCGCTCCGCGATTTAGTACGTGTTGCCCGTTATCTACAATCTAGGTTACTTCTAGGCACGCGTGCGTCACCGTCGACCACATCATCGCTTACCATCAGGTGAAATAGTGGTCAAGCGCGAGATAATCAACAACAAAAGATGAAAGAAAAACCATTGGAGCAATGGTTTTTCTTTCATGTAATCCACCCGGTTTAGTTTACTTTATATAATTTATTTCATAATTGCTGTTCTGAAAACAGTGAAGGAAAACTTCGTGAGGAAACTAGCATGACGAACCAAAAATTCGACAACGTGACATCCACCAATCCGTACTGGGACCGACTCCCTCTCGCAGAGAGCAGGCCTGTGTTCCACCAATAGGAATGTTTTAAGCTGATAATGATTATGCTACCTTTCAAGCTGAAACACAGTTGGCTCCAAGTGCTTTTACTATTTTATTTTATTCAAAAAACCTTTTTACAAAAAATTACAAGTGACTTACAAATAAAAATACTACAAAGTGAAAAATAAACTCTAAGTTTAGCAATCGGTGTTCATGTTTTTGTTTCTTCGTTTTTTAGACACCGAATATATCTCCATAATCTCCAAGTTCTTCATCAGATCTTGATCAAATTTAAAAAGGACCACATGAGAAGTACCAGCTTTCAAATATAACAAGTAAAATTTCAAAATTTAAAAACCCCCGACACATTTATCTTGCAATGAAAAACACCCCGATTCAAACAGTAAAACGCCTATAACTTTTGAACGGCTGAACCGATTTTATTCAAACATAGCTAAGGACACTCTCGACAAAATTACCTTTCAAACAAAAAAAACTAAATCGAAATCGGTTCATCCGTTTAGGCGCTATGATGCCACAGACAGACACACAGATACACAGCAACACACGTGAAACTTATAAAACCCCTCTTTTTCGTCGGGGGTTCAAAATAATTATCAAGATCGGTTTACCTAGTAAAAATGTGACACACATATTAAAAAAAATACAGTCGAATTGAGAACGCCTCCTTTTTGAAGACGGTTATAAATAAAGTTCAGGTAAATAAACAATCCTTTATCACTCCTCTCTCTATTTACCTGCAAAATAAAAACATTACAACATACCTACACAAAAACGGATCGGTACTCGTAAAGTGTTACCAACAGTAGTTAGTAGGAAAAATAGTCGCTCGTACGCCTTCCGTACGCAAATAGATGGGGCAACGTTTGACCGAGATCTCACAGGTAAACAGTGGCGGTGAATCATATGGACGGTAGCGTCTGGTTTGGTAAGAAACGTCAACGATATATCTATAATTTTCTTTTTTAGGGTTCCGTACCCAAAGGGTAAAAACGGGACCCTATTACTAAGACTCCGCCGTCCATCTGTCTGTCTGTCTGTCTGTCTGTCACCAGGCTGTATCTCATGAACCGTGATAGCTAGACAGTTGAAATTTTCACAGATTACGTATTTCTGTTGCCGCTATAACAACAAATACTAAAAACAGAATAAAACACATATTTAATGTTCGCTCCCATACAACAAACGTGATATTTTTGCCTTTTTTTGCGGTAATGGTACGGAACCCATCGTGTGCGAGTCCGACTCGCACTTGGCCGGTTTTTTTGTTGTTGATTATCTCGCGCTTGACCACTATCTCACCTGATGGTAAGCAACGATGTGGTCGACGGTGAAGCACGCGTGCCTAGAAGTAACCTAGGTTGTAGATATCGGGCAACACGTACTAAATCTGGTGAGGAGCAGAGCGGAGTAGCGGAGACAGAACAGGTTGAAAATAAATCTATACTAATAATATTATAAAGAGGTAAAGTTTATGAGTATGTGAGGTGGTAATCTCTGGGTCTACTGAAACCATTTAGATGAAATTTGGCATGGAGATCGTTTGAGACCCTGGGAAGGACATAGAATAGTTTGTATTCCCTTGGTATGATAAAACACTTTTTACGCGGGCGAAGCCTCGGGCACAAGCTAGTAATAAATAAAAAAATAAAAAAAAAATAATAAAAAAAAATCGTTTATTTGGATCAAACATTTTTACACATTAAATTATACCCACCAAACTGCGTAACAGTTTGTCGGCGGGATAAGCGCTCGTATTAAATCATAATTATAGATCTAAAGGTTATTAATATTAAGAATAATTCATTCATTTTCCGATAATTTCACCCATTGCATTGAAAATCACACAAATAAATAAATCAAAAACAAAATAAATTAAACATTAAAATCAAATAAAATCATTCAAATAGGTACAATGTCAATACAATAAAATAAAATAAATAATCAGTTAAAATTTATCATTAAAATCAAATTAGATAAAATCATTAATATCAAATAAAATTACATCAGATACTTACAATAAAAACAAATAGGACCAATCAAGTTCCTACGAGTATCATCCATGTTTATCATGTAAATACATTTAAAAAACAATAATAAATAGGTTTCAATTACAAGTGTTATATATTATGATTCATCACAGTTAGCGGCTATTTCCTTGAGCAGTACATTTTTCAATTTATTCTTTAGCGTTCTCTTAGTCGTATTCGCATTTTCTTTCCGTAGCCAATCCAGGTCATTAAAAATAGTAGGGGTCAGATACTTGTTAGTTCTCTTACCATAATAATTTTTAACCGGTGCTCTCACGAACTTACGTTCCCTCACGCTTCTGGTATTGTAAGTGTTTTCCACAAGTACCTTATATTGGTCGTTATAAAATTGCTCGAGAACTACCAAGTATCTGACTTTCTCATGTACAGGAAGCACCCTACATGCAACAAAAAGCCTTTCATAATTATCTTTACACTCAAGTTTAACCTTACTACTAACCAGATACTTCAAGAAACGAATTTGCAGCGATCTTATGCTGTTAAGATAAGTTTTAAAGGTGCGGCCATACGTTTCTAATCCATAACTGAGCAAGGACTCAGCGAGGGCAAAATAAACAACACGTAGCGTTTTCCTACTCAAAGGTGCTTTTAGGACATAAAACTTGCTCAAGACTGACCTAAGCTTTGTGCACACTGCGCCAACCTGTGTCTTCCAGTTCATGTTGCGGTCCACCCACAAGCCCAGATACCTAAATTTATCGACATACTCAATACTCTGACAAATACAATTAACATTCCCTACGTGCATGCACTCGTAAGTGTGGCCCACGATACCGATATCACCACTACAGACATTCTTTGCCACGTGGTTATGCGGCGAATGCACATGCATCACCTTTGTCTTAGTTAGATTAAGTATGATACCGTTATCGTGGGCCCACCGGGTAATATTATCGAAGTCAGCCTGCAAAACAGCCCTAACCTCCTGAATATCCTTAGAGGAGTATATAAGGCACATGTCGTCCGCAAAAGTAAAGCGCCTGCCTGGGTTCGAACACGATCTACAAATTGTCTGTTGTGGCTATTACCACACCGACGTCACTGGAATTAAAGAGCATTTCCTTTTAATGCAATGTTAGTAGATGTATATATTTGTATTTATGTATGTATGTACATATTTTTGATTTATTTTTATATATATGTAATTTTAAAATTGTACACTGGATCCTACCCTCTTTTGTCATCATTCTCTGTCACTCTAGGGTTTGCTGTAAGAGAACTCAACATTGAGTTAAGCTCGCCTTTGTACATGTACTTTATTATCACATTGTATTAAATATTGTTTTTGGTGTACAATAAAGAATTAAGGTTGCTTTTACGGTCCGCCGGTGGTCCGTGTTGCTCTATGGTTCCAGCGCATGAAACTTTACAGATTCGTTTATGGAAGCTTAATGCATCCGTGATGTATCTTGATCAGCAGATGTTCATATTTGACGGTGACCAGTAGCCATCATGTGGATTTCCTGCTTGTTTGCTTCTCAATAACACAAAAATAGAACTGCCTCTTTCCTCGATTTACCGGAATAAAAAACCGGCCAAGTGCGAGTTGGACTCGCGCACGAAGGGTTCCGTACCATTATCGCAAAAACGGCCAAAAAACACGTTTGTTGTAAGAACGCCCCACTTAAATAGTTATTTTATTATGTTTTTAGTATTTGTTGTTATAGCGGCAATAGAAATACATCATCTGTGAAAATTTCAACTGTCTAGCTATCACAGTTCATGAGATACAGCCTGGTGACAGACAGACAGACAGACGCACCGCGGAGTCTTAGTAATAGGGTCCCGTTTTTACCCTTTGGGTACGGAACCCTAAAAAGCGTATTGAAATGGTTGTAATCAACTATTATAATTATAACTAACTGTTTTATTTTATTTAATATAGCGATAGTTCAGACTGCTACCAAAGAAATATTTTTCTGAATCGAATCAGTACTCTTAATCAGTAACTCTAAAAACAAACAACCATATCTCTTCATAATAATAGTTTAGATTATGATTTCAAACCAATCCAAACCAATCCCTTTGATCGTCAAAGTCAAACGTCAGGAGCAAACACTTCACTCACTCATTCACTCTCCCAGCTTCACTAGAGCTTACCATCGACCATTCGCTCAAGCTAGCCAATCGATCAACCACTGCGTCACTCAAACTGCAGTCAATTTGATTGAATGGACGCAGATACACTTCGTTTCCGTTCAATGAGTCTCTTTCTGAAGCTCTGAATACCGGATAAATGGGTCCGGGTAACCGGTAGCGAAGTGAATTCATGTATAAGTATTAAAGGGTCCCAATGTATGAATGCGCAACATTCTTAATTACCAGGCCAGGACGTGGCTGGAGGTGGATCACTGTGTTGCCCATCAGTTTCTCACAGGGCATGGTAACTTTAAAAGTAAATTATTTTCCTTCAAGCTTGTTGCCGCGCCTTTATGTCAGTGTTTTACATCTGACTGTGAATATATACAATCTGCACATCATATCTTAAGGTAGTGTATTCTTTGGCAGATTGAACGCAATACAATGTTGAATAATGTACAGGCTGCATCAGGAGTTGTTTACGGACCTTGTGGAAACTAGAACAAGTTTCCGTGCGTTCAAGCGTTTTTGCCATATCTCTTATTGGAATCAAATATAAACAGCTCACAATGTTAGGCCCAATTAGTATTAAAGCTAATTTGTATTCGTGGTGCTAGGCAACTGGGCTTATCCTAGTTGTAAACGACCCTTTGTACCTATTGGCCTTGTTTGTTCTGTCTCCTGCTTGATATGGAGGGAAGTGGACATTTGTATTTTTCCTACTCCTCCGTTATTCTTTTCTGATTAATTTCGTTGCGGGATCCAAGACAGTTAAATTCATTCTCCGGGACTTCGTCGAGCTTCATTGCCTCGGCGCTTTTCTGGTGATCGCCACTGTTGATTCTGGCTTTCAGGAGTTGCAGTGGTTTGGGAATAGTGCGGTGGGGGTGCATTTTATACACGGAATCTCAGTACCTAGTTACCCTACTTCTAACCATAATATCCTCTTACACATAATCCATTCAGCCTTCCTATAGTATTATTCCCTTAGTCTTATTCTCATGTTCTTCATTCTTTCACATCAAATACCCTTACCTGACAACTGATGTATGCTTTCACACATAATATATCCAACTTACTTAGCAGATACCCCTGAGCAGATGATTTTAAAATGAGAATCACGTCTAAACGGCTTCTCTTAATTTATTGGAAAAAGTATATGTTACATTAGACCATTTTCTTAATAAATAAAATTATTTATAGCCAAAGTACATCTCATGATGATTCCAATAAGCACCAACACGACTAGGATACATTGTTTTATTTCGGAGTTCCAGTGCCTAGCTACTGGTTTCATCATAAGATCAGTGCGATGGTAAAATTTTCATCAGTTCCATTAATTTATAAGTATTTGCTTCATCATAGACGGTTCACTATTCGAGATATCTTATACCCGTGACATACTTAGCATTAAGGAGTTCCAGTGGCCATCTGTGGTCTTCTTCATCAGTTCCACTTCACGAAATGATACTTTCTTAGTGCAAATGATTGCATTGTTGATAAAAATTCCAAAATCGCTATAATCGTATAACATAGTGTAATTAATTTGTAAAGTTATGTCTAACACGGACAAAAAAATCGAAAAGGCACCAAAAACGCCGGGCGTATTTTATTGAAATTGCCACCATCTCAAAGACAATTTAATAATCTATATTTTGATCTAAGCCTTTTTTTCAAGTCATACAATATAATAAGGAAAGTACAAAAACTACTGAATTTTGGGTGGCGCGGGTTTGAAACGAGTGCCCCTTTTTTTCTAGGTCGTTGTCTTAAATAATTAAGTTCTTAATTTTGGGCAATCAAAATTAGTCGTACAAGGGACGCAAAGAAATAAAAAAAAACAACAAATGCATATTTCGCCCATACTTTGAAGGCCATATTTAAGTGTTTGTTATGCTTATAAATAGGTAGTATCCGCATATACACACCGTGAATTTCAATCAATAAACACTCTCGACTTACTTCAACAATCTCCACCGGTTAATTTAATTCATTCTCAGCCGGAACGTATGAAAAGCAGCTTATATTTCTGAAGTGTGTGTTCAGCTTAGCCAAAGCTTACCGCTGTCGGCGCAATATCCAATAGATGCCACTCGAAGCCGTGTCTGAAGAGGATTTAAAGATGTTCGATATTTGTAGTATGAAATATAGACGGAGGGGGCTTACAGAGTTCTTATAGTGTTAAGAGTTGTTGAGTAGGTACTCAGATATATGAATATGTTGGTTTACTGAAGATAATCATTTTATGAATGTCGGTAAATGGGCATTTGAGACAAAGATTGTCGCCAACAACCTTGAGGGAACAAAACGCGCACTCGGTTCAAACCCGCGCGACCCAGAATTCCGTAGTTAAAAAAAAAGAGAGCCTCAGATCAAAATGTAGATGGTTCAATTGTCTTTGAGATGGTGACAATTTCATTAAAATACGCCCAGCGGTTTTAGAGCGATTGACGTTTTTTTTGTCCGTGTTAGATTATGTCTTAGACATAGAATTACACTATGTTATAAAAATAAAATTCAAAATTTTCTTAGATTAAATTATCAAGAAAATAGTCTGATGTAACATATATGTTTTCCAAAAAACTACGATTAGCTGTTTAGACGTGATTCTCATTTTAAAATCAGCTACTGAGGGGTATCCGCGCCTTAAAGAGCATCTGCAAGTTGTTACCGACCCTTTGACTATTTGACGTCTTGCAGAGGACCAGGATTCTGGGTCCCGAGATATTTCTGTCAATAATATTTTAGAAATAAAGAATGATACAAAATGTAGCCGTTGTCCGAGGAAATCTTGTGCCTAGCGAGCTTTCTGGGTACACGCAGGGAAATAGTCTTATGAGGTCACCGTTGTGAATATCGACAAGGAGTAGCCAGTGCGATTGCATAAAGTGGGTTTGGATTCCAGACTTGAGTCGTACAATGTTTTAACTTCTTCAATTTCTAAATAGCAGCATTGATTCTGCATTCTTACATGGTTTATGGTAAGAGGCAAGCGAGCCTTTTATTAATAGATACAAGAGGATTAAAACATTTATGGCGAAAATATAACTTTTCATTAAAATCAATACATATAATAAATCTGTAGAAAAGTCGTTTTTGTTCAGCGAAAATATTTCCAAAAAAATAGCCAGTGTGAAAGGATAAACAACAGAACCCATTCCCAGCATTTTTCGATTTTTTATCTGTTTGTCTGTTTATTTGTGCACGCATCACGTAAAATGTACGAAACCAATGTAGATAACTTTTTTACATATTTTTTTTGCGTATTTTGAAGTATTACTTAGTTTTTGTTTCATCGCAATCAGTTCACTCTATCAAAAGTTAGATGAATTTAAAGTGTTCAAGTAGTAAAATTATCACAACACACGCAATTCAGATACTCGGACAGTTGCACTCCAAATTCGATAGATGGCGTTGTGCATTTATAGTCATTTTCTGAATGGCGGTGTTATGTTTCTCCGCGAAAGAATAATGCTAGAACTAGAAACTAGAACACTACAACGTTATAACCGTAGAAAAAAAATGGTAGATAAGTAGGATAATATATTCAAAACAACCATCTTTCACAAAAACATCTAATAGATTTGCCTTGAAAGTACCAAAAAATAAAGAAAAGTAAATAATAAAACAGTAGGCAAGCTCTTAATTTAATATACAAAATCTCACCAAGCTGATTGATGAACCAACAACATATTCGACATTAGTAATCCGCCATCTTTCACCGCATAAAAAGAGTATATAAACGTAATAAGAAGCTATCTCATCCCGCTGTCATGTAAACAGTGTTGCCGCTTAGTATTCTGTCCACAGACTCGTTAGGTCCGGGGTGCGTGCACGGAGATGGGCGGTAGCGTACGCGGTTTAAGGGCTACCAAAAAAATTCAGTAATTGTGTTGTGACTGATGGAACCTCTTGTCACTCAGTCCCGCACTCCATCATCTGCCTAGCCTTTTCCCAATTGTTGTTGGAGTCGGCTTCCAGTCTTACCGGATTCAGCTGAGTACCAGTGTTTTACATAGAGCGGCTGCCTATCTGACCTCCACAACCCAGTAACTGGGTAACACGATACCCCTTGGTAAGACTGGTGTCAGATCTCAAGCTTCTGACTACCCGTAACGACTGTCAAAGATCTTCAAATGACAGCCGGGACCAACGGCTTAGCGTGCTTTCCGAGGCATGGAGGAAACTCGGTATGTTGAAATGGTCACCCATCCACGGACCGACCTCGGCAAGCGTTGCTTAACCTTGAAGATCGATCCGTGCGGCTGTTATTATTTAGCCACGAGCTCCATATAAAGAGGTAAAATTAGGTATTTGTTTGTTGGAAATATACCAGGTTAATTTTCAATGACCAGCGTATATTTTTCTGGAATTAGTTATCAATCAAAGAACGGTTTATGCAAAAACCAACTAATAAAAAGGAAAAAAAAGATTGCATAAACCGTTTTTTGATTGACATACCTAATTTCTGGAAGAATTTTGGCTGGTCATTGAAAATTAACCTGATATAATCTCTCTGGAAGTAATAGCCTGTTCTGTTCCAATACTAGGCTAAGGCACTACTCCTTCCCAATTTAAGCTCTGGAGAAATCAATGCCAAACCACCACGCCACGCCTTCTCCTTTGTCTTTTACCACGTCTCGGATAGATGAGACTTTTTTTTTCATTTAATTTGGGCTAAGAACTAAATTAACAAGTAAAATTTCAAAATTTAAAAAAACTCCGACACATTTATCTTGCGAAAACACCCCGACTCAAACAGTAAAACGCCCATAACTTTTGAACAGCTGTACCGATTTTATTCAAGCATAGCTAAAAAAACAGCTTATCCGTTTTGGCGCTATGATGCCACAGACAGACACACAGATACACAGCAACACACGTGAAACTTATAACACCCCTCTTTTTCCGGTGGGGTTTAAAAAAAGTAAAGTGGCATAATCTGCTTTTCCTCTAAAAATGCACGGTTCGTTTGGAACAGGCCTCGTAAGAAAATGGTATTCTTTGATATTTCACGTCCGCTTTCTCTAGCATCCGTGTAAGATCCTCAGTCTGGTCGAGGCCATACCCGCCACTACATCAGTCATCTGAAGCACGTGGGTTATTATAAAAGTAAGCATTATTATGTCAGTGAGTGGTATGTCTGTCTGTTTAGTATGTTTTGCGTAACATATTATTTAGAACATTTGACGAACGCGCTGACAAGCCGAGCGATATTGTTTCCTATCGGCAAAAAACTACTAAGAGAAACTCTTGTGCACCATTTCATACTGCTGGACCCAGTGGTTGAGGTTGTGCATTACATGTCAGTGAATGAACAAAGTAAATCAATAAAAAAACTTTTTTGTAAAAAAATACTAGGACTTCCAAATTGCAAGCTGTTTTTTGCTCGTTGCAAATAGTTAGAAAAAATATTTAGAAAAATTATGGTACCATTGGAAAATTTCGCGTTGCCGACGTTATAATAGACACCCGAGTCTACACTTTGCGTAGGGAAGATAAATGGTTCCAACTAAAACTAACTGCTTCGCAATTACGTAGATAATTAATATTCTTAATAGCTCCACATTCCTAGAAAAGGGTACAATTACAGCCGTCACGAACTCACGAAGCTCGACTACATTTAATTTTTGGTAAAAACGAAATCATTCAAGTTAGACCGATGA
This sequence comes from Orthosia gothica, assembly GCA_949775005.1. NCBI lineage: Eukaryota > Metazoa > Arthropoda > Insecta > Lepidoptera > Noctuidae > Orthosia > Orthosia gothica. Next base: position 4,981,775 of record OX459035.1, on the reverse strand, counting down.
CCTGGTGAAGGTTTTGGAAATCTGCAGGATGCGAGAGTTACTGGATCAGTCGATTTCGATTAAATACTCTTACTTGTATCATAAAAGAACAAGGAAAAATTTTAATTAAAAAAATCAAAATACGAACTAAAAAGACGTCAACAAGAAGCAAATCATGATTCGCAAGCTGGCTGACCAAAATCAGATGTATCCTTCGACTGCACTGCAGGATTTTCTTCTTGTTTACGTCTTTTTTTTGCTTTATTTAATTTAAAATAAAGCTCCACTCACAATATGGTGCCCAAAATACGCCATTTTTTTCAATTTTAATTTAGTCAGTAACACTCGCAAGGTTAAGACGAATTGATCGACGAACGAATCATCGTTCGTTCTCTCGTTCTGGGTGAAGCGGGAGGGCGTGTCAGACTTTTACTGACTAAAACCCACCCGTGTTCCTTCAGTTGCTTGTGTCAGGTTCGCGATAACTCTCTTTCAAATTTATCCGCGACCCAGACAGGCATGGGCCCTAGCGGCCGTCTGTTTTTGCTGACATCTCTTTGAGGCGCGCGTGGAACACTACGCGCCGTCGACTCGGGCCTGGTCCTTATCGGACGACGAGCTAGACTTAAAGAACCCTAGATTGAATTGCACTCCCTAGTTGTACGCATAATAAAAGTATTCCCAAAACATTTAGTGCGTATGTGTGGGATGTCCACCATGTTGGCCACCATGACATAGATTAAGTAACAAATATCTTCACAACCTTCAAGCTTTATTTTTAAAATACTTAAGGAAAAATACACTGCAGCCATACCATTAAACCACATTACCGAGACAAGTCAAGGACTAAGTCCTATAAATTCTATTTTCCGTTTCTCTCTTGGAAAGCCGCAGCTGCGGCAAACGATGTAATTCAATTTTTCAACCCAGATGAACTTTTTAGCTCCGTTTTTTTTAGTTTGTGATAGGCTCGCGTTTGACCACTATCTCGCCTGATGTTAAGTAATGATGTGGTCGACGGTGAAGCACGCTAGCCTAGAAGTTACCTATTTACTCTTGATTTAAAGACACCTAGGCTAGGTTGTGGCTTTCAGGAAACACAGACTTCGGCAGGGAATTCCACTCCTTAGCTGTACGCATAATGAAAGTATTTAAAAAATGATTTGTGGGTTGGATGTCCACCATGTATCGATGGCGCATTGCCATCTCCTTTCTTCTCTCCTTTGGTGCCTCAGAACTAATTTGTGTTTGTTCATGTTCTGTTACATTTGGCAATAAATGTTTTTCATTCTTTCTTTCTTCGCTCTTGGTACGAAGATACAGATTCAAATCATCGTGATCGCTCGTTTTACATTAGAACATAAATATTTGTTAAAGATGGCGTCAAACACAATATCAACCCAAACCAAGGGTCCTTCGTAGTTTTTGAGGTCACTAATAACGAAAATGGAGTCGAAAAGTTAAAATTAAAGGTGGTGCCAAAGAATAATGTAATCTTTTGGCCTATAATTTTCATACAGACAGAACATATGCCTTCGCTCTGTGCGAAGGAGTAAAGACTTGAAACGAGTTCGAATTGCTAGATGTCACATGTTTTTGAATTTTTGGTTGCCTCATGTTTTCCTTCACTATATTTATATTGTGTGTTCCTTCACTAAATCCATACTAATATTATAAATGTGAAAGTAACTCTGTCTGTCTGTCTGTCTGTTACCTTTTCACGCTTAAACCGCTGCACCGATTTAGATGAAAGTTGGTATGAAGATAGTTTGAGACCTGGGAAAGGACATAGGCTATATAGGTAGGGTAGGGTAGGGTAGAGTATTGTAGGGTAGTGTAGGGTCGGGTAGGTTAGGGTAGGTTAGGGTAGGGTAGGGTAGGGTAGATAAATGTTTGGTCTTTTTATGGCAAAACAAAGTTTGCCGGGTCAGCTAGTTCACCATATTTGAGAGCAGTGGTGATGAAATAAATTAAGCGCCTGCCTGGGTTCAACCCGTAAGTTAGGGCTGTAACCACTGCATTGACATTTATTGGGCCACCAAGACACAGTCTGTGCCTAGTTTGCCCATGGCCATTTTCTTTGTGTTAGAGTATATATTTTATTCAATTGTGTAAATTGCTTTCGTAATAACTAGCGTGTGATAATAAATTGAAATTAAATTAAATTATTTTTTTAAGGTTTTCGAGAATGAATACGTAGATGGTCGTTTATAACGCGATGCGTAGGAGATTCGGATGTTTCATTGTGTTCGCGCATTTTCTCGTAAACCGTGGACTAGCAAACATAGGAGATATATTATGTAGCTGGCTACATACATTAGTTGTTGTTTTAATGTGTGTAGTTTGGACAGTTGATTGTGTTGGAGCTCGTTGTGAATCAGCACGAATTCTGTACCCCAAATGTGCAATCAAAGCGACGAATTATTTAACCAACAGAATTATTACACTCTTTGCGCTGTAGCATGGTGCGGGTGATAGTTTAAATAAATTTTTCGTACCACTTGCTCAAAAAAGTGACATTCTATGCCACAAAAAGCGAACATAACAATAGTCATTTTTAATCTGTTAAAAACAGGGAAAGAAAATTGTACTGAATTTCATTCATCCTCTAGGGTGAGAATGTGATTTAAATTTGGAATACTTACTTACCGAAATTTATACTGAACTACATCTGTGTTTACACCATTGAGTTTGTATATAAAGCATTATACATCTTTTTGAAAAAGGAATACGCATTTATTATGCAGTTATGATTATTAAATAAAATTACGAAAACCGACGAGGCCGTATGAGCTTGATGCCTTTGCTTTTGTGACAAAAAAATATTAGTCTAGGAATTTGCCGCGTTTTTTTTTTTTCAAATACATAAACGTTAACTTTATTTTAATTTGTTTTACTTTTAATTGTCATTATTTTTAATAAATGCTTATCTCATATTATTATTGTGTTAATTTTTTCGCAAATGGTACGAAAAGTAGAGTATTTCCTTCGGTGATAAAGCTGTCTTAGTCTTGGGTGAGCTTAAAGGCCTCACTACACTCAGGACTCGTCTTAAATCCCTCGCTTCGCTCGTGATTTAAGTTTTTAACACCCTCGCTACGCTCGGGAGTAAACCTCGAGTCCTTCGTTACGCTTGCGATTTAAATCGTCACCCGCGACAGAAGACACTGCTTTATCCCCTTGGTTAATAATCTACTATTTTTATGCATTTACGTACACGCAATTTTTGTAGTTTAACGTCATACCATGGGTTATACCGTATACCATAGTTGCCTTTATGACGTTAAACTACAAAAATGCGTAAAAATGCGTCTATGCGTAAAAATGTTCAAGCTTCAAATTCTTAATGAATTCAAGCTGTGGCAGGAGCTTGAATAACCCTCTCGAATCTCAATAATAATAGCAAAGCATTCCTTTCAATTAAATGTTTTATAGTCACTTTTGACCTGTCAAAGAGCCTAGAAAAATAGTCAAGCCATTATTTGCGTTTTGCGAGTAGAAAAGCATAGATGCCTGTATGCCGCCTACACACGCTTGTTGTTTGCCACAAACAGTGGCGAAAAAATATCCAAGGTCATAAGTCAAAAAGTCAAATATATTTATTTCAACAAGGCCATACTTTTGAACGTCAACAGTTAAAATTTACAAATGAATAAAAAATTATTCTACCGTGCATTCGGAAAAGTAGCTTGTTATGGAGAAGATCGCACAAGAAACTCCATAATAACTCTTTAAACAAAATAAGTGTTTTACAATATTAACATAAGTACATACATTAATAAGAGCTCGTGGCTAAATAATAACAGCCGCACGGGTCGATCATTAAGGTTAAGCAACGCTTGACGAGGTCGGTCCGTGGCTGGGTGACCATTTCAACATACCGAGTTTCCTCCGTGCCTCGGCAAGCACGTTAAGCCGTTGGTCCCGGCTGCCATTTGAAGATCTTTGACAGTCGTTACGAATAGGCAGACGCTTGAGATCTGACACCAGTCTTGCCAAGGGGTACCGCTGTTACCCAGTTACTGGGTTGTGGAGGTCAGATAGGCAGTCGCTTCATGTAAAACACTGGTACTCAGCTAAATCCGGTTAGACTGGAAGCCGGCCCCAACATAGTTGGGAAAAGGCTAGGCAGATGATGATACATTAATAAATTCATACAATACGTCATATAATAGGTACTAGAACAACATTAACATACGAAGCAGTTAAGTTATGATCAATCCAAACTAACGGTGCCCGTTCACGAACATGGCGCATGAATCGGCACCACCTAGCTCAACCATCATGAAGGGAACCGAATGATCCAACACACGTGCCACCAAAGGACTCGAAGGTTAGATTAGAGCGAACCTTAAATTGTAACTACTGCTGTCACCTTCATCTTGCCCAGAGTATAGTTCGATACATACAAAATAACATCCAACAAGTTTTCATCCTAGAAAAATTACGCAACGCGGGTGCAAGTAATAATACTAATTTATTAACATAAACAATATTATTTATTACAAATGATTCACGTTCCCATCGTCTTTGTATATAATAAAATTAAACGCCTACTCCGATTAATAATTTTATTTTGAAACTAATAAACATAACAGATTGAAATACTTAGGTTATGTTTATTTTTATCGTTAGAGTTGAACAGCCGAATATTCGAGATTGTTTAGATGGTTATAATAAGCATTCCAATTTTTTAGGGTTCCGCACCCGAAGGGTCCAGACGAAGCTCTATTGCAGTCACTTACGTGTCTGTCTGTCTGTCACACAGGTTTTAAAGCCAAACGGTTGAAGCTGCAGTCTTCAAATTTTCACAATATTAGCATCTTGTTGACCCAAAGCCATATAAGTTGCGTATACCAATATTATAAAGATGAAAGATTTTTTTGTACCGACGACGATGAACCTTGATGATCGCAACGCTTGCCGAGGTCGGTCAGTGGATGGGTGACCATTTCAACATACCGAGTTTCCTCCGTGCCTCGGAAAGCACGTTATGCCGTTGGTCCCGGCTGTCATTTGAAGATCTTTGACAGTCTTTACGAGTAGTCAGAAGCTTGAGATCTGACACCAGTCTAGCCAATGGGTACCGTGTTACCCAGTTACTGGGTTGTGGAGGTCAGATAGGCAGTCGCTTCATGTAAAACACTGGTACTCAGCTGAATCCGGTTAGACTGGAAGCCGACCCTAACATAGTTGGGAAAAGGCCAGGCAGATTGATTGTTTGTTTGTACCGAATATGCTCCGAAACTACTGAACCAATTTTAAAAATTCTTTCACCTATGGAAAGCTACATTATTCTTGAGTAATATAGGCTATAATTTTGACGGGAGTGAAGCCGCGCGGGTCAGCTAGTCTAAAATATTTTTGAATGTTTTTAAGGAGGGCGTGAAAAAAGAAATCTGTTTGATCTACTCTATCGAATGGGGTATCGCTGTTTAGAGCGAGTGAGATAGATACTGTATTTTCCGAATTTATTTAAAAGAAATTCGGAATTCAAACAAAGTCAGCCTTTTTTACAAAATTTTGATCCAAAGAATTTTTTAACTTCCCATTGACCTATGAACTTCAAATTTGGTGATAATGTTATTTATTACGTATATTCTACTAACAAATACCAGTATATTGAAAATTCACATTTCTTTGAAATACCTATATTTCTCCAAATACAACCAACTTGATTTTGCGGTTTGGTATGGAACCCTAACTGTGCAAAGTCCGACACGCACTTGCCCCGTTTTTATATGTTTACTGCATCTGTTACAGCTTAATTACTGAGCTCAATATAAAGCGATTTAACTTTAAGCTTTTAATTTTCTACATTCCTTTCTCTCTCTTTAATGTTGAGTTCCAATACATTTCGAAAAGTCTCTATTGTTGTCCAGATACTCTGGAGTCTAGACAAATTGTCATTTGATGATTCTGTGAGCGACGGCAATGGTCTAAATCAGTGTTTTTCAACCTTTTTCATGATGCGACCCCCCTGGTATAAAAAAAATATTTCGCAACCCCCCGACCTGTATGTGTATGTTACAGCGTTTCCATAATTAGGATTCGGATATAAGTACATAATACGTAAAACACATTATTTTACAATTACATACATCGAATACGTCGCCAATTGTTAACTAACGCAATGTACGCACATAGGTATACGTACGTACGACCAAGGCCGATGCCGGCCGCCCGGCAAAGCAAGTGTGGTGGCTAGCTTGCGAGTTGTTGAGAGTGAATAAGCGAGCGGGACGCAGCGTATCGTAATCTTTATTGTTTTTTTACTGAAGTTGTTCTCTCGACCTCTGGCGACCCCCCTACAGAAGCTTCGCGACCCCCCAGAGGGTCACGACCCACAGGTTGAAAAACACTGGTCTAAATGACAAAATGTAAGGGGATCGATCACATGACAAACAATGACAATGGTGAAGGAAAAACATCGTGGGGAAATCTGGGCTTATAGTGAGTTTATTATAAGATTGTGCTTCATTGGTGTAATTGCTGCAAGGCGTTCCAGTGCGAGGACAAAATAATAAATCAATATGACGTTAAAATAGCGTTTAATTGTTAATCCCATATGTTTTTGACGTCTTTCCAATCGCTATCGCGAAGCTTTTGTTGATATAATATCTCTTGTCTTGAGTCTCAGAGGGCCTAGACAAAGAAAGCGAAACATTTAGGAATAAAGTAATTCCACGAAAAATATTTTCATGTAAAATATTGCCAAGGTTATCAGATCTCGTGTAGAGCCAAGCTTCAAATTTTACACGGCCTAACTTTACAAGCCCTAACTTCACAAACTCTACACCTTAGTAAAAAAAACCGGCCAAGTGCGAGTCGGACTCGCGCACGAAGGGTTCAGTACTTGGTAAATAGCGGTTTACGATTTATGACGTATTAAAAAAAACGACATACTATATCTCGTTCAAACTAATTTTCGGTGGAAGTTTACATGGTAATGTACATCATATTTTTTTTTTTAGTTTTAATATTCTCTTATTTTAAAAGTTACAGGGGGGACACACACATTTTACCACTTTGGAAGTTTCTCTCGCGCAAACTATTCAGTTACAAAACAGAATACATCTACTTACCAAGTTTTAACAGCATAGTTCTTATAGTTTCGGAAAAAAGTGACTGTGACATACGGATGGACAGACAGACAGACATGACAAATCTATAAGGGTTCCATTTTTTGCCATTTGGCTACGGAACCCTTAAAATGTGCCTTTGCCGTTTCGCTACCGTCACATGCCTCGTTACTAGAGTCGCCACTTATAGGTTTCACATATTTTCGTATGCGCAACTCCTCGTCGCTATGTTTCGTTACTACAAAAATTACTGTATAACAGAAAATTTATGATCAATTTAAAAAAAAAACACCTTACGCCCATGTGACGATACACACCAAATTTCTGCTTTCTAGGACTTTTGAAGTACCCTAAGAATGTTGATGAATCGGGGTTTTCTAGATATCAATAAAATCTAAAGTGGCTCTACCGTGCCCCCAGATTTATATTACTTAGAATGCCAACATACTTATCAGTCAAAGTCGTTCTGCCTATTAAGGAAAATCAAACAATAATAATTATCCTTAAGTAGTAAAAATTATACCTACTAAGGCAAAGTATTTTCTTCAATCAAGTATTTTATATAATAATGAAACCCCACATTGACTCATTGGCCTTGTGTTCGATGAGTGTTGGCGGATTTTCCTATTTGTAAGTGTCAGCATTAGAGTACCCGTTTAATGGCAACAATCGTGATGGTTGCCCAGTGGCTAAGACCTCGAATGTCGTGCTTGAGGTCGTGGGTTAAAATCCGGGCAAGTACTAATTTGATATTTTCAAGTCATATATGTTCTTGTGTCCTAGAACCAAAAATTCGAAGACATGTGAAAGCCACCAACCCGCACTGGGCCCGCGTGGCGGATTTCGGCCCATTCCCTCTCACAGAGAGGAGGCCTGTGTCCCAGCAGTGGGAACATTAATAGGCTGATGATGTGAAGCGATGTTCTTATCACCGCCAGCGTACCAGCTGTATTAGAACCTAACGGCTTGGTACGTGACGATGGGAAGAGAGCAGATGGCATGACATTGGTGCCGTGGAAGGTGGGTAGGCCTCTGGTGTGGGACGCAACCTGTGTCGACACCCTTGTGCCATCTCATGTTCCTATGTCGGCGGGCTGTGCTGGTGCTGCTGCGGCTGCTGAGGCCCTCAAGCGGCGCAAATACTGTAACCTAATTGGTAATTACAGTTTTGAGCCGTTTGGGGTCGAAATGCTTGGGTCATGGGGCCCGAATGCTCGTCTCCTTTTTAATAAGATCTCTCGCCGACTGATCGACACTGTGCGTGACCAGAGGGCTGGCTCTTTCTATGCGCAAAGAATCAGCATTGCCATTCAACGTGGCAATGCTGCCAGTCTTCTGGCCACGTGCCCAGGTGACAGCGATGTGGAGGAGTACTTCGACGCCTAACCCCCAGTTTCCCAGCTCAAAATTACCGGCGAATTAATGTGACAAATTGTCAAGCACGCGTTATCTGCTGTGATGGCTGTTGAAAATGCATTCAACCAATCACAGCAGATAACGCGTGCTTGACAATTTGTCACATTAATTCTCCGATAACTTTGAGCTGGGAAACTGGGGGTAAGTGTACCTTTCTTTTGTATATAGTGACAAGTAGTTAGGTTTAGTATGTTTGTAGTTTGTATTGTTTACTTTTGTTTAGTGTTTAAATAATGAATATATCTCTATTTGTTCTTTTTAACAGACTTCCCAAAAAGGAGGAGGTTCTATGTTCGACTTCTTGTATGTTATTTTTTTTTTTTTTTATGTATGTTCACCGATATCTCCGTCAATCGTGGACCGATTTTGAAAATTCTTTTTTTGTTTGAAAGAGTATGTTTCGAAATTGGTCCCATTTTAATTTGGTGAAGATCTGATGAAGAACTTCGGAGATATACAACAGAACCCTTCAATAAATAACGGAAAATCATTCGGGATTGCTGCAATCGCATGTCTGTTTATTGTATATACCATTTCATAAAATAACATCACGCCAGTACGCACTAAAGGGGTACGCAGATCTCTCATTTCACCAGTTATGTTCAAGTTTCATGTTATTCGGGTAATCAATTCTGGCCTTATAGGTACCTACCTTACTTAACAACTTACCTATTTTAGGTAGATACAACTAAAAAGGGAAAAATAAAAAAGCTTTTTGCAAAAAAATACTACCGACTTCCAAATAAAAACTACAAAATGAAAAAGAACTTTAATTTTGGAAGTCGGTGTCCATATCGCAAACAAAATGGGAAAAAGAAAGACACCGGCTTCCAAAATAAGTTATTTTTCACTTTGTAGTTTTTTATTTGGAAGTCGGTAGTATTTTTTGCAAAAAAGCTTTTTATTAAGTTTGTTTTGGACATCGCTGACAACTGTGAATGAAAACATCATGAAGAAAGTTTGAAATTCCCAACCCGCATTCAGCAGCCGTGGTAATTTATACTCGTGCCGGCTTTGTATGAGAAGAGGCATTTGGCCTGAAGTGGGACAGTAACCGGCTGTTATTTGCCGACTTGCCTACTTTAATATACTTGGGGCTTATAACATACCTGATGAAATGTATTCTGTTATGAATAACAAAAGCTTACAACACTTTCCCATCTGCTCATAATTTTGCTTGCGATTGTATAAGGCGCGTAATTTGGAACTGCACTACGAAGACGATTTCTTTTCAATTTATTTGCAGAGCGGTAGAGACAGTATTTTGCTACACTATGGCTTGAAACGAATTAAACATATCTACTAAGATTGATTTGCAACAGTATAGGATTTGAATATTCAGAACGTTTGTAGGTATCTTAAATAGATAGCAACTCTATCCCACTAGTGGTGGCTGATGTTATGAGGTTCTCAGGACTGCTAGCATTTAGCCATCGACGCATATATTGGTCAGACAATCTAGCTGCCAACTAGTAATGTTGATTGCCAAACATTTAGTGAAGAAGAGCATATTTGAGTAGAAGCCGACACCAATTGGGAAAACACTAAGCAGATTGATTTAATGCATATTAGACATCTTAGGCGGCGCTGAAAAGAAAAAAAAAATTGTGACCCGCACAGGAGACAAGAAATAAGCAAAAACAAAACAATAATTTAAATAAAACCCCGTGCGAGACCAAAAAGTCTGCTATCTCAGCATGTGCAGCGATATCCAAAAAGGAACATACGTCAATATTTTTCACGCAATATTGTGGTTGAAAACCTATCCCAATCTGCCTTCATCGTACAGCAGTATTCAACAATACGCCTCCCATCCATTAAACACCCATCTGTATATTTATATAATCCATAAACAACTTTATTTTAGTTTTTCTTTGAAAAGAACTAGAGACTAACATAAAGATATTTTTATTGTTAGTTTGTAGGCTGAATGGTATCGATGTCTTTGCTTTTGTGATTATAATGCTATTAAAAATGTTTGTGATGTTGTATTTATGGTTTCTTGTCTATCATCTTTAGAGGCCAGTGGTTTAAGGTCGGGTTTGTATTTTTTGAGAGTAACGTTTCGTATAGAACGCCGTTTTTATTTGTCTGTGGTTTACTTTTTTCATTGAAGGGACTGAAGTGTGGACTGAAGTGAAGCTTAAGACTTCATGTTAGGCTTCGGGTCAGTCTTAAAAAAAATGAAGCCGCTCTCTACTGCCGAAGACCTTACTATTCTTATCTCTTTCTAACATATCCACGTCAATCTATCCGTCTCACACATCTTGCGAGTGTTTTGTTTCACTGATTGACGTATTGCAGATACATTATTTTAATTAAACATCAAATGAGAGGTAATGGAAAACAGATGATTCGCAAATGGATTATGATATAAACCACTTGTAATTTACTGTTAATCTGTTCATGAGAAAATGGTTGTGTTTTTTTGACGTGAAAATGTGTTTTCGTTTTTTAGGATTCCGTACCCGAGGGGTCCAAACGGAGCCCTATATTGCTCTCACTCAAGTGTTCGTCTGTCCGTTGTCTTTCACACAGGTTTTACAGCCGAACGTTTGGAGCTACAGTCTTCAAAATTCACAGTATAAGCATCTTGTTGACCCAAAACCATACAAATAGTCAAAAAAATATTTTTAAACGTTTTTATGGGGGCTTCCATACAGGAACAAAAATCGGGAAAAACATCACCTACCCAATCGAGTGGGGTATCTTTGTTTAGAACTCGTTTAGTATTTTGTTTTAAAAAATATTGGAAAACATAGAAATGAGAAGCCACCAAAGTCAGCTTTTTAAAAAAAAAAATTGTTCCGGAGTTTTTTTTATTGAACACTATTGACATATGAACTTGTTTGGTGGTAATATTTATTATTACGTATATTTTACCAACAATTACCAATATATTGATAAATCAGATTTTTCTTTGAAATGCCCTAATTTTTTCTATAAAAACCAACTTGATTTTGCGGTTCCTCATAAAAAGTGTTACTAAGGTATCTACTGCTTATGAATTATTCGGCTATTCAGACGGCTTATATTCTACATTTTTAGTTCGGAACTTTAAATGTGTGAAGGCCGACACGTACTTGGCCGTTTTCCTGGTAGTAAGTTCAATATTTCTGACCGAGAAAATGTCAGTTTCTTTTGCTAATAAGTACAAGACTGAACGCTAGAATTATGATTCATCCCCGATTTCCGAATGAAGATTTTCAAGCCTAAGCTTTCATCTTACTTCGGCAATCTGTCAAACTTTAGCATTATAAAGTAGAGGTAGGCACGTTATTAACTCCAAATAACGAACCAGAAACCAGCCATAAGCAGAAGATAGCAAAAGATGGGTCACGGATGTCTCCACCAAATTTTACGAAGGTTTTCATGTGCCTATGACGTCAGTCTATCTTGCAAACGTACACGCGACCGTCAGTTGTTTTGCTTTTATTTTAATTAAGAAAGAGACTGTCAGTCTTTTTACCTGACTGTGCGACGCAAAGAAGGGTAATAGGTGTAGCAGACTATGTATGTATGATAAATGATTTTATTTCAGTAAGTTGGTTTGTACAAACACGTTTACATGTCGATCATATTTTGAAAATTAAATGAGGTCGGCGTTTCCTATCTGACTACTCTGAGAAGAAAAGCCGAAACAAACTCAGACGTCACAGTCTCTTTTAAAGTCCTGACAAAATCTTGGTTAGATCATGTGAAGACCATGTAGACTGATGTCTGAAGTGGTCTCTTGAGGCAATAACCAGCCAGATTGAGTGGGCCTATCTAGTCAGTGCATGCATTTGTCAATAACCGTGCAGCTTAACTCAGAATTTAAGGAGCTCGGCTTCGACGAACAATACCAAAGAAAGGTCATGCGGGTAGGCGGCATAAACTACTCAAACTGCCAGACCATGATTAAAAACTAACTTAGACAAGTTAAAATTAAAAACAAAAAAAAAGAATGATCCACATAGTCTTCACATTCACAATAATTAAAATAAAATTATATGATACATTAAAAAGTAAATATTGTTGGCATTGCAAGAAAACCAAAAACAAAATTCACGATGCAAAACTATAAAAAATAAAAAAAATATTGAAGCAGCTCAATCCCAAGCCTTTTTGTCCTCAACGTAATCTTCAAGGGTATAAAACTCTTTCTGGCACAACTTACGTTTAATGAATGATTTGAATTTATTAAGGCTTAGATCTTGTACGTGGCTTGGAAGCTTATTATAAAAGCGTACACATTGACATCTAACCGAGCCACCTATTTTCTTAAGCCTTGTTCTAGAAATTGTGTAGTGTATGTTTCTAGTATTACATATGTATGTTTTTATGTATGTTTTTATGTTTTTTCCTATATATGTGAAGTTCTAAATAACCGTGGTGTTTCTTGCCGGTTCTTCTCCATAGGAAACAACCAACCCGAACCGTGCACCTTTTGTCGACGTTTTATAAGTGCCCATGTAGGCCTAAGTAAAATAAAAATAAATAATTTTGATTTTGAAATATAAAAAGCGTGGGCCGATTTTGGTGATTTTTACGTCAATCGATTCGTCTGAACTTTACGAGTGTCACTAGATTCATGACAGTCATCAAATTTCACCATAGTGATAATCAGACGCCTAAAGGAAAAAAAATCGACGAACTATGTCAAGGGGGATATCGTTGAAAAGGTCTTTAACAGTCACCTTAAGATTGCCGTAAGCGATCATTGTTCCATACAAACGTAGTGTGACAATTACTCCACTGATTGACGATGTACGTTAAAAAAACAAAAAAAAAAAAAAAAAACAATTTGTCTCATCATTATCTAGCCCTGAATGGAAACAAAAAATAAAAGACAAAGACAAAAGATATTTATTTCAACTGGGCCACCAAGCGGCCCTTTTGAATGTCACAATTTAAATTTACAAGGAATAAAAGTTGATTCTACCGTGCATTCGGAAAGTAGCTTGTTATGGAGAAGAATGCACAAGAAACTCCATACTTTTTAAATTTACATGGAATAAAAGTTGATTCTACCGTGCATTCGTATACATGATTCGATGAGATAGCATGCATTTTAACCGCGCGCACAAAATAGTTCGTGCCGTCGACTAGTGCAACCTTAAGGTTCCTTTCATCACTTTTCATTTTAAATAACAGTTTAGGATATATAACGATTTAAAGTTGGTTAACAACCAATCTCGCTAATTACCTCAAATCTTTCAAACCGATAGACAGATACCGGTATTCTTTATTTTTTCCCCTTTAAACTCAGCGATGCTAAAAACGTACCATCATTGTTATAACTTCAAAACGTTATGATTTTGTTTTGTTTTTACACAAAGAGCTATAAAGGTTGTTTGTTGTTTGTTCTCAATGCTTTGTGTTCGCATGAAGATTTTTATGATTTCGATGCGTAAGCTAGATTTGCAGGGGGCGAAAGGTTGACAACCTATGGTAACCTTTACCTTTTCATGTGCTCTGGGTCGCGGTTTAGAACCTCATAAATAGGTACAAGATAGGTAGATAGAATACTTTTTAATGCACAATAATATGTCATATTCCTTAGATTCGATTATTCCTTCGACCACATCATCACTAACCATCAGGTGAGATAGTGGTCAAGTGCGAGCCTATAGGTTATATAAAAAAATATTGATTATCACGTATTTCCCAATAAATTCAATACAATTACCAATATGTTTTAATGAAATGCTCCAATGTCAACCATAATCTAAATTAATGAAACATAAAACCAAAACTCTCTGTAAGCAGTGCCAACCTCACGCCACAAAACGGCAAAACCTTTTTAAAGAAAGAAGTGGAAAATTGATCCCCTTAATAAGACCGAGACGAGGCTTCCACTAAGTGGTGCCATGCATATAAAGAAGGCATGGTATTGCCATCCTTGAGTCCCCTCTTTCAACTTTTAAATTGCGTTCTTAATTTTTTTGCGGTGAATTATATTTTTGAATATTTCCTTTTTAATTTTTATGGTGATTTAGTGAAGGTTAGGAATGACCCGCAAATGGGTATATTGGAGAATTTTATTTCATTGATAACTCAAAACTGGTCAGCTGTTACAAAAAAAAGGTGCTTAACAATAATTTTGTGGTTTTTTTTTAAGGATTGAAATTGGTCTTATTTATTCTCCGGTGACATCTTTGTCGAAGAGTTTTTACAGCATTTATTGTTATAATTTTTAGGGTTCCGTACCCAAAGGGGAAAAACGGGACCCTATTACTAAGACTCCGCGGTCCGTCTGTCCGTCTGTCTGTCACCAGGCTGTATCTCATGAACCGTGATAGCTAGACAGTTGAAATTTTCTCAGATGATGTATTTCTGTTGCCGCTATAACAACAAATACTAAAAACAGTAGAAAATACATATTTCATTGGGGCTCCCATACAACAAACGTGATTTTTTGCCGTTTTTTGCGATAATGGTACGGAACCCTTCGTGCGCGTGTCCGACTCGCACTTGGACGGTTTTTGTCCTTAATGATGTTACTTTGATGTAACTGGAACTAAAATATGTACTCGATAGACAGGGCTCTCCTGTTTTTGTCTTGGAAAGCTTCTAACATAAGGCAACCAATTATTTACTGGAAAATAAATTTAACCCTAGTTTTCATGAGCTAGGTAATTCACTGTCAATTGTGGAAATTTTACAGACATAATTATAATAATACCTATATTATGTGTCGCGGTTTTGCCCACCCAAAAGTACACATATGCACAAAACAACAACAACAGCGGGTCATCAACTGGCTCCCATCTGTGCAAGCGTACTTATGGTAACGATTTAGATTTAATTCCCTGGCAAGTGGCCAGCTTCAAAATGCTCTGATAATCAAACTGTTTGCTGCATGCAGGAGACTTTATCGTATGCACTGGACTGCATATGGGAGATTGCGATGTTGGATGAGGTGATAATTTTCTCTGTAATCTTCATTTGTATATCATGATCGGCAGACTCATCTTTATCAACATCTGCCGAGCTTTTTAACCTCTTTTTACCCGACTGCCGAAGGAGGGTAATGTGTTTATCAGTCTATGTATGTATGTATGTTTGTTCTTATGTGGCGTTCTAGAGACCAAACGCGTTGGCCGATTTTGATGATTCTTACGTCACTCAATTTGTCTTAACCTTGCGAGTGTTACTGGCTGCACTAAAATTTTACAGTATAAAAATGGCGGATTTTGGCGCATATTGTGGGGCCCATTTTTTTTTGTTCCAAAGAGGTGATTTCAAAGATATTTAAGACTTAAATGTTTAAATGTAACTATTTCGAAAACAATGTTAACTAAAAAGTTATACCTATATAAAAAAAAAAATATTTTGGAAATATATTCGATGTACAAAAACGACTTTTCTACAGATTTATTATATGTATTGATGATTATGGTACACAATTTAAAAATGTGCAAAAATGGGACTTAAACATTGACGAAATATACACAATACACTTATTGATAATATCCTTTGAAAATCCAAACATGATCTTATTTATGTTTACAACTAAAAAAAATCATTCCAAATAAATTTACTACACATAATTTAATATCAAAATATGTTTACGATCACGTAAAATATGATGAATTGCCGAATCTTCGTCCTTATTGGAGTCAACGAACCGATGGGGTCATCCTTTGGAAATCCAAGCAAGATCTTATGTTTACAACTAAAAACAAATCATTCCAAATCGATATACTACACATCATTTATTATCAAAATATGTTTACGATCACGTAAAATATGAGGAATTGCCGAATCTTCGTATTGGAGTCAACGAACCGATGAGGTCCGTCGAGGTCTGTCGCACGGGGACCTGAAAACCGTGGGATTGAGTTATAGGCACGCTTTTAGAAGGTCGAGAATGTTATGTGGGGATGATTTTGATGGATTTTTGGCGTCTGAATATCGGTATTTTCTTAAAGGTCACTATTGAAAGCTGTATTATGTAGGGTTCCGTACCCAAAGGGGTAAAAACGGGACCCTATTACTAAGACTCCACGATCCGTCTGTCTGTCTGTCACCAGGCTGTAACTCATGAACCCTGATAGCTGGACAGTTGAAATTTTCACAGATGATGCATTTCTGTTGTCGCTATAACAACAAATAATAAACAGATTATTAAAATAAATATTTAAGATGGGCTCATGGAGGACAACTGCTTTAAAATTCAGTTGCAAGATTTGATCAGAACATACTTACATACATACATACATTGCAAGATAATTAAAAGCTTGTAAAAATACGTGTGTATAGCTGAAACTATACAGAATCGATATGTGTGAAAATTTAATTACAACAACTAATTCTTACTGATTAAAAATAAATTTAAACTGAACCTAAGAAAACTTTGATTCACTTTTATCGTATTTCACAATTAAATTTGGCGGATTATACAGTAACGCTATAACATTACTTACAGCAGCAAAAGACCCTGATCTTCACGCTAAGCACATACATAATAAATAATCTTCCCGTTTAATCTGAGTTTAAAGCCGTATCTAATATTAACTAACCATCCTCAATCTCCTTGAACTCTGAATATGCAAATTTTTTGAATCCTATTAATATTACAAATGGTGAAGTCTGTATGTTTGATAATTTAATGATATTTTGTAAACGGGTAAAAATAACACTAGATATATACGTTGGAATTGCATGAACAAATGCCTCCTAGCCCGTTCCATCATCGGACTACAAGACGTACGGCGATGCGTCCTCGGTACATAGTGGACATCCCACCCATACGCACCAAACGTTTTGGGAATACTTTTATTATGCGTACAGCAAAGGAGTAGGTTTCATCTAGGCAAGCGTGCTACACTGTCGACCATATCATCGCTTACCATCAGGTGAGATAGTGGTCAAGCGCAAGCCTATCAAAAAAAATTGTTGACGCCTTTTCTTGGGGTCGAAAATGACCCAATGACTTCTCCTGCTCTGGGTGAGGCGGGAGAGCGTGTTAGACTTTTACTGACTAAAACCCATCCGTGTTCTTTCAGCTGCTTATGCCAGGGACACAGTAACTGTCTTTCAAATTTATCCGCGACCCAACTAAATGAGTTCTGCGATTTCTGGCTGACTGCTCTGAGAAGAAACACCGCAACAAACTCAGAGGTCAAAGTATCAATGTAATGGTCACATCATAAATATGAAAACTATTTAGGTTATTTTCGGAAGTGGTATTTTGAGGCAAGCAACACCAGTTTACAATTCACGCTTCAAAGTGCTGAACGGATTTGGACAAAATTTAAACCTATTTATGGAGATCGTGTCCCAGATTAGGACATTGAATACTTTTTTTTTCGGTAGTACAGTACGACCGATGAGTCGTAGCCTGTCTGAAGTTAGCGCCAAGTGTTTGCGTAGAACCTTACAGGTACTATAGAATAGTAAAAAAAAATAATGACTCTAGTTGCAAATTCGCAAGCGTCAGTAGGTCTCAATGGAGTAGAATTTGCAAGAAACTCGACGGAAACTCTTTTTCATCAGTTTTAATTACAAGTATTTGATTATATAGGTAATTCTTGTTGAAAAAATACATGTCATGTGAGAACGATGTAAAAAGACGTGCGCGTAAATGCGTCTAGAGTAACAAAAATACAATAACAGGCCGAGGCAATCCCAACTAATGGCGCCCATTCACGAACATGACGCATGGATCGGCATCACTCAGGTCAACCATCATGAAGAGAATCGAATGATCCAACACAAGTGCACAACAGAGAGACATTAGAGAGTAACATACTTTACGAACCAAATGGCTGTTTTCTTCACGAGTGTACGTACATGTGTGAAAGTTCGCAATCGCCTATGTTCAGACGGACGACTCATTGGTGGAATGGTGGTACTGTGACATAGAAAATATTATTCGACACCGACACAACATATATATTTCGTGGGATAATTTTCGACATTCACGCGAACAAAGTCATTGGTAAAAGCTAGTATCTAATAGGAAACGCCCTATCTCCTTGAACTCTGAATACGCTAATGACATTCAACGCAATGCCGTTTAGTCCTGTTAGGGAATCTCTAATGCAAGTCAGAGGTTCTGTCTCTAATGGTTGTAGATAAGAACAACCGTCATACGTTATACGTTTAATTGATTCTGCTCTGGTATTAATAATGCTATCTCGATCCGTGCTGTGAATACTTAAGGCCTATGTTTTGTAAGTATCCTGCTTGATAAGGAAGTGGAAATTATTTATTTTCTTATTCATCTGCTATTCTTTTTTGATTAATTTTGTTCTGGGATTCAAGATGGTAGAATCGTTTCTCGACGATTCATTGGTTCTGGTTTTCAGGTGTTGCAGTGGTTGGAAATAGTGACGCGGGCTTTTGCAGTACACAGATTGAAAGATCGCCTATCCGCTAACTCTACTTAGGTGTAGTAGAAACAGCGGATCTTTGTGTCTCTTAAGTTGGCCGCAAGACCCTGCGCAGTTGATATTTTTTTGTCAATAATGAAGAAAAACATAGCATGGATAACTGCCTATTTCAGACGCTTACGTTAGTCGCATCGTCCTATCTCGCTTACTGTATGCAGTATACTCGATGGCAAAACTGGTTCTTGCGCAATGGTTCGCAGAGCCAACTTCAGAGACACAAAGATCCCTTGTGAATACTATATTCGGTTTATCCTTGTATTTATAGGTGGAATCTGGGACCGCGGTCCCGGTCCCAAAAGCCCCACGACCCTGTCGAGATTACTCGAGATGTTTTAAGATTTTGTGGATTAGCGCTATATTAAATAAATAAATAAATATTGGCAGATTAGTAACTGTAAAGTAAGTGCTCTTTCACACAGAGGTCCGTTTTACAGGTCCACTTTATCGTATACGTTTTTAATCGGCGCTGACGTATTAAGTTGTCTGAACGAGTTCACACACATCACAATAATACAGATCCAGTAAAATTACCGATCCGACCAAATATACAGCAGTCCGTTTTACAGGTCCGCTTAATCGTATACGTTTTAATTTGGCCATGGTGGGCGGAGGTAATTGTATGAGCGATTCACACTGACAACAGTATTATAATACTGATCCGTTTTGTTTGAAAGTTGGTGGTACACTGGCTAAATTTGGTGTGAACATTGCCGCTAGTAGCGACGGATCCGTTAAAAACTATCCTGTAAATACGGATGTTCTGTGTTCAGATAATAATACTTAAAATAATGCTTTATTTACCAAAATGTAGGTATCCTACCTAACGCCACTCAAAGTGAACAGAAAATCAAAAGAGAACAGAAGGATCAAATTCAGGACGGATTATATTATTTGCGAGTAATCAATCTTTACAACCACGTTGGCAAGTGCAGTTCTGAACACAATATTCGAAGCCCCTTCAACTTAGCAAAATTTGCGCTTTAAAGACCCACAATAGGGATGTTTTCTGGGTAAAAAAAAAATAATTCTATTTAGTCCGTCAGTCAGATTATCAAATAATATTGGACACTTATTTTTTGCTTTACCAAATCAATAATAATTTACAAAGTTAAAGCGCGTCAAAGTTCAGGAGTACGGGCTTGTGACGTCACTAAGGCAAGTCACTAAAGTGTACAAGCGGCGTGACGTTTCACGATATTTCAACGCATTATATCGTCGTCACTTTATGTTTAAGTGTCAAAAAAAAATACGTGTCCAATATTTTTTATTAATCTATCTGACAGAGAGAGGAGCTCGTGGCTAAATAATAGCAGCCGCACGGGTCGATCTTCAAGGTTAAGCAACGCTTGCCGAGGTCGGTCCATGGATGGGTGACCATTTCAACATACCGTGTTTCCTCCGTGCCTCGGAAAGCACGCTAAGCCGTTGATCCCGGCGGGTTCCATTACGGATAGTCAGAAGCTTGAGATCTAACACCAGTCTTGCCAAGGGGTATCGTGTTACCCAGTTATTGGGTTGTGGAGGTCAGATAGGCAGTCGCTCCATGTAAAACATTGGTACTCAGCTGAATCCGGTAAGACTGGAAGCCGACCCCAAACAATTGGGAAAAGGCTAGGCAGATGATGAATCTATCTGACAGATAAAAAACTAATTCTCAGTAAATTAGAAAGAAAGAAAGAAAGAAAAGAAAGAAAAATGAGTTTATTTGCATTAAAAACAAAAACACCTTAAAATTAAACAAAATATTTTTAAAACTATTAATGCCAAAAGGGCCTCAGCTCAGCATAATGCCAAATGGTAACACAGGGTATACCACCTGACGCTGATTTTCAGCTGCAGCCCACGAGTGCCGTATGCTCAAAAACACCGACAAACATTTATATTAAGTATACAATTTTTGTAAAAAACAACCTAAGATACCCTATTCAACACTGGACTGTAGGTTCATTCACCATTAAATCCATAGTCGATATCTCTATAAACCGACCAATATACTCACCCATAACTCTCTGCAATACGGATGGTATTCTCCTCTATTCCAATAAGTAAATCCCTATCCCGTTAACCCCTGTATATGCAAATGGGTTGCCACGCAGTACGCAGCAGGCTTCATCTGACATCCGACACAAATGTCAAGGCGAGACGCGATTAGCATGAGATTACGTCATTAATCTTCTTTGTGAGAGCGATTTATTGATGTATCAAAAATAAAAAAAATCTTTGTAGGTATATACATCCGTGACATATCTTTGGAGGTATATACATCCGTGACATAAATACTAGGAATAAACACAAATTTGTAGTACCTACAACAAGGCTGAAGAAAATACGTGGCTTGTTTGATGTCAATGTGTACGCTTTTATAATAAGCTTTCAAGCCACGTACAAGATCTAAGTCTTAATAAATTCAAATCATTCATTAAACGTAAGTTGTGCCAGAAAGCGTTTTATGCCATTAAAGATTACGTTCTGGACAAAAAGGCTTGGGATTGAGCTGCTCCAATTAATTTTGATTTTTCTTTTTGTTTTGGTTTTCTTGCAATGACAAGAATATTTAATTTTTAAAGTATTATATTATTTTAATTTGAATTTGAATGTGAAGACTATGTGGATAATTTTTTTATGTTTTTAATTTATCTTAGTTAGTTTTTTAATCATGGTCTGGCAGTTTGAGTAGTTTATGCGGCCTACCCGAATGTTCTTTCTTTGGTATTGTTCGTCGAATCGTTGAGCTCCTTAAATTCTGAGTTGAGCTGCTCGGTTATTGACAAATGCTGCATGCACTAACTGGACAGGTCCTCTCAATCTGGCTGGTTCTTTCCTCAGAGACTATTTCAGACATCAGTGTGCATGGTCTTCACATGATCTAACCAAGATTTTGTCTGGTCTTTAAAAGAGACTGTGACCTCTGAGATTGTTTCGGCTTTTCTTCTCAGACTAGTCAAATAGGAAACGCCGACCTCATCTAGTTTTAAAAATATGATTGACATGTAAAAGTGTTTGTACAAACCAACTTACAGAAATAAAATCTTTTATCATTTATGAGGAGGCAATGTATCTTTTATACGAGGTCTTGGAGTAGGTTGTGACACTGTTCTACTTGGTATGCATAAATATAATAAACTCTACATTTACTTACAGACAACGAATAGCCTAAACCGTTTCTAATTCATGCGCTACAGAGGTTATTGAATTGGGAATTGAATAAGTAGCCATTTTTACCCGAATGCAAGGAAAGGTTTATGTTTTACGAGCGTATCTTATATGTTTGTATGTATGTAATATTCTTAATTACCTCATATCTTTCAAACTGCTAGACGGATTTTTAAAATTAAGACGTCGTTAGATACATCTTCCAATTGTTCTTAAATAGGTGAAGTTAAAAAAAACATGGCGGTTTTTGGGCGCCATATTGTGCGAGTCTCAATTTCTGTTTGTTCCGACCTCATCGTGTGGTGTATCAAATTAAGGGTTTTGAGGGGTGATTAATTCGAAAAAAAAACAAAACTAAAAAGTTAATTTAAAAATAAAAAACCCGACTGCTTATAAATCATGCTGTGCATTCGGATGATCAGGGGGTCAGCCAGTTCTTGAATATGTATCCTCCGACTGCACAGCATTATATTTTTCTTGTTAATTCCTATTTAGTTCGCTTCCTAAGCAGTCGGGTTTTTGAATTTTTTTGCGCTTTAGATTTCCCATCAGGCGCACTGCGTGCGAAAAACATAAATCAATTCTTCCTCATCTCGGCAACTATTGGATTATTTATCTAACATTGACAGATTTAATAACCTACAACAGGTTATTAGACGTAAGGTAGGAGACTAAACTAAAGAAAATAAACTATTTTCTTTCTTTCTATGGATAGAAAGAATAATTGTTTATATGTGTGTATAGGTGGTAGTGGTAGTTGTTGGGTAGGGGGGGAGCCTATGTACCGGCCAACATTCCTATCCTACTCCAGCTACCTACCCACCTACCCTACCCTACCCTACCCTATCCACCTACCTACCTACCTACCCTACCCTACCCTACCCTACCTACCTACCTACCCTACTCTACCCACCTACCTACCCTACCCTACCTATTCTACCTTACCTTCCAACCCAATGTTTTTTTTATTTATTCATAG
The DNA here is from genome assembly GCA_949775005.1 of Orthosia gothica. Taxonomy (NCBI): domain Eukaryota; kingdom Metazoa; phylum Arthropoda; class Insecta; order Lepidoptera; family Noctuidae; genus Orthosia; species Orthosia gothica. Next base: position 4,958,784 of record OX459035.1, on the reverse strand, counting down.
TGTAGCCTAAGTCCTTCCTCAGGATCCCATCTATCTCCTTGCCAAATTTCATTGAATTCCGTTCAGCGGTTTTTGGCGTGAAAAGGTAACAGACAGACGGACAGAGTTACTTACGAATTTATAATATTAAGGTTACACTAGTCCAAAATTCTTCCATACAAACGTAGTCTAGCGATTACTTCACTGTTTGACGATGTACGTTCGAAATAAAAAAATTAACATCAATTTGTCACATCATTATCTAGCCCTGTATGGAAAAAAAAAGAAAAAAAATAAGAAATATATTTGAAAGTTATGAGCGTCGAAACTTCCATATTTCAACACTAATTTTAACGCATCTTTGGGCTAAAATAAATATCATAATAAGAAGGAAAATTGCAAAACGGCCTCCATATAGGGATAGATTAGTAATTCAACAATTCAAATATATTTTTTCTGAAAATATACATTTAGTCGTTTTTTCATGATATCAAACCTCCCAAAGGTCTGTTTATAAAATTTCGCGCGCTCGTTTTCGTCCTATATCATCATCTATTTCGATACAAACTTGCAAAAGTGCTAATTCGTACGTGAACTAGCTTCTTACTGCTCATCACAGCATCTATATCTTTCGCACGTGTTGTCGAATGAGATAGCATGGATTTTAACCTCGCGCACAAAATAGTTCGTGCCGTCGACTAGGGGAACCTTAAGTATGGGTTTCTCTGTAGTAGTCCCGAATTTTGAAGGTACTGGTGTAGCTACCACTTGCCCCGGCAATCACGTAAAGCGTGCTGCGCCTGATCTCTCTCTGGTCGCGTTGGGTAGCCGTACCGTCGTCGCATAGGTCTATGACAGTAAAGGAACGGAGTGTACATATATTTCAACGCTATAATATCTGCTGCGTACGTACTAGGCTAATCGCCCTTGAGATTGGCCACTGTGACCGAAAACAGGTTGAGAGGATCATTCTTGTAAAAGTTAACCTCTCAACCTCTCGATTTTTATGTTTTTTAGGGTTCCGTAACCAAACGGTAAAAACGGGACCCTATTACTAAGACTCCGCGGTCTCTCTGTCACCAGGCTGTATCTCATGAACCGTGATAGCTAGGAAGTTGAAAATGTTCACAGATGATGTATTTCTATTGCCGCTATAACAACAAATAAAAAAAACAAGTTGGTGTCAGACAACACGGAAAACAATTGGTACCAAAGACACCGACTTCGGAAAAGAAAGTTATTTTTGCATTTGCAGTGTGTTGTTTTTAAATCTCTTTTTAATTTAGGTAGGTACCTCCAATTGCCATAAAAATCATATATAACCAAATTACATCTCATGACGATTCCAATAAGCCCAAACACGACTAGGATACATTGTCTAAAAACAGAATAAAATATTTAAGTAGGCCTCCCATACAACAAACGTGTTTCTTTGCATTTTGCGATAATGGTACGAAACCCTGCGTGCGCGAGTCCGACTCGCACTTGGCCGGTTTTTTAGAAACCTTCTTTCCATCGTAATTTTTTTTCCGATTGCTAACAAAACTGTAAAATAACAAAATATCCGTCAAACTGTACGCACGAGTGGCTCTGGGATCAACAACGAACTAAGCAAAACTTTTATCAAAATAGATTAATATTATTAACATTAAAACTTTCGCGTTTCATAATTGAAAACAATATAATTATCACGGGAAATTTAACGCGATGATTTCGATTGTTTGTTTACCACTTTCGCCCGAAGTTTCGGCCGTGTTCGAACGACGTTTTGTGTTAAAATTCACAAAACGTTCAATCGGGATGACGATTACAAATTATCCGCAGCGTGGAATCCGGTGATTCAAAAATCATAACCCCGTTTTGTGCAGTCGGCAAACTTACAGAATAAGGACACGGTCAGTGTAGTGTGTAGAAAAGTGAGGGTAGAGGAAGAATTTTCTGCCCCAACGGAGCCAGTACACCGAGACACCAGTATGTCCAGTATACCCGGGACCACGGTCGTTGCAACACGGCCGAAACGTCGGGCGAAATAGGTAAACAAACAATCGAAATCATCGCGTTAAATTTCCCGTGATAATTATATTGTTTTAGATTAATATTATTATTTGTTACGCCAAAATCTCGGTGTTTTTACCCGACTTCGGGAGAATAATATTTTTCGAGCGTATTTATGTAAGTATGCATGTATGATCTGTTCCCCCCTAAAAAAAGAAGGTGCTACAATTTTATTTTTCGTTATTGTAACAGTATGGGTATCAAATGAAAGCTACTATATTAAGTAGCTTTCACTTATTAGTTACTATTTTGGCACACATTCAAGATACGCGTAGCTTTTATAGAAAATAATTAATCTTGTACCACATAATTTATTTGGAGAACTCGTTCATTAATAAAACCAAAAGGTCTGAAATAAAACAAGTTATTATAAAAAAGATATACATTGAAAAGAGAAAAACAAGTGCTATGAAAATAAACATTAAATATTATGAGGTGCTGCAGGCGGAGACAAACAAAAATTATAGAAAACCCTACCCTACCAAAACTTTATGGGTCCGTGGCTTATGCCCCCAGTGGTCGATGGCCGACGCCCCCGATTCGATTAATTTATTTCAAAGCAGTTTTTGATCAAATGTACTGTCAGGCACAAAAATGTTGTACAAAAATAATAAATGTATATTGATTGTAAGTTTAAGTATGATATTAAATCATAATTATATTTATAACAAATAAATATTGGTTGTATCTTTTGAAAAATTAAAGTCTTAGTTATTTTTCATTATTTATTTATAAGATATGATAATAATAAGATATCTAGGAAAAAAATTGTATATAAATCATAGTTTACATCACCTATATCAAGAAAATAACTAACTTAACTTAATTACAATAATCAGTCTCAAATGTAATAAAATATAATATAATAATAGTGATAAAGTGATAAAGATAAAATGTCTATATGGTAAGTTATTAATAATCATAATAAATATGCATGTAATGGAGAAAAAGGTGTGTCAGGATAAGTTTAAGTGGCGATCTATTCTCTCTGCTATTCGATAGATAACTTTTGTTTAGCAAGGAAAAATATTTCATTACGTTGAAACACTTTTCACAATTACTGTACTAAGCGAAAAAGCACAACAAAAAATAAAAAATCGAATCGAGGACATCGGCCACAGGTGCATCGACCACTGGGGGCGTAAGCCACGGACCCAACTTTCTTTGTCACCGCTGGCAGCACCTCACAGCAGCCTGCAGTCGGGTTTTTTGTTTTTATAATCATTCTTCTTAGACCCAAAAACGTGACATGGTGGGTTAAGGCTGTGCACAGATTTTAGTTAACACTATTTGCTGACTATTATCAATGATTCTTTGTTTGAAATCGCCAACCCGCATTGATCAATGCTTGTTCCTTCTTTGTATGAGAAGAGGCCTTTTCCCTGTAGTGGGACTGTTACAGGCTGGTACTATAGAGTATCGGTATAGTTTGTTCAAAATAAAAATAATAGTAAAAAAATCAAAACAACACGATTTAATAGAAAACCAAACTAAAACGTATAAAATAATTTTCAATAAATTTAAATAAAGAATAGAGTGACAAACAAAAAAAAATATAGCACAAGCATGGGTTCACCACCATTGCTCTCAAAACGGTGAAGGAAAATATCGTGAAGAAACCGGCATGTCCTAGAACCAAAAATTCGAACAAATGTTTCCAACCCGTACTGGGCCCGCGTGGTGGATTACGGCCCATTCCCTCTCACAGAGAGGAGGCCTGTGTCCCAGCAGTGGGCACATTAAAAAGGCTGATGATGACCCCGACAAGGGTTTTTTTTCTTTTGGCCTTTGTTATCCGTGCCATAATAACGAAATAATTCATCAAAATCGGATGGATAGTTTAGGCGCTACGGATGAACATACGTAAATACATAATACATAGACTGCTAAAATCATAACCGTTCCTTTTGGCTTCGCCGTAGTCGGGTAAAAAAATGTTAGTAAAATAACTGAACGGATTTTTTCAGTGAAAGTTGTCAAAAATCGACTGAAAAACCTGATTTATTACAAGAAAAACTGTCTAGCAGACAAAATGTTTTGTCTCAAGTTCATGCAATATCTTTTAGTAATGTCAAACTTTCTCGGCGAAATATTTGTTTACTATTTTTTGGGTTCCATAAGTTTTACTCTTTTGTTAAATATCAAATATTTTATTTTCTGATGATGTTATTTTTGAGGGTAACAATACAATAACCTAAATACATTTGAAAGGGAACTAAGTTTTATGGAAGTATTGCAAAAATGCAAAGATGTTTGCACTTTAACATCGTTATCATTTGAAATGATGACAGTTTATGGAAATTCCAAGGCCGGGTCTATATTACACTAGCTGACCCCCGCGGTTTCGCTGCCGTCAACTGGATCTACCTTTCCTACCTACTTACCTAGTCACCTACCTTTCCTACCTATCAACCTACTCACTGCCCTACTGATTAACCTACCTACCCTACCCTTTTTACCTACCCACCTACCCTACCTATCTACCAATTTGTTAAACTATTTATTTGAATAAGAATTAATACTACAATACGAATGTAACCAACTTTTGTTTCTACCGGCGATCTAATTAAATTTTAGAACACAAAAGCTGCTATTGTGACTTAACTATGATAGTGAGATATATTCTCTCGTAGTTTTCATGTAGGTTATAATGAGTTTTTAAATCATGTAGTACATAATTTTTATGTATCATTAATAGTTTGCTCAGTGCACGCCAAATAATGATTTTTTTAGGCAAAAAGGCAATTTTCATAAGGATCTTAAATATTTTTTTTAAATAAATTATAACCTATGTTAGTCGGGAATAATGTAGCTTTCCATAAGTGAAAGATTTTTTTAAATAAATCGGTCCAGTAGTTTCGGAGCCTATTCGGTGCAAACAAACAAACAAGCAAAAAATCTTTCCTCTTTATAATATTGGTATAGATTACTTTAGCTTCGCTCTCGTATCTCACAGAATCTGTGTATATTTACAGGATAAGCCTATTGCACTCAGCAATAGTTTAATTTTATATGAGTGAAAGGATATTCTAAATCTGTGTGGTTTTTTAACGAGGGATGAAACGCATGTTACTAAAAGAGTTATGAATATAAATGTGGATGGATGGAGAGGGAGGGGACGGCCAAAGAAAAGATAGATGGACTGTGTGATGAGTGATATGAAAGAAAATGATAGGGAGTCAGTGATAGCGTGAAGGGGGGACAGGACGGTATGGAAGAAGAAAACGTGTTGCGCCGACTCCAAGTAGCATGGACAAGGACAAGAAGATGATGATGATCGTGACACAATGTATACAAAAAAAGAGGTTTCGCCTTACCGTCACCAGATGGCGCTTATCCAGTTTCAATACAAATTGACGTTTAGGTTAATGCGAATGAGCGTGAGTAAAAACTCGCACTAAGCCCACAGATCTAGAGGAGCGCCTGGACGTTTTGGCAGTATTGGCATTAATCAATATTTTCAGAGTTTATTCCACATACAAACAAACAAACAATTATACCTCTTTATAATACTAGTTTACATAAGACTATCTACATAAAATATAACTATTACGTGCTTGAGAATGAAATAAAGACAATAATTTTTTTTTTTCTACCGAACCATTACAAAACTTTAATACTCAACATTGCCCGACATTTATCTAAAAATAAAACAATTTGTTTAAATGACAAAAACTTCTCTCGCACTTAATCCTAGATTTATGTCGTCTATCTTTTTCATTTCTTTTGAAATATTTTGTAAAATATGTCTGGCCATAAATAAAAATGTTTGTTTTTCTTTTGATAAATGGCGGGAGTAGTTACGGTGTCCAGTATAAACTGACACACCGGAGATTGGAGAACTGAATTAAAATGTATTGGTTTTGACATATTCGTGGCGCTTTTCCTCTCATCTTCCTCTAAGAAAGCTCAAGATTGAATGGTTTTCTGTTATCATATGATAAAAGTGTTGATAGAGGTATGGGTGTATGTGTGATGTCTATGTTTTTAGAGTTTTTGGCGGGATTTTTTCGAGTGTAGTTCAGCGGCTGTTAATATTATTTGCAAATTGATTACTAGTGGATCTAGTGATATATAATTGGTGTAGTTTTGTGTCTCAACTGTCTACGCAACTGGACAATATGTGAAATCATTGACAGAAGCGATCTCGAGCGGAGAATTGTATTGTAGTATTGACTACTTCCGTAAAGCTTACTGGGAAGGCTGACTCGATACAATTTGCTGCCAAATACTCCAAAAAATATTGGAATCTGTTACATCCGTATTCTAATGTATACTAAAGAATGTTAAAAGTGCACTGAAGACGAGGCGGTATGGTCCAAGACCTTAGCCTGCCTGGCAAAGGAAAAAAAAATGTCTATGTTTTTAACCGACTTTAAAAGGAGGTTCTCAGTTTGACCTATATGTTTATATGTTTGACAGCGTTTCTCTCGCGTTATTATTAGTATTCTTTTATTATTGGATTAAGTGTATCCTAACTTAGGTCATATTGTAAGTTTCATCAAAATCGGTTAGGCAGTTTTCAAGATATGGAACATACAACCGAACTCTTCTCGGCAAACATCACGAATGCGTAAATTGAGTTACTATGGGTATATTGTCAATCCTTCAGGTACCTATGGAACTTGCTCAATTTATTGTGATGGTGAAATATACTAAGAGAGACTTAAAAACTTTTTCGCAATAAAATAACCCACTTCAAAAACAAAACACTAAAAAGTGCAATAGTAGATTGTATCATAAGGGAGCAAAATAATATTTTTACGGCGAGGGCGCATTTTTTAATCCAGAGCGAAGTGAGGGATTCTAGAGTAGAATCCCGAGCGTAGCGAGGGATTCTTTAGTAGAATCCTGAACGTAGCGAGGGATTCAAAGTACGTCGCCCGAGCCAAAAATATATTTTCGTACCACTTGCTCAAAAAAGTGACATTCTATGCCACAAAAAGCGAGCATAACAATAGTCATTTATAATCTGTTAAAAACAGGGAAAGAAAATTGTACTGAATTTCATTCATCCTCTAGGGGGAGAATGTGATTTAAATTTGGAATACTCGTACTTACCGAAATTTATACTGAACTACATCTGTGTTTACACCATTGAGTTTGTATATAAAGCATTATACATCTTTTTGAAAAAGGAATACGCGTTTATTATGCAGTTATGATTATTAAATAAAATTACGAAGTGACGAGGCCGTATGAGCTTGATGCCTTTGCTTTTCCGACAAAAAAATATTAGTCTAGGAATTTGCCGCGTTTTTGTTTTCTGCAAATACATAAACGTTAAGTTTATATTGTGTTATTTTTTTCGCAAATGGTACGAAAAGTAGAGTATTTTCCTCGGTGATAAAGCTGTCTTAGTCTTAGGTGAACTTAAATCCCTCGCTTCCCTCAGGACTCGTCTTAAATCCCTCGCTTCGCTCGTGATTTAAGTTTTTAACACCCTCGCTACGCTCGGGAGTAAACCTCGAGTCCTTCGTTACGCTCGCGATTCAAATCGTCACCCGCGACAGAAGACACTGCTTTATCCCCTTGGTTAATAATCTACTATTTGCGCCCGAGTGATACACTCTACTTTTCATCACCCACTATGAGAAAATAAAAGCGCCTCATATTTTATTGTAATATTATTATTTAATAAAACATAGAGTAACAACTAAATTGAAATTAAATAGTATCCTTTATTAAAACAACTAAAAACTTATATTTACATTTGAGACATTTTCGCAATTATGAAAATTTTTTGTTACAGTTTTATTAGGAATAGAGATTGTTGTAGATTTTATATTCTGCGTGTTTGAAATGTCCGAATCTGGATAATTTTGAGGAAAATGTGACGGTGAATCTCGTTGTTTGGATGTAGATGGGCGCGGCGACAGTGGTATGGATGGATTAACTGAAGGTTGCAATTTAATGTTTTCCACGATGCGTTCAGATGTTTTCGCCTTGTTTTCAATGGAATCTTCTATATACCCTTCTGCTACAGCACTCGATTTCCATCCTCCATGTCGCTTGAGAACAGTTAAGTCCGCTCCAGTATCTGCCAAAAGGGTAGCAGAAGTACGACGAAAACAATGTCCCGTATACAGCTTGATATCTGGTAACTTCAAATAAGTAGCAATTTCTTGTGGCATGTTAGAAATTTTATTTTTTCCCATCACTTGTTTGAAGCACTTGCCATTTTGATAACGGATGAAAAACCGATTGGTCTTCATAGCAGCAGGACGCAGGTCCAGGTATTTCTGTACAATAGTTTTGTATTCTCCTCGTATTACGAAGGATCGGTCAATTTTGGTTTTTGTATCGGTCAGCTTTACTAACAGTAAATCATCCGAGTGATTTTCGACATCATCAACAGTTATTTTTAAAAGTTCATTGCCACGACAAGCTCCATGTAATCCGAAAATTAAAGCCACCTGTAACAAAACCGAATGTGAATAAGACAAGTATCTATCAAAGTACCTACAGGTTACAATAAAATGTGCATTTTTATACACCATGATTATATTTTACTAATCCACCGTAAACATAGTTACCTACTTACTTTTACGGCAAGAAAGACTTTGTCGGGTGCCTCATTAAGGAAAGTCTCCACGTTTTTGACTGAGAACACTTTGGATTTTTTAGGTTTAAATCCATCAGACATCCTCTTCAGGTACGCTATTAATTTCGAATATGTGTCCAGTTTTACATCGTTATTAGAACTGACTGTTGATTTTAGCATTGAGTATGTACTCCAAAGAGAGGAAGGTTGTTTAGTTTTGGCTAAGTACTGGAAGTAGACCAAAAACACAGATTCTGAAAAATTCTTGGCGCCTCTTGCATTTCTCTATTCAATAAAATTACCATAGGCTTTCATATATTTCTCCCGGGATTTTGCAGGTAATATAGATTATCCATCACATTTCTTGCGTCAGTTCTAATGCTTTCAGGAGTTAATTCTATACTTTCACTGTCACTTGAAGAACTCATTTTTCAAAACAAAACAAAACAATGAATTTCTAACAATCCGTGAAAATTTACGAAAACGCGGGCTGTAGTTCGCGCTTTTTTAATTTGTTTTTTTTTTTCATTCATCCGGCGGCGTGACTATGGGCCGTCGTACCAGCCAGTCTTTATTCAAACAATATTTGCGTTCGATTTCTTTGGTGCTGAACACTAAGATGTTCCAAATTCAAAAAGTGCGCGGCAAAGATAATTGCGGCGCGCTTATAAAGAGGATTAAAAACTCATTACTGCCCGCTAAAAGTTTCTTATAGAAAACACCACCTTTGGGTGCACATAAAGGCGAACCAAGTCGTCCTTTTCGAATAGATGGGATGAAAAATAACTTTCGTACCTCATATGTTTTGTTTTGCGACACCGACTTCCGAAACGAAAGATATTTTGTAGTTTTATTTTGTTTTTGAAGTCAATTCATTTTTTTGCGAAAACTCTTTTTACATTAATGTATTTGATGACAATGTTTAAATTATGTAGAATGCACTTTTATAACGTTGCCCCGCACTAGGAATTTCTTCCAGCATCGTGGGTGCGTTTACAAACATATAAACTCACATACACAACTCCGGCTCTAGGAGCTGTACCAAGTATCTGTAGGTCATACAAATATTTGTTCCGTGCGGGATCCAACCCGCGACACGCAGCGCAGCAGTCAATCGCTCAACCACTGCGCCAACCGTGCGCCCAAACGAGCACCCACTTATAAGATTTATTTTTGAAGGATCTCGCCAGGTGAATTAGGAATTATAACAATTCTTATTTCTGCAGCGAAGCAGCGTTCCTGTTTTAGGCTTTTTGAACTTTTAAGGGCTAAGGAGGGAAGATGAGGGAGAAGATTAAGGGTGTGAGTAACTAAGGTATTTCAAATACAGAACTTAATCCATAATAATATTATAAATACGATAGCAACTCTGTTTGTCTGTCCACCGTTATGTTTTCACGCATAGACTGCTGAAACAATTTTGATAATTTTGGTATAGAGATAGATTTGACATTTTGAGAAGGGCATAGGTTACGCTCATTCATCCTCTAGGGGGAGAATGTGATTTAAATTTGGCATACTCGTACTTACCGAAATTTATACTGAACTACATCTGTGTTTACACCATTGAGTTTGTATATAAAGCATTATACATCTTTTTGAAAAAGGAATACGCGTTTATTATGCAGTTATGATTATTAAATAAAATTACGAAGTGACGAGGCCGTATGAGCTTGATGCCCTTGCTTTTCCGACAAAAAAATATTAGTCTAGGAATTTGCCGCGTTTTTGTTTTCTGCAAATACATAAACGTTAAGTTTATATTGAGTTATTTTTTTCGCAAATGGTACGAAAAGTAGAGTCTTTTCCTCGGTGATAAAGCTGTCTTAGTCTTAGGTGAACTTAAATCCCTCGCTTCCCTCAGGACTCGTCTTAAATCCCTCGCTTCGCTCGTGATTTAAGTTTTTAACACCCTCGCTACGCTCGGGAGTAAACCTCGAGTCCTTCGTTACGCTCGCGATTCAAATCGTCACCCGCGACAGAAGACACTGCTTTATCCCCTTGGTTAATAATCTACTATTTGCGCCCGAGTGATACACTCTACTTTTCATCACCCACTATGAGAAAATAAAAGCGCCTCATATTTTATTGTAATATTATTATTTAATAAAACATAGAGTAACAACTAAATTGAAATTAAATAGTATCCTTTATTAAAACAACTAAAAACTTATATTTACATTTGAGACATTTTCGCAATTATGAAAATTTTTTGTTACAGTTTTATTAGGAATAGAGATTGTTGTAGATTTTATATTCTGCGTGTTTGAAATGTCCGAATCTGGATAATTTTGAGGAAAATGTGACGGTGAATCTCGTTGTTTGGATGTAGATGGGCGCGGCGACAGTGGTATGGATGGATTAACTGAAGGTTGCAATTTAATGTTTTCCACGATGCGTTCAGATGTTTTCGCCTTGTTTTCAATGGAATCTTCTATATACCCTTCTGCTACAGCACTCGATTTCCATCCTCCATGTCGCTTGAGAACAGTTAAGTCCGCTCCAGTATCTGCCAAAAGGGTAGCAGAAGTACGACGAAAACAATGTCCCGTATACAGCTTGATATCTGGTAACTTCAAATAAGTAGCAATTTCTTGTGGCATGTTAGAAATTTTATTTTTTCCCATCACTTGTTTGAAGCACTTGCCATTTTGATAACGGATGAAAAACCGATTGGTCTTCATAGCAGCAGGACGCAGGTCCAGGTATTTCTGTACAATAGTTTTGTATTTTCCTCGTATTACGAAGGATCGGTCAATTTTGGTTTTTGTATCGGTCAGCTTTACTAACAGTAAATCATCCGAGTGATTTTCGACATCATCAACAGTTATTTTTAAAAGTTCATTGCCACGACAAGCTCCATGTAATCCGAAAATTAAAGCCACCTGTAACAAAACCGAATGTGAATAAGACAAGTATCTATCAAAGTACCTACAGGTTACAATAAAATGTGCATTTTTATACACTATGATTATATTTTACTAATCCACCGTAAACATAGTTACCTACTTACTTTTACGGCAAGAAAGACTTTGTCGGGTGCCTCATTAAGGAAAGTCTCCACGTTTTTGACTGAGAACACTTTGGATTTTTTAGGTTTAAATCCATCAGACATCCTCTTCAGGTACGCTATTAATTTCGAATATGTGTCCAGTTTTACATCGTTATTAGAACTGACTGTTGATTTTAGCATTGAGTATGTACTCCAAAGAGAGGAAGGTTGTTTAGTTTTGGCTAAGTACTGGAAGTAGACCAAAAACACAGATTCTGAAAAATTCTTGGCGCCTCTTGCATTTCTCTATTCAATAAAATTACCATAGGCTTTCATATATTTCTCCCGGGATTTTGCAGGTAATAGATTATCCATCACATTTCTTGCGTCAGTTCTAATGCTTTCAGGAGTTAATTCTATACTTTCACTGTCACTTGAAGAACTCATTTTTCAAAACAAAACAAAACAATGAATTTCTAACAATCCGTGAAAATTTACGAAAACGCGGGCTGTAGTTCGCGCTTTTTTAATTTGTTTTTTTTTTCATTCATCCGGCGGCGTGACTATGGGCCGTCGTACCAGCCAGTCTTTATTCAAACAATATTTGCGTTCGATTTCTTTGGTGCTGAACACTAAGATGTTCCAAATTCAAAAAGTGCGCGGCAAAGATAATTGCGGCGCACTTATAAAGAGGATTAAAAACTCATTACTGCCCGCTAAAAGTTTCTTATAGAAAACACCACCTTTGGGTGCACATAAAGGCGAACCAAGTCGTCCTTTTCGAATAGATGGGATGAAAAATAACTTTCGTACCTCATATGTTTTGTTTTGCGACACCGACTTCCGAAACGAAAGATATTTTGTAGTTTTATTTTGTTTTTGAAGTCAATTCATTTTTTTGCGAAAACTCTTTTTACATTAATGTATTTGATGACAATGTTTAAATTATGTAGAATGCACTTTTATAACGTTGCCCCGCACTAGGAATTTCTTCCAGCATCGTGGGTGCGTTTACAAACATATAAACTCACATACACAACTCCGGCTCTAGGAGCTGTACCAAGTATCTGTAGGTCATACAAATATTTGTTCCGTGCGGGATCCAACCCGCGACACGCAGCGCAGCAGTCAATCGCTCAACCACTGCGCCAACCGTGCGCCCAAACGAGCACCCACTTATAAGATTTATTTTTGAAGGATCTCGCCAGGTGAATTAGGAATTATAACAATTCTTATTTCTGCAGCGAAGCAGCGTTCCTGTTTTAGGCTTTTTGAACTTTTAAGGGCTAAGGAGGGAAGATGAGGGAGAAGATTAAGGGTGTGAGTAACTAAGGTATTTCAAATACAGAACTTAATCCATAATAATATTATAAATACGATAGCAACTCTGTTTGTCTGTCCACCGTTATGTTTTCACGCATAGACTGCTGAAACAATTTTGATAATTTTGGTATAGAGATAGATTTGACATTTTGAGAAGGGCATAGGTTACAATCCCTTGATTGCGTTCCCTTGCGATTCTTTCTTACAAATATACGGCTAGTTTTCAATAAAAACCGGCTAAGAGCGAGTCGGACACTCGCACAGATGGTTCCGTATAAACAGTTACATTCACTTAAATAATAATAAAATTATATTATCAAAAATCTTAATATATATAAATCACGTGTCACGTTGTTTGTCCGCGATGGACTCCTAAACTACTTAACCCATTTTAAATTAAATTTGCACACCGTGTGCAGTTTGATCCAACTTGAAAGATAAGATAGCTTACACGTGTTAGTTACACTATTTATAACTCAAAAACGGCTGAATTGATTATGCTGAAAATTGGTGGGGAGGTAGCTTAGAACCCCCCCCGGTGGGTTCCCGCATTGTCGTTGCGGGGGGGCTCAGTAACCGTGGCTTGGTCACCCACGGTGAAGCGAAGAGGAACCCGAGGAGGGGCCGCTCGTCAGGGCTTTTGCCGATAAGCCGACGACGTAGCGGCCAACATGTAGGTTGCGGTGCTGCCTAGGCGACATCGCAACTGAGGTGGGCCGCGATGTCGTATGGGGTCTCCCATACCCATACGATATCGCGGCTGAGGGTTGGAGGCCGCGGCGGGAGAGGAGTGCCGGTATTGCGGTGCGCCGCTCTCCCTACCTTCCGCGGCCTAGACGGGGTCGCCACCGTCTGATGGCGGACGCGGTGGGGCCGCAGGGGAGGAGGAGTGTCGGTATAGCGTTGGCCGCTCTCCCTATCCCTTGCGGCCGAAAAATGGTAGGTGGCGGGGCCATTGACCCTGACCCGTCACAAGGGGACCAAGGGTGCCATACACGGGGTCGTCTGGCACCCATGTGCTGGTTTGGTCCCTGGGGTGGTCACGGCGCACAGTGTGTTCTGGTGCGCCGGTGATGGGGGGTACTCCCCAGAGGAGGGTCCGGTGACGGACAGCCGCGGCGGGTTCGCGGTGAGTGCTAACGCGTACCCGTGTTCCCGCCGTAAGCGGCACAGGAGGACACCGTGGAGTTTTAGTGGGTTAGAGTCCCACATAACTGCGCTATCTCCCCGTGGTAGCGCAGTATGCATGAGCATTTCTCCACGCTAAAAAAAAAAAAAAGGTAGCTTAGAACCAGGAGACGGACATAGGATAGTAGGGTAGGTAGAGTAGGTAGGGTAGGGTAGGTAGGTAGGGTAGGGTAGGTAGGTAGGGTAGGGTAGGTAGGTAGGGTAGGGTAGGTAGGTAGGGTAGGGTAGGTAGGTAGGGTAGGGTAGGTAGGTAGGGTAGGGTAGGTAGGTAGGGTAGGGTAGGTAGGTAGGGTAGGGTAGGTAGGGTAGATGAATGTTTGGTGTTTTTATGGCAAAACAAAGTTTGCCGGGTCAGCTAGTATACAATACATACATACAATATTATAAAGAGGAAAGATTTTTTTGTTTGTTTGTACCGAATAGGCTCCGAAATTACTGGACCGATTTTCAAAATTCTTTCACCTATGGAAAGCTACATTATTCCCGAGTAACATAGACTATAATTTTGACGGGAGCTAAGCCGCGGGGGTCAGCTAGTATACAATAAAATAAAATTACTAAAGTTCATCTCACCGTCACTACCCCCGATGACGCCACTGCTCTGCTCCAAGAGAGCAGTAAAGATACCAGCACAATTCGCAAACACAAACCGCGTTTCTTCCGTCCTCGCCGCCGAGGCATTGTAAAGATATCAAACAGTATTCTATCTTCATACAAACGGTCGGAATGCGAGTCATAACTACGCGCGTCGAGTTCAGCCAACACTCGATACACTACAGTCACAAACAGTCGCGCGTGCAATTTGTGAATATCTTATTGAAATAGGTACAAGTACTTACTTACATAATAAGGCAGAGAGTAATTGTAGACTATATTGTGCTGTTTTTGGTTGCTTGATTTCTTCTATAACGCACCCAGAGATAACATTTTTAAATCACCTGGAAACTCCGAAAGGTAAGACTATAAAAAAAAATACCTAACCTACTAGTACTTAAGAGGGGACTCTAGTGAAACTTTCTCCATACAAAAACATTCTGCTGTTTTCTTCGTGGATAATGCCTCTAGAGCAATGATTTTTCCCCATAAAATCTGGGTCTAATTAATACGTGCCCCTATCATTTCCTTTTTTCCAAAACATAATCACAAAAAGAAATATGACAATCCAAAAATCCGAAAAAAATGCCCGTTTTTACCGCCATGTTCAGAAGACTTTCAGACAAAATTTATAAGTTTTTAACAAAAAAGGAAATGATAGGAGCATAGATATACTTTTCCTCTAAATTTTGATATAAGAATTTGTTAGATCAGACCAGTTTTCATGAAGAAAACAGCAGAATACGAAACGTCTTTTAGTCAAAGTTTTTGTAGGTAAAATCAGCCTGAGCTGCAGTTGTCCCTTTCGCACTTTACGGAGTGAGGTTGGAGGTGACGCGACGGCAATAGACTATATTACTATACTATATTACCGACTAGAGTCCGCTCTTAAAGGTAGGTATTTCGCTTTTATCACCGAGTAAAATACCTAGATTAATAAACACATAAGTGGATAGGGTGATAAAGTCACACACAAGTGACCTACCTACGCTCGGGTTAAAAAAAACTAGTTGGTAGTTTCCTAGGCTAGGGTATCCACTTACTTATTTAATTAGCTACTTACATATATTATTTAATTAGACAAATTATTATGAAATGATTACCTATGAGATTAATAAATGGTAGGTACCTACCTAGTAAGATTTAAAATAAGTATAATAAAAAAATATAATATTTTTCCTCAGATTATAGAAAAGAATCAGAGATATTTACAATCACAAAACTAGAAAGAAACTAGCCCTCAAGTAGGTAGAGGCGGGCGGCCCTAACGCTTATTTATGTGACGCGCGCTTGTAGGCACTTATTTCAAGGACAGGGCCGAGTCACAATACTGTTAGATATCTTTACCGTGGCCGAGGCCCGCCGCGGCGTCCCCGGCAAAGTATACAAGCCAGCCCGCGCAATGCTGAGCTGTAGTTAAAATCTAGTTAGTCAATAAATTGGCGATTCTTGTCCGTTTTTCTCCACGTAAGCTTTTCCGAACGAATGGTAGAATTACTTTATTAATATCCAACCCTAGTTGTACCCCCAGCGACTCCCTGACCCCCACAGGGGGTAGCGTTCAGCGTGGTCGCTTAGGTTTTGCATTTTGTGCCTGGTTGGAGGCTATATAGCTTAGTCTCCACATGATCGCCCGGTTAAGCAGAATACAATCACTTTGATAGACCTGCGAGATGCCCCTCAATAACAAAAAAAAAACTATTTGGGCACCGGACATTGCTCTAACGAATAGAATTGAGGGACAAAATTAACTTTGCCGTTGGAAAACTGTTAAATACAGGCCTGCGGATAACAACCAAGGGCCGAAGACTGGGGCCCATAGCAGTCATGCGGCCCCTGGATACTCAGAACGGCACCCACGAAACTACGGTACGTGGCAGTGGAAAGCTAGGGGTTTGTTGTTGATGGCTGAGCTCTTACCTGAGTTATACGTGGCGGTCCTCTTGTACTTGCTCGATCCGTCCCGTGCCTGGGCGAGGGTTTAGGGATCAGATATATATAATAAAGGACAAGGCTGGGATGAGGGACACGAACGTGTTCTGAGCAGACACATACACGTTCCCGGCAAAAGCAGCTTGTCTCGCGAAATATGCACAAATACGACTGCACGGACGATACACTACACCAATCGCGAATGTCCGAAAGAGATTCTATCTCGGATGGGTGAATTACTTAGAAATTACAATTTATTCAACAAAACTCTTCAAAAACGGTCGCACGTGTTAGAATCATAAATGGAACTCTAAATAAAAGTATTGATATCTACCAAGATAGCAAGCTTTGAATGTCAAGATGGTTGTTGGTTATTTACTGTGTATCAGAGTTCCAATGTGTGTGGTGTGTAAGGAAAGGGTTTTATGAATAAAAGCACAGAAAGACAAGACTAGGTATTTATTTAAGTAAGGCTTGTCAATTAATTCATATTTAGAAGGCTCGAAAGCTTACCGCCCGTTCGCTAGACTAGTTCTCGTGGGGAAGAAGGGCAAGAAACCCCACGGAAGCTGTTTCATAGTATTTATCGATATCTTTTACAGCCACAAAGTATTTACAATATTATAGAATCAAAATAACAAGCATTAGGCAAAGGACATAGACTAGCCCTTAAATCAATATAACATATTAGGAATAAAGGCCATAATATGATATAGACAGTTTCAACACAACCATTAGCAATAATAAAGATATAATATCAAATAACTTACGTTAGCCTTGTGTAGTCGACCTTACACCAAGTATTATAAGTAACTATATCTGGCCTGTACTGGCTTGTTCACAAAAAAGTAAGTCCGCTTATCAATTACACAATATTTTTATAACATCGGGTATATCTGTGTCTCAATACGTCCAAATGAGAAAATGGCGCGGTATCCCGCCATTTTCCATATTGCTTTAAATAATCTCAAAATAAGGTGAACAATAATAAATTCTTATGTATTGAAAATGTTTTAAAATGTATCAAGACAATTAAGGAATTTAATATCGCCTATTTAGTCATTCCTAATCAATATTCGAAAGAATATTGATACTAACATACAGTATTGTACTAATTGTTTCAAAGGATTTATAATATTAATGTAGCAATATAAAATCCAGGATACAACACAATGAGCATTACAAATTACGTAATGATTTATAGGAATATCATCAACGTGGTTTAATATAAGTTTAGAGTTATTTCCTGTACACACAACAATATTTACTTAGGTGGGTACTCTTTTACATTTGTAGGTAGTTGACAACACAATAATAATTTAGGTAGGTACTTAGACATTTGTAGGTAGTTGACAACACAATAATAATTTAGGTAGGTACTTAGACGGTAGGTGCTTTATAAATATGACAGGTATGTATTATGTAGCAAACCAATGCGACTTGAAAAATGAAAACTAACGATTTAATGACGTCATACATACTTTAAAATCTAATGGTGGCCATACACGCTACGAGAAATCGTTACGATCAGACTGTACAGTTCGAACGGTACCGATAAATCGCTACATGTATGTTATGAAACGGTGCAGTTTCGCACGATTTTTTGAGACTGTACAGTCGAACGGAACAATACGAAAATTTTAATTGATTTTCGGAATCGGACGAACTGTGCCGACTGATCGTAACGTGTATGCGCTCGTGTATGCGCTCGCCGTCGAAGCCATCACTGACACGTGTGCGTCGGCACCATATTGTACCGTCTGATCGTAACGATTTCTCGTAGCGTGTATAGCTTGTATGCCAGCTACGATAAACTGCACCGTTCAAACTGTACAGTTTGATCGTAACCATTTCTCGTAGCGTGTATGGCCACCATTACACACGCGTTCGAACTCAGGTTTTCAAGTTCAAGTGTCAAACATCAAGTACCCTCACCCGATGACAAAATCGGTGACAGCTAACAGATAACAAATTAAGAAAGAATGAACGAACGATGCGTTCGTAACAAAAACTGTACAGTATATACATACATACATACATCAAGTCGCAGTCAGTTTACTAACTGGAAATTAGTTAATAATCTTTTCTTTTATATATGTACAAATTTACGGTTTTCGGATTTTCATGTGCTATAAGACATTGCTTCTTGCCAAATATCATGATTTTAGGTCAACGGGAAGTACCCTTTAGATTTTGATTCCCTTGCGAGTGTAAAATATGCGTCATTAACGGCTGTATCTCTTAATTGCGTTAATCAAGAAGTTTGATGTTTTTACAGCTGCAAGGCGTTGCAAACTTGAGTACTTCTATATTAATTTCAACTCGATAACTCCACGCGTTCCACAGAAAAACAGACGGACAACACAGTGATCCTTTAAGGGTTCCGTTATTTCCTTTAGAGGAACGGAACCCTAAAAACTTGTAAAATCGTTTGTTCTTCAAAACAAACTTCTCTATACAGACCTAAAACTATTTTTAGACCAGAGATAACACTTAGCCATACGCCTCACAGATAAATAACACAACTCCTACCCCAAATAAAAGTACTAACATTTAATTAGTTTCTCAAAACGATTACAGTTCAAAACTTTACTCATTTGGGTTAGTACATAGGGTTAGCTTACACAGAGACGCGACACGAAGCTGTGCGCATTTTTACCCGACTGCCGAAGGAGGGTAATGTGTTCATCAGTCTATGTATGTATGTATGTATGTTTGTTCCTATATGGCGTTCTAGAGACATAACGCGATGGCCGATTTTCACGTCTTTTTAGTTCGCTTTTATGCAGTCGGGTTTTTTGATGTTATAACTAACTTTTTTTCTATTAATATGTTATTGATAGGTTCACATTTGAACACCATCTCTCACTTATTGGTAAGCGATGACGTGGCTTATGATGGATGGATACTGTCACTGAAATGTGTACCTCTTAATCTAGTAATTAAAGTTCTATGTTGTGTGTGTGAGGTGGCCTTTAGTTAGTACTAGTACTATCTATGCTGTATTAGAGATACAACAAAGGGATTCTTATAGTTAGCTTAGTGTTTATTGGTTGGCCTAGCTTCGATAGTGTATACCAAAATCACTGAAGACGACGCGTTACAGGTGGTAGAGATTAGGTTTTCTGCTTCTGAGAAAAAAGATGCTACCTAATTTGGTAGCTTTCTAATGCTACCAAAGTAGACAACACTACACTACTACTACACACGATACTATACAATTTTATATTTTAAAGTCTAAGAATAATATGCAAAGTTGTATGTTTGACTAAATTTTGGGTCATGCGGGGTACAGCGCGTGTTTCTTTCATTTTTAATTCATTCTTAATTCTTTATTGTACACCAAAAAAAACCAACATTACATACATTTGTAAATAAAGTACATGTACAAAGGCAAGCTTAACTCAATGCTGAGTTCTCTTACAGCAAACCCTAGAGTGACAGAGAAATTTTACAATTATAGAGGACAGGATTCAGTGTACAATATTAAAATAGCCTATGACGAATTTAATTAAAACATAAATATACTTACTACGTACTTACATAAATAAATAAATATAAATAATAATATTACGTCATTGTGCTAGGTAATGATGTGTTTGTTTTAGTCCTTCAAAGTTATTAAAGGCTGTTGTCGCTTTAAGGTTACACTAGTCGAAAATTCTTCCATACAAACGTAGTCTAGCGATTACTCAACTGTTCGACGGTGTACGTTCAAAATAAAAAAATATATCAATTTGTCTTATCATTATCTAGCCCTGTATGGAAACAATAATATATACTTGATAGATATGAGCTTCGAAAGTTCCATATTTAAACACTAATTTTAACGCATCTTTGGGCGAAAATAAATACCATAGGAAGAAAGAAAATTGCAAAACGGCCTCCATGCAGGGATAGATTAGTAATTCAACAAAGCAAATTATTTTATTTTGAAAATATACATTTAGTAGTTTTTTCATGAAATCTAGACTCCCAAAGGTCTGTTTATAAAATTTTGCGCGCTCGTTTTCGTACTAAATCATCATCCATTTCGTTACAAATTTACAAAAGTGCTAATCCGTACGCGAATTAGCTTCTTACTGCTCATAACATCATCTATCTCTATCGCACGTGTTGTCCAATGAAATAACATGCATTTTAACCACGCGCACAAAATTGTTCGTGCCGTCGACTAGGGGCACCTTAAGTTCAGGTATCAACACATTGCCTAAAGTGCGCAAAACAGAAACGTTACATTACAATGAAAAAGCTGAACCAATAACTCCATGAAATATTCGGCCAGAGGGCTTTGACAAAACGACCATCTGTAGCTAAGTTGACTATCTACAATCGATAACGCTAGTAGAAAACGAATCAATGTGTGAGAATGATAATTACAAATAGAAGGCGTTAACGATTGTAGAAAGAGATTCGATACGAAACGTTTATAGCTTGGCTAGGGGGGCAGCGATAACTATAGTCCATTATATGGAACTAAATTTCGTATAGTGTATTTAAGTAAACCCTTACAACCCCAACCAACCCTTACCTTTGGAGATTTTTTTGCAATCCAAAAAAGGGTATTCTATAGAGTGATTTAATAATAGAAAACCATTTTGTCTATAGGTAGTTGTGTGTTGTCAATTTCGGACCATACATACTTCTTTTGCTTCACTCACATTCATACATCTAATCATACACACACGCCGGTTATGAGTACTGCGCACTTGGCCTTTCTGAAGAACATTACCAATAAGGTCTACGTATGTTTTCTAGGGCGTCCCTTCCAGGCGTTTCCATTCACATTTGCCTTGCAAATAACATTCGTTAGTCGCCTTTCATTCATCCTCTCAACATGGCCAAACCATCGTAACATACTCTTGTCAATTGTAGTCACTACATCTTCTTTTAAACCACAACGTTGTCTTACGAAATCATTCCTCCATCTATCATTTAAAGTTACACCACACATACTCCGCAAGGAACGCATTTCTACTGCATTAATCCTACTTTCATGTCTTTTTTGCCGTACCCAACCTTCACTTCCATACTGAAGTGTAGGCACCAGCACGCTGTTGTGAACGGCGTGCTGGTGAATAGAATTTTCAAAATCGGTTCAGTAGATCCAGAGATTACCGCCTACAACCTCACAAACTTTACCTCTTTATAATATTAGTATAGACAATGCTTTCTTCTCCTTTGCCGTAACTTCTCAAAACAGTGAAGTTTTTACATGATCAAACGATATTCTTTAGAGCGGTCTCTAGTCAACAGGAATTTGAAAAATAGGTATTTGAAGAAACTATTTCTGTCGCGTCACCTCCAACCTCACCCCGTAAAGTGCGAAAGGGACAACTGCAGCTCAGGCTGATTTTACCTACAAAAACTTTGACTAAAAGACGTTTCGTATTCTGCTGTTTTCTTCATGAAAACTGGTCTGATCTAAAAAATTCTTATATCAAAATTTAGAGGAAAAGTATATCTATGCTCCTATCATTTCTTTTTTTGTTTAAAACTTGTAAATTTTGTCTGAAAGTCTTCTGAACATGGCGGTAAAAACGGGCATTTTTTTCGGATTTTTGGATTGTCATATTTCTTTTTGTGATTATGTTTTGGAAAAAAGGAAATGATACAGGCACGTATTAATTAGACCTAGATTTTATGGAAAAAAATCATTGCTCTAGAGGCATTATCCACGAAGAAAACAGCAGAATGTGTTTGTATGGAGAAAGTCTCACTAGAGTCCCCTCTTAAGCACGTTACATTGAAAAGGCTGGCCTCTAAGAACCCAGTAAATTACCCGCCACGAAAACTCTTGAAAGAAAAATTTACAAAATCTCAGCTCATTGTAACCTAAATCTGGAAATATGAAGGTACTTCAGCAAGCCTCATTGAACGATTATTGGATTGACTGTTCTAGATTTTGAAGACACTTCGAAAAGACACTTAGACCCAAATCACTTGAGTTGAGCCGTGGCTCAAGTTATAAGCTTAAGGCAGGAATAACAAAATTCTTTTAAATACATCTGCAGCATAATTGCGCAAGTGAATTTGGGAAGGCAGAGGATTTGACCGTCATCAATCTACCAATCACATGCGAGATGAAAGACGTGAAGTGGATTTTCGTCTATGTGATTGGCCGATTTTTCATGCTGTTTGGCATTCGGCAAAGCAAAGTGTGCCTTGCCGAATTCATTACGCAATAAGGCTGCTGGTGCGGTCCAGTGTTCACCTTATGTTTTTTACATACGTATTTAAATCTTTTTTCTACATGTTTAAATGAAATTGTCTAACAAAACTCTATAGATTTGATGCGTTTTGGTGTATCGAGTGTCAATAAAACAAATAAATTGCAGTTCTAAAAACTAAAAAACACGCAGTAATGGTAAATTGAACTAAAAAGTTGCCAATCCTGAAGATCCTGGTGAGGATAATGGGACAAACTACTTAAAATATTGCATTGTCATCGGTCCTTGTAAGTGTGCAAAGTTTCAAATCAATCCGGCGTTTTGAAGGGAGTGATAATCACGTACAAAGATTCCGTTACATTGATACATAGATAAATACATACCAACCTAAAAAAAGCGTGTTAAAAAGTACAGCGGCCTCTGACGTCGTAGTTTACTAGCTGTGTTTGAAATTATAAGATCTTGTTTTTATTTTTAGTTTTTCATCCTTTTGTATTTTGTGTCGAGGCCCATCAGGACTGCTTAGTCTTGCTAGATAATTAAATTTCATCATCATTATCAACTTTCTGCCCAGTAACTAGGTAACACGGTACTCCTTGGCTAGACTGGTGTCAGATCTCAAGCTTCTGACTACCCGTAACATCTGTCAAAGATCTTCAAATGACAGCCGGGACCAACGGCTTAACGTGCTTTCCGAGGTGAGGTGACCGTCCTCGTCAAGCGTTGCTTAACCTTGATGATCGACCCGTGCGGCTGTATTTATCCAACCAATCACCATAAAATAAACTCAGCAAACCTCATCTCCAATTATTATTAAATTCATCTTACAACCTTCAACCATAACAAAAGAATAATACGCAAGTAATTGAGCCAATTTCTAACCCTCAACCATCATCCAGAAAAGCGATGAAAATGACTTGAAAATGTTTTCTTTCAGTTAAAAAGCAAAGCGAGCGATCGAACGGTTCAGATAAATGGCTCTCACAATTGTTTCGACATAACGGCAATCGAAACAACTCTCTGGAGGACTATTGTGATTATTGTGGTGCAAGTTAGGAGGTGATAGCGAGTTATGTTTATACAATAATATAACATCAGGTCTTTGTTTCTAGAAGGGTAAGGTTGAGGTGTAAATGTTAACATTTAACCAGTTATGCTTATTTCAAAAAAGTATACAGGGTGGGCAAAAATCGTGGGTCAAACGAAACAGGGTGATAGTTGGAGTGATTTGCAGTAAAAAAAGAATAAAACGTTGAAAAATTAAATAAAATTATGGTAGTTTAGGACCTACTGCAATCTGTGGAGGCAATCTGTCACGTCCGGCCTTGGTCCAGGCCATGGTACGGAGCGAAAGGGCATGGGAAGCTGTCTGCTCCTTCTGCGAAGCAGTAATGCTTGCAAGGCGGAACGCATAGGACCAGGCCCGAGTTTTAGATGTCAGCAAAAGTGACGGGGCTCGCTAGGGCCGATGACTGTCTGGGTCGCAGATAAATTTGAAATTTACCGCGGCCCGGACACAAGCAAC
Source organism: Orthosia gothica (assembly GCA_949775005.1). Taxonomy (NCBI): domain Eukaryota; kingdom Metazoa; phylum Arthropoda; class Insecta; order Lepidoptera; family Noctuidae; genus Orthosia; species Orthosia gothica. The sequence continues at coordinate 4,934,482 of OX459035.1, read as the reverse complement.
TGAAGGAATACGGGTAGGTTTAGTCAGTAAAAGACTGCTACGCCCTCCCGCTTCACACAGAGCGGGAGAAGCCATTGGATGATTCCCAAACCCAAAAAAAAAACTGACGTTTTGCATATAACCCCAAATATCACTCTATTTCGTTTGATCCACAGTTTTTTGCCCACCCCATATAGAAGGCTATCAATGACCACAGATTCAAACTTACGGCTGTTAGCGAATTTATGAAATTTTATAACTTACTAGTTTTGAATTTATGACATTGTATAACTTAAAAGTTTTGAATTTATGACATTGTATAACGTATTAACTTAAATTTATGAAATGTTATAGGGTATTACTTTGACATTATGACATTGTTTAAAGTATTAATTTGAATTTATGACATTATATAGGGTATTAATTTATGGAATTTATGAGCATGTGTAATTTTTATGATAATTTTGCATGCCTAAATTGGTGCAACACAGTGGACTGCGCATTCACTTGATATCTGGAAATGTTTGAATATGTACTGTGTTGAGCAATAAATATATTTGAATTTGTTCACGAGGCACTGCACGACACGATCTGCGTTCACGATTTTGAACACACGACACACTGCAGATCTGTCGTCCGTTCGTTTGTTCACTAGACATGATTCTGCAATGACACTGCAGTGCACTTGTTTTGTTCTATAAGCGCGTGAGTGACGAACCACGCGTGAGCCTTGCGGTGCGGTGTGTCGTGTCGTCAACAAGCTCATACAAGTTTTGTACAGCCGCAAAAAAGTCGCGACCACATAACGGCATCGACGACATAGCCGAAAAACTGTTTGTAAATCATGTCGAGCGTAGTGCGGTGTTGTGCAATGAATAAACGATCCATACAAATATGTGGAGCTCTGAATCGTGACCACATTTCGTCGTGTCGAGTGTCGCGTCCTAGACTAACTGCCTTAAGAATTAACACAGACAGCTCTTTCACATGTGTATGTGTGTACCTGCCTACACACATACACATGCTGGAGAAAAGTCATAATATAGTGACATACGAATCGCTCTGAACAAAACTCAAACTTAAAGAATGTATTTCAATAAAAACATTGACAAGCACTTTTGAAATGCCAAGGAGTTGGATAATCAGACCGCTGAAATAATTTGGTATAACAACGTGTAGATTTCTGTTGAGCAGAATATCTCATTAGGAGAAAATCTTTTTCACAAACCGCTAGCCGCTTGCCACTTAAACCCCATCCGCAAATATATAACAAAGATCAAAGAAAACGTTATGACACATGTTTTATGCGCTTTTTATGTTTCCCCGCGCACCGCGGCGATTATTTTGATAAATAGTGAGTTATGTGATATTTTGTATACTCGCTTCTGCGCGCGTCTTCGTCCGCGTGAAAAGTGAATTAATATTTGTTTAGGGATATTTACCATGTATATTTTGATTTTTGTTGAGAGCTCGATATTTCGGCAACGTTACAAGCGCCATGATCACGAGAACGAGCAGACATATCTATCTACCCTCTTCCTCGCTCGTTTTTCGCGTAGTTCTGGTAGTAGCGGCATCGTGCGTGAAAAACGAGTGAGAAGGAGAGTAGACAGATATGTCGGATACAAACGATACGATAGAAGTATAGGGTAGAAAGATGTTGTACTTATTGGTGTAACATAAATAAATGTCAAATAAATAAAAAATACTTTTTCAATCATAAAAATATTTTTCAAAACCTGTTGACAATTGACGGTTACAAAAAAGAAAACATAATGTCGAACTTAGAACCTCCTCCTTTTTGGGAAGTCGGTTAAAAAGTAGCATAAATGCTTTTTCAGACTATAATCTATCTCTGTGCCAAATTTCATCCAGACCCGTTTAGCCGTTTTGGCGTTAAGAAGTGACAAACATACACTCATAAACTTTCACCTTTATAAGATTAGTGTGACTTGCTTCTGCCAGCGGCTTTGCCCGCGTAAAAAGTGTTTCATTATGCCGCTTTTCCAGACTATAATCTATCTCTGTGCCAAATTTCATCCAGATCTGTTCAGCCATTCTGGCGCGATTGAGTAACAAACAAATATACATACATCCAAACTTTCGCATTTATAATATTAGTAAAAATAAGATATAATAAGTGAGTTTTGAGATATTTTGTGCATGAAAGATGGGGGGTGACCACAAGCTCTTAGAGTAAGGTTATTTTGAGATCGAGTAAGGGACAGATGTATCTGACTTGTATACATCTGTCACTTACTCGATCTCAAAATAACCTTACTCTAAGAGCTTGTGGTTACCCCCCTGAAGAGAAGAATATGGTGGAAATAAATTGTATTATTGTGGGCGAGAGTTCCGGTTGGGATATAACCGGGTTTCTGTTTTTGTGGAATTCTGTTTTAAGTAGTTTAGGTTTTGAGCTCAAGGTTAGGAGTTAGGAATTGAGAATGTGTCTATTTCATAATTTATATTAGTTTCAAAGAGTTTTTCAGTATTTTCTAAGCAGGTAAATACGTATCGTAGGAGAACATGTACTCTTGAATGGTTTGAAATGATCACAAGAAATGAAAAATCGCCATATCAAATTATTAATATTTTATTCGGGTTCCGTACCCAAAGGGGAAAAACGGGACCCTATTACTAAGACTCCACTGTGTCTGTCTGTTTGTCTGTCTGTCACCAGGCCTTTGACTTTGACTATTTCTAAACAGAGACCGGCCAAGTGCTAGTCGGACTCGCAAACGAAGATTCCCGTACCATTATCGCAAAAACAGCAAAAAAAAACACGGTTACACGGTCAACTGTCCAGGTTGGCCGACGGCCGGGGCGCTGTCGGATGACGTTCCCGGGGGCCATTTTTTGCGATCGCCCGGTCTCAGTAAAACGCCGATTTCTCGGTACTTTTGTATGGGGACCATGTATAAATGTTATGGTGTTAGAATTGTGATAAAATAAGCTATCTGATTTCATAGGGATTTACCCAGTTTTACCTTGTAATATATTTGATATATTATATATATTATATTATACTATCGTCTATTAAAGTACCGATTTAAACCCTGATCCTTTGAGAATATCCTTTCCCGTGACGTATTTCGGTCAAAACTTGTACTGACAGGTATTTTTCCGATTCGGTCGGGTGGACAGACCAGGGGGTCTGTATGGAGCTCCACTTAAATATTTTTTTATTCTGCAACAGAGATACATCATCTGTGGAAATTTGAACTGTCTAGCCATCACGGTTCACGAGATACAGCCTGGCGACAGACAGACACACAGTGGAGTCGGAGTAATAGGAATTTAAATTACATAAAAAAAAACAATACTACTCTTAATATCACAAAGAGATAAAGTTTGTAAGATTAGTTGGTTAATTGGACGCTCTGATCTAATTTTGAAAATTCTGTCGCTAGGCTAATTTCTATCTTGAAAAAGTTAACGAGTCTTGTGGTCACGGGAGCGAGCCCGCGGGAAAAAGCTATTGGATTATAAACAAGCATTACCATCTAACACTGGTGGAGGCGCCGTCAAGACTGCTGACGTGCCCGGAGCTGACGCGATGAGTGACGTCACTCCGTCAGTACATCGTACGGCGGAGTAATTACATCATGCTCCTGTTTATAAATAAGATCACACGAAAATCACTGCATGGGTGAAAATAAAGACGTTTTATATGGACTTACAGAAGACGTTCGAAAACTAGCACAATAAAACAATACATTAGATGCATGTGACTTTGAAAACGTTTGGCAGTTTGATTCAGAAGGGTTACTCTACTAAATCAATCTTCCTAACTATGCTGGGGTCGGAAGTCCAACTAGGTTTATGTAGCTGCATACAAGTAATGTACCAGGAGTGACTGTTCATCTGACCTCATCATCATCATCTTTCAGCTGAAAGACGTCCACTTTTGGACATAGGCCTCCCCCAGGCGCCGCCACATTGACCGATCCCGTGCGTCTCGCATCCGGCGCCTTCCCGCAACCTTAACCAGGTCATCGGTCCACCTAGAGGGAGGCCTTCCAACGCTTCATCTTCCGGTAAGCAGTCGCCATTCCAGAACTTTTCGGCCCCATCAGCCATCCGTTCTGCAAGCAATGTGTCCTGGCCACTGCTATGTCGGTAACTTTGGTTCTCCTGCGAATAATCTCATTTCTGATGCGATCACGCAAGGAAACTCCGAGCATAGCCCTCTCCATTGCCCTTTGGATTTGCATTTTCCATCTGACCTCCTCAACCCAGTAAGTGGGTAACATTTTATCCTTTAGCAAGTTTGGTGCATGCTATTGACTAATCCTGGTTGGTTAACTACCAATATGGACTTTCAAAGATATTCAAATGGCAGCCGGGACCAACATCTAACGTGCTTTTCGAGACACGGAGGCGTCTCGGTCTCAGTCTATGGTCACGCATTCGAGGACCGACTCCGGCAAACATAGCTTCACCTTGAAGATCGACCACTACCGTTCTGACTTAGGCATGAGTTTCTCCACATCTAACTGGTGCAGGCGCCGTCAATACTGCAGACGTGGCTTCAGCTGACGCGTTGAGTGACGTCACTCCGTCAGTACATCGTACGGCGGCGTAATTACATCATGCTCCTTTTTATAAATAAGATCACACGAAAATCGCTTTTTGTGTGAAAATGAAGACGTATTATATAGGAAACATGTTGAAAAAACCGCCTGTTTAGTTGTGCGGTTAGAGATTTATTCGTCACTTTTGACAACCACTAAGTAACAGAGAATTAGATCTCTACTAAGGTTGACATGGACCAATAGACCAAGTCGTTTAGTGGTCCGCTAAGTGCTAGTGACATCTTAAGGTAAACGTACTGTTTAAATATTGTGAAAAAAAAATGCTGCAATTTGTAAGACTTTCTTTGAATGCTACAACTACTTACCAAGGAACAATTGGCGTCCAAAAATAGAGAACAATCCACCCAACCATCCAATGCACCTGCCTTGCTATCTCTTCACCACCCTTGGTTGACCGGTAGAGAATGCCTAAGGCATTAAATCCACCTTTGTACCTTTTTGTGCATGAAGTCAAAATGAATAATAACATGAATATATTGCAATATAATCAGCGCTAAAGTCAGACTGTAAAATTAAGTAGTAAGAACGAAAAAAAAAATTCGGAATAAACCAAGGGAACTGAAAAGACGTACAGTCGGAGGATACATATTCGCGAGCTGGCTGATCAAAACCAGATGTATCCTCCGACTGCACAGCATGATTTTCTTCTTGTTTACGTCTTTATAGTTCGCTTCTTAAGCAGTCGGGTTTTTTTTATTTATTACTTTTAGTTACATTTTTTTTCCGAATTAGGTACATATAAGTGTTTTATATTTTTAAAATCAGCTTCAAAAATCCTTTATTTTGTACCCTCACTATATGGCACCCAAATCCATCATTTCTATTTTCCAATTTTAACGTAGCCAGTGACACTGGCAAGGTTAAGACGAATCGATTGACGTAAGAATCATCAAAATCGGCCAACGCTTTTGGTCTCTAGAACGCCACATAGGAACAAAAATACATAGACTGATAAACACATAACCCTCCTTCGGCAGTCGGGTAGTAATAATCTTATACAAATACTATGCATCGTAACATTCTACCAACACGAAACCTCAAGAATAAATAATACCACAACGTAATACGAGTATTATAAGACTTCCTGCCCACACTATAATGATTGCGTACGACATAAACTACGGGATTGTAATAAAATTATAATATCTGTATTTATTTGTCCGGGTTGAACGCACGGGTCAGATTGCTTGAAATAGAATGGGGGCACTGTGAAGTGAAGATGAGAAGGTTAACTTGAATCAATGCATGCTGGAATCATAAAAGTTTGGGTATATTTTGTTGATGTAGATAAAAAAAAAAACCGGCCAAGTGCGAGTCGGACTCGCGCACGAAGGGATCCGGATCCATTATCGCAAAAAACAATTGAATATTAATTTAATTCTGTTTTTAGTATGTGTTGTTATAGCGGCAACATAAATACATCATCTGTGAAAATTTCAACTGTCTAGCTATCAAGGTTCATGAGCCTGCTGACAGACGGACAGACAGACAGACGGATCGTGGAGTCTTAGTAATAGGGCCCCGTTTTTACCCTTTGGGTACGAAACCCTAAAAACTGAGAATCTTCGTCATTTGACAAATCCAAGGAGCCGTTAGACGTAGAATGTACCCCACATCTTACGGTGTAATTTTATTGTTGCAACAACAAAAATGTTAGTATCTTTACACCAAGCAACTTAAATCGTGTAAATCAGACTTTCAAAATAAGAAATACTATGTGAAAGATTCTGGCCATTTCTGACTGATAAAGAAAAGTAGTATGGAGGATAAAATACATACTAACTTCCAATACTTTTAAATTAAGATAATAATTATGATCAACCTACATAATAATAACTTAATAGCACAGAGGCTGCTTAAGCATAACCATTTATTATCGTTCACTGAGAGCTTTCGCAAAGCAATATTGTAATAATAATAAACCTCGTGAAAGCCGAGAAAGATAAGCAAATCAAGTTTCTTGACTTGGCTCGCGAGGTTTTCGAGATGTGGGATGTGGGCACAGCGATCATTGTACCGATAGTCGTGTCAGCCAATGGCTTAATAGCCACGAGCCTCGACCAACACCTTTCGAGACTCTCGTTAGGCGGCTGGGTCAAGGGCCTGATCCAGAAAGCAGTACTGCTGGACACGACTCATATTTTTAGGAGGTTCCTCTCTCCGGAGCCCTGACCGCCGGTAGCTTGAACCCTGTTCCTAACACCGGTGGGCCTCTATTTTTTATATTTTTAAATGTTTTTGTTTCTGAACTCATTTTAAAATATATTGAAAATGTACAAAATAAGAAAACAGTTAAATAAAGGACTTAATAATAATAAAATAAATACTGCCTAATATTGTATTTCTATGCCAAACATTACAGTATTATTCCAATCTTTATTTGTTATTCTTCTGTCCAAACTTGCGCAGTGTCTTCGCCTATATTTAACGCGTGCTATGAATATGGTGCTCTCAATTCATCATGTGATCGGCTCCAAATGATCAGCTGGAGTGAATATTATAATTAGAAGACTGGATTTATGTGGTATTAAATCATCACGACTAGAATATCTCGAGGGGGTAGGCAGAGCTGTTAGTTCACCTACATTTGAATTGTTATGTTCTTGTTTTCTACTTACGTCTGCCAGAGGCTCCGCTCAAGTTATAGTCGGAAATTATCATAAGGGCATTTGAAATTTATTCCCGGAATAAAAAGTATCGTGTGTCCTTCTTCGAGATCCAATTTATCTTTTAGAGATGCCGCGAATAGTTTATAGCGAATACTCGAATACCGATTTATCGCCATGCCCTATGCCCAAAAGTGGTATACTCGCCGTACAAAAGGAATATAAAAAAACTATAAAATCCCGTCTGCTTAAGAAGCGAACTAAAAGACGTAAACAAGAAGAAAATCAGACGGTAAACAGTCGGGTTTTTGATTTTGAATTAACTTTTTTTATTTATAACTTTTTACTATTTTTCGAATTACGTGCATTTAAACATATAAGTGTTAAATATTTTTGAAATCACCTTTTTATGATACCCCACAGGATGGGTTTGGAAGAAAAAACAATTGGGCCCCCAATATGGCACCGAATATTACCGAGTATTCGCGGCATGCATGCATGAAGACATGTGACATCCACCATCCCGCGCTGGGCCCGCGTGGTGGATCAAGGTCCATTCCTCCTCTCACAGAGAGGAGGCCTGTGTCCCAGCAGTGGGAACATTAAAAATCTGATGATGATGATGATCTAGGTTATAAACTATCTGTATGGAAAATTTCACACAAATACTTTCAGCCATTTTTGCGTAATTGAAACACAAACATAAAAACTTTTACATTTATAATAGTAGTTAGGATAGTATGGAAGTATAAATGAAATTAGGGACGAGTCTAATAACCCGGTATAAATCGAGACAGCTCTTGAAAATTTCGTAATGGAAAAATCCAAAAACACAAAAGGTAAAAAAAAAAAACCGAACATGTTTTCCTTTCAACGGTTTATTAGAATGTGTGTTCTCTGTAAGTCAGTCATGAGGCTGTTTAATGTAAAAACCGGCCAAGTGCGTGTTGAACTCGCTCACGATGGATGCCGTTACCAATATCGCAAGAAACGGCAAAAAAAATCTTGGTTGTTGTATGGGCAAATAAAAAATCACTAAATCACTTAAATATTTATTTTATTCTGTTTTTAGTATTTGTTGTTATAGCGGCAACAGAAATACATCATCTGTCTAGCCTTTATAGCTAGACAGTTCAGTCAGAACCGTGATCGGTTAATGAGACACAACAACAGATAAAAAAAACTTTTTACAAAAATACTACCGTCTTCCAAACTACAAAGTAAAAATTACTTTCTTTTTAGAAGTCGGTGTCTTTCGTAGGTATGCCTAGTGACAGACAGACAGACAGACAATTTAGTCTTAGTAATAGGGTCCCATTTTTACCCTTTGGGTACGGAACCCTAAAAATCTACTTAATGAACCTACTGATATTTTCTTCTCCCTAAAACGGTTCCTTTTTTATTATCGATAGGCTCGCATTTGACCACTATCTCGCCTGATGGTAAGCGATGATGTGGGCGATAATGGAGCACGCTTGCCTAGAAGTAACCTATTTACTCTTGAATTAAAGACCCCAAGGTTGTAGCTATCAGGGCACCAAGACTCCGGCATGGAATTCCACTCCTTAACTGTACGCACAATGAAAGCATTAGCAAAACGTTTTATGTGGGTGGGATATCTCCCAATTAGCGATGGCGCATGGCCGTACGTCTTGTAGTCCGATGATGGAAAGGGCTAGGCGGAATCTAATTGTGCAGTTGTTAAAAGGTGTCGTTACTCAATTGAAAAAAATGAAATTAGAGATCTGCGTACCCCTTAAGAGCATACTGGCGTGATGCTATGTTATGAAATGGGATACACAATAAACAGACATGCAATTGCAGCAAATCCGAGAGATTGTCGTTAATTATTGAATAGTTCTGTTGTATATCTCCGAAGTTCTTCATCAGATCTTCACCAAATTATAATGGGACCAATTTCGAAACATACTATTTAAAAAAATATCAAGATCGACGATGACTCATAAAAATTAATAAAATAGGACCAATTTCTAAACATAGTTTTTCAAACAAAAAAATAATCTATCGGTGAACATACACAAAAAAAAAAACATAATGTCAAACATAGAACCTCCTCCTGTTTGGCAAGTCGGTTAAAAAGAGTGCCAATGTATGTATTTATAGTTATAGACTTACGCCTCTCTGTTTTTTTAATAATATACAAAGTATAATAATCTACTTTTTCATCTTAGATAATGGAGTAAAATTATAATAGAAGTAATACATCAATATTTAGACTGACATGTAACACGAAATTTAGATGTATTGAGAAATAATGATGTTTTTTGCAAAAATAAGTGAGATTCCATGTTTTAATTTAGCAGATGGAGATAAGATGTGAGTGTGGGTTTTTGTATTAAAATAGGTAAGTATACTCTACCTTAAGGTTGCCCTAGTCGGCGGCACGTATTATTTTGTGCGCGGGGTTAAAATGCATGCTATCTCATCACGACAACACGTACGAAAGGGATAGACGCTGTGATGAGCAGTAAGAAGCTAGTGCGCGTACGAATACACACTCATGGTATTTAAAAAAATGGATGATGATTTAGAACGAAAAGGAGCGCGCGAAATTTTATAAACATACCTTTGGGATTATGAGTATCATGGAAAACTGCTCAATGTATTTGTATAAAATATCATTATTTGCATTTTAACTGCTAATCTGGTGACTAATTTGCAATTTTTCTTCTTCTTATGGTATTTATTTCTGCCCAAAGTTGCGTTGAACTTAGTGTTGAAATATGGAACTTTCGATGCTCATAACTTTCAAATACACGTTTTTCTTTTCGTTTCCATACAGGGCTAGATAATGATGAGACAAATTGATATCATTTTATTTTAAGCATACACCGTGTCACCGTTTGTATGGAAGAGTGACTGACTAGGGCAACCTTAAAGAAACTATACTCGGTATCGTTAGGTTCGTTAAGTAGATTTTAATGAAGATAGGCAGTGTTGTTATTGAATGTTTCTTCTTCTTTTCATTTGATTTAGATTTTTTTGGACTTCAGAACCAATAAAGTACATTTCTTACCGTTATTCAGAATGTATTTCATTAATCAGACATGTAATAACAAAAAAGATATCAATAATTTTTAAGAACAACCCCAATAAAATAATCATCCAGACTAAAAACTTGTTTACAAAATCGGTTCATCCGTTAAGGAGCTACAATACCACTAACAAACACATAAACAAATTGACAAAAACCGACTTTGAAATCGTGATTCGCCATGTTAACGTAACAGTAGCGCGTAAAGCCCATTATCCTCTAACTCCCACCGCGTTTAGCTCAGCTCGCCAGTTATTTAAATCTATAACTTCTCACAATATGGCGCCCAAAAGCTAACATTTTTTTGTATTTTTTTATTTTAATTGTATCCAGTGACACTTGCAAGTTTCAGACGAAGTGACTGACGTAAGAATCATCAAAATCGACCAATGCGTTTGGTCTCTAGAACGCCACATAGAAACAACAGACATATAGACTGCTGAACACATTATCTTTGCGTCGCGCAGTCGGGTAAAAAGGCTGTGACAGAAGTTCCAATCACAAAAAATTTACCAAAATCGCCGATAAATCAAAGATGTTGATGAATGAGAGATCTTGGGATATGATATGGTTTAGCACCTTCTAAACTTTGACTTCCGATTTCCAAACGATATCAGAACTTCAGAAGACGTTCAAATCTCTTCGATATCAAATAATGAGTTTCGGATTTCAAATTAATGATGCACAGAAACAGTATCTTTTGAAACCCCGCCGAAAAAAGAGTAATTTTGACTTGTGTTGCTGTGTATCTGTGTGTCTTTTTTTTTTGTTTGCAAGGTGATTTTGTCGAGAGTGTTCTTAGCTATGTTTGAATAAAATCGGTACAGCCGTTCAAAAGTTATGGACGTTTTACTGTTTGAATCGGGGTGTTTTCGCAAGATAAATGTGTCGGGGGTTTTTTTTATTTTGAAATTGTACTTCTTCTGTACTTCTTAACGAAATCGAAATCTTCAATAGACACAATTTGTCTTGTTTGTTTAAAATTACTAAGCTTATTATAATTAAATTGCACAGAGGGTCGAAATCAAGTATTTCTGAAACACATTCGATTAAAACATCCATTTAAGAGCTACGTACGATGTGGCTGACATACAGCATACAAAAATCCACATTAAAGTAGTAATTTGCAGAGATATTACAGTGTAAATCCCAATCCTCGGACTCCTACCGCGATCAGATCAACTCGCCAGTGTATTTAAACCGATAATATAACTCAATGAGCTTGACACAATTACTAAACGCAGTCGGTTGTAACGCGGTTAACGATGCAACCGATCGCATTCAGATTATATTTAGAATTAATTGTTTCTGTATCGGGCAGATTGTTGTGAAAATTGTTTGATATGGTTTATCTTTTAAATCGGTGCGGGGAGATATTTGGGATATTATGATATTGTAGCACCTTCTATGTATTCTTCGTGATAAGAAACATTGTAATGAAACAGATATGTCCTAGAAACAAAAACTTGGGTCGCGGATACATTTGAAAGAGTGTTACCGCGGCCCTTGCACAAGCAACTGAAGGAACACGGGTGGGTTTTAGTCAGTAAAAGTCTGACACGCCCTCCCGCTTCACCCAGTGCGGGAGAAGTCATTGGACGATTTCCCAACCAAAAAATAAAATTACAATTATGTGACAACCGCCAACCCGCACTGAACCCGCGTGGTGGGTTACGACCCATTCGTCTCATACTTGACCTAACATGACCTGTGTCCCAGACTCTCAGCCCAGCAATGGGAACGCTCTACCTACTGCTGATTTTGCTATTTATTTATAATAAGCACACCAAAAGCACTGTCACCTACAATTCAAATAAAATAACATCTAAAATCGGCATTTCAGTAACCATGCAAATAACAGGTATGCATGACATTGACACAATGAACATTGAGACGAAGTAAAAATAAAAAGTGTATCCAGTAGACCTAAATCTAGAACACTACAAATATAAAACAAATTGAGCTAAATAGACGTACATTGTTCACACTACTGCTTGCTATGCTATTAATGGTTCTTTTTTGCACCACCTTGTCTATTATGAAGCACATTGCCTAAGAAATTCGTTTCGAAATATGAATATTTAGACACAAGATTATAACATTAAAAAAAACAAAATTACATAATAACAGTTAGGAAATGACTTTTGTATGGATCATTATGTAACTGGCAGAATGATACTGAACCTGTAACCTCTCGAAAAAGCGCGCTTTGATTGTGTGTATATCGTTTGCGGTTTTTAGTCTGAACGTTTCTAATGAATTGTTGTTGGAAATTATTTGCATTTAATTAAGTAAGCTCATCATGTAGTGGAAAACTTAGCATTCTTGTTTCGCATAAAAAGGCTTTATTTTATTTTGAAACTCACATGTAGCTTTCGACGTTCGCCTTCGCCTCACGTCGAAATTGGCTATAACGCTCGTGTTAAAATCTCGACTTTTTATGTTCGATACGAAATGTACTATTATGCCACATACTTTTTATTAATCTTTTCTTTCTTTTTATGTTACAGGTAAGCAAATTATCGATTTGTTCATCACATCCAATGAAGTAAGAGGTATGGGTACCCACGAGTAATTTTCATTCAGAGAACAAAGCCATAATAAGGTAGTAACAGGTACATCACATCATCAGCCTATAAATGTTCCCACTGCTGGGACACAGGCCTCCTATCTGTGAGAGGGAACAGGTACATAGGAAGAGAAATACCAAATTGGTAAGTATTTCAAAACGTTTTATATACTCGATTTAACGTAGAATGCACCACAGGTGTAAGGATTCTGGGATCTAAACAAACTAACGTTTTATCAGTGACAAAGTTTGTCAAAATGTCCAAAATATATGGGATTGAAATCAGCAATTTGGAATTTCGGCAATTCATATTGCTGACAGAATTTTATTTCGTGTAAGCTCTCTCTATTCATGCTAAAAGTGTGCGTCTATAAGTAACAATACTTAAGTTCGTGGATCGTACCTTTGCTGTCATCACAGATACCAAACTTGCTGTTTTGATTTTCCTCAGTACAATCACAAAATGACCTTGTTACCCCAGTACGACCTACGAGTTACCGCGGCCCTGGCGCAAGCAACTGAAGGAACACGGGTGGGTTTTAGTCAGTAAAAGTCTGACACGCCCTCCCGCTTCACCCAGAGCGGGAGAAGTCATTGGATGATTTCCCACCCACAAAAAAAAAAAAAAGTACAACCATAAATTGCCCTCGTTATCTTCGTAGCTCATTCCGAAAGAATCATAACTCTAGCCCAACCAATCTTATTAACCTACAAACTTATTCTCTTTTTATGCTTCAATCGGTCCCACATTACTGAGGATCGCAGTCACTGGACCCCTTTAAGCAGACATTCTCATCATCACCGATCAGCCGAAAGACGTCCACTGCTGGACATAGGCCTCCCCCAAGTGATACTGATCGTTCCTGTACATTTCGCACCCACCCGATTCCTGCAGCCTTGACCTGCAGCCTAATTGTGTAAGTAAATTCGGCAACGGAAACAATCTGTTTCTTTCCCAAAATCACACACATACACAAAAAAGTTGAATAAAGATTGAACTTTTTTGTGTATGTGTGTGTTTTTGGGAAAGAAACAGATTGTTTCGTTTGCCGAATTTACTTACACAATTAGGCTGCAGGTCGTCGCTCCATCTAGAGGGAGGCCTTCCTACGCTGCGTCTTCGTTTTTATGTTATCTTCACCGCCAGATAACATAAAAATAAAAGTCATTAACACCTGTCTACCACTGTATTCCAATATTACAAAACAATACGAAAACATGTATAGGCGGAGTCACTAACACGATTAAAACAAACATATCGCGGTAAGGGGCGTCCAGGAAACTTTCACTTGGTATGAGTTAATTACAAATCTTTTGATCAAAACCATGTTCAGGTAAATGAACTCATTTACCAAATAAAAACCTTTAATTGGCAATTATTTTCAGTAATTAGTTTATATCTCATAAACACTTGGTCAGATTTCCATGATTTAAACGAATAAAATCGTTCTACGCTTATATCTTAAATTTAAATTACAAAATATCTCCATAAACAAAAAATCATGTTTTCAAGTTACGTAATTATACTTTTTGGTAAAAGTCGGTTCAATGACTTACATTTTTTTTTTTTATCAGGCAGTGACTTTATAATGTCTCCCGCGCCGATCGTTAGTCTCCGCTGAGATAGGCCGCCGCAGCAGAAATTCGGCCTGGAGGATTATTGTTATTAGTTTAAACCTTACATTTATACATCTAGTCATACGCACGCAAGTCTTAACCTCGTCCTAAGAAAACTTCAGGAAGTACAATATAAAACAATTGATTCTATTCTCAGCCGCCCTACCGATCAGATATATTCTCTGACGTCATTGCTGACGTCAGCGGTAATACGTCAGATGGCAGAGGAAAGAAATATGGCGGACAAGATCGGGAATGATGTTACATGTTGCTGTGATTTACATCAGCTCTTTGGGTTTTAAAATAAATGTGACATCGTACCTGTTTCCCGAAGGGACAGGCGGAGATGTATAAAGGGTGACTTTGAAAATAATCTTTCACACCATATCACACCATCAGCCTATTAATATTCCCACTGCTGGGACACAGGCCTCTTCTGTGAGTGGGAATGGGCTGTAATCCACCACGCGGGCCCAGTGCGGGTTGGTGGATGTCACATGTCTTCGAATTTTTGGTTCAAGGACATGCCGGTTTCCTCACGATGTTTTCCTTCACCGTTTTGAGAGCAGTGGTGAAGAAATAATTTACACAAAGTAAAGCGCCAGCTTGGGCTCGAACCCACGACCTACGACTTGTGAATCGCGTCCGATACCACTGGGCCTACACTGCTCACGATCGATCGATCGACCGGCGATCTTTTAAATGGTGAAAAAAGTCATGAAATTGAAAAAAATATGGACAAAACTTGAATCACGTAAAAAAAAATTAATGTCTTCTACATTTTTCAATTTATGTAAACTTAAAATGTACTGCAATTTTTCATATTTCAGAGTTAATTTCATAGTAAAATTTGTCCATATTCGTAAGCAGCTACTCCTAGTGTGTTTAAAAGTCACTCTGTATAAATAGTACTCCTACATTTATTTTGTTTATTAAAACCTCATACACAAGTACCTACAAAGGTGGACTTAATGCCTTGGGCATTTTATACCAGTCCAACTCAGGGTGGTGCCGAGATAAAACAAGGCAGGTGCAACTAAATGAAAGGATGAATAGAGAAAAATATATAAAAAATATTATAAATAAATACATAGATATATAAACAAAATCATTGAGGAACAGAAACCAACAAATCAATTCTGCAAACTACTTGCAAATGTACTCACATGCCTTCAATTTTAAAGTGACATTTTGTCAGGTATAAATCGGTGCACTCTCGAACTGGTCTGATCCACCGGTCAGTCACCTTCCAATCCTTCGACATTCGCTGCCACTTCAGCTTCATAACTTCATAAGCCAAGTCGGTGAATTCCCGATAATCTCCTTTCGAATCTAATCTCAGAGATATTAATGGCAAAAGCAATGAATTCAATTCTAAATAAAAGCATTTCCAACTTCCCTAGAAAATTAACATCGTGAGGATAATTACTCCGCTTATAAACGTCATAACATATAAGACGAGAAATGAACACAAATAGACATAAAATTAACAAAGCAGTCTTTTTCATTACATTTTGTACAAATCACGGGCGCATTTTGTCTCATTTTCCTGCTAAAGTAACTCCCTGAGGACAAAGTTGACGGAATATAATTTAAAAAGTCAAGTGGTTATTTTGCTGCTTAGTGAAAGCCTAAGGCTATAAGTCTCTGGATGAGCGTTGTGCATTTTAATAGTATTCGGTTTACAAGACTCGGCTTACATTTTTAACCGAATTACCAAAAAGGAGGAGGTTCTATGTTCGACTTCTTGTGTTTTTTTTTTTTTTTATGTATGTTCACCGATATCTCCGTCAATTGTGAACCGATTTTGAAAATTCTTTTTTTGTTTGAAAGAATATGTTTCGGAATTGGTCCCATTTTAGTTTGGTGAAGATCTGATGAAGAACTTCGGAGGTATACAACAGAACTCTTCAATAACTAACGGCAAATCATTCGGTATTGATGCAATCGCATGTCTGTTTATTGTTTATACCATTTCATAACATAACATCACGCCAGTACGCTCTAAAAGGTTACACAGATCTCTCATTTCACCGGTTATGTTCATGTTTCATGTTATTCGCGTAATCTATTCTGGCGTTATAGGTGCCTTTTTAGGTAGGTACAACTAAAAAGGGAAAAATAAAAAAACTTTTTAGCACAAAAATACTACCGACTTCCAAATAAAAAACTACAAAGTGAAAAATACCTTCATTTTTGGAAGTCGGTGTCCATATCGCAAAAAAATGGGAAAAAGCATGACACCGACTTCCAAAAATAAAGTTATTTTTCACTTTGTAGTTTTTTATTTGGAACTCGGTAGTATTCAGACGTCAGCGGTAATACGTCAGATGGCAGAGGAAAGAAATATGGCGGACAAGATGGGGAATGATGTCACATGTTGCTGTGATTTACATCAGCTCTTTGGGTTTTAAAATAAATGTGACATCGTACCTGTTTCCCGAAGGGACAGGCGAAGATATATAAAGGGTGACTTTGGGTGTTCCCACTGCTGGGAAACAGGCCTCCTCTGTGAGAGGGAATGTGCTGTAATCCACTACGCGGGTTGGTGGATGTCACATGTCTTCGAAATTTTGGTTCTAGGACATGCCGGTTTCCTCACGATGTTTTCCTTCACCGTTTTGAGAGCAGTGATGAAGAAATAATTTACACAAATTAAAGCGCCAGCTTGGGCTCGAACCCACGACCTAAGACTTGTAATTCGCGTCCGATACCACTGGGCCACCACTGCTCCCGATCGATCGATCGATCGGCGATCTTTTAAATGGTGAAAAAAGTCATGAATTTGATAAACAAAAAAGGACAAAACTTGAATCACGAAAGAAAAATTAAGGTCTTCTACATTTTTCAATTTATTTGAACTTAAAATGTGCTGCAATTTTATTTATTGATTTATTTAAACTTCATGTACAATAGTGGTACATAGGCGGACTTAATGCCACAAGGCATTCTCTACCAGTCAACCTTTGGGTTATAAAGGACAACGATGTGAATGGGTACAAAATAATATTTAAAAAAACAACTTGTATACGAAAATGTATATACTTACATATAATAATACACATATACAAATAAAATAGAAAAAAAAAAATTATAGAGAATTTTTTACATTTCAGAGTTAATTTCATAGTAAAACTTTGCCCACATTTATATGCTACTTCCACACTTGAGTGCTAGTGTGTTTAAAAGTCACTCTGTATAGTACTCCTACATGTTTTATTTATTTTATTTATAAAACCGGCCAAGTGCGAGTCGGACTCGCGCACGAAGGGATCCGTACTTGATTAATTGCGGTTTACGATTTATGACGTATTAAAAAAAAAACTACTCACTAGATCTCATTCAAACCAATTTTCTTTGGAAGTTTACATGGTAATGTACATAATATATTTTTTTGGGGGGGTGAAAAATGTGTCCCATTTTACCACTTTGGAAGTGTCTCTCGCGCAAACTATTCAGTTTATAAAAAAATGATATTAGAAACCTCAATATCATTTTTGAAGACCTATTCATAGATACCCCACACGTATGGGTTTGATGAAAAAATATTTTTTTAGTTTCAGTTTCAAGTATGGGAACCCCCAAAATTTATTGTTTTTTTTCTTTTTTTGTGTAAAAATCTTATTGCGGTTCACGGAATACATCTATTTACCAAGTTTCAACAGCATAGTTCTTAGTTTCGGGAAAAAGTGGCTGTGACATACGGACGGACAGACAGACAGACAGACATGACGAATCTATAAGGGTTCCGTATTTTGCCATTTGGCTACGGAACCCTAAAAACTTAATGCAAAACTACAACGGCGGACTTAATGCCTTAGGCATTTCTACCAGTCGACCTCAGGGTGGTGCACAGATAAAACAAGGCAGGTGCAACTAAATGAAAGGATAAAATAGAGAAAAATATGTAAAAAAGATTCTAAATAAATACTAATTAAATTGGATTTTAAATACCTAGGGCACATAGTAACTGAGGATATAAAGATGATTCTGATATGGAAAGAGAACGGAGGGTGTTGGCTGTCCGATGCAACATGTTCGCCCGCAGGTTTGCGCGTTGTACACCAGAATTGAAATCAACTCTTTTCAAGGCCTTTTGCCAACCGGTGTACACGTGCACTCTGTGGGTTCGATATACGCAAAGGTCATAAAACGCCCTCAAAGTTCAGTACAATAACACCTTCAGGATGTTGTTGGGGCTCCCGCGTTACTGCAGCGCGTCAGGGATGTTTGCCGAAACACGTGTGGATGGTTTCCATACCGTCCTACGATGCGCAGAGTGCGTGGGAGATCCAACAGCATTCTGAAGGTCATCCGTGATAAGCCGTGTTGGCGCACTGGGTACATGTACATGTGCATGTGCCCGGTGCGTCAGGTAAGCGCAACAGATACATGAATTGATTGTTTTGTTTTGTAAGTATTGTGTACTAACAATATAAATATAAATAAAATGACGTGTCTAAGTGTGTTACTAACATAGTTTTTTAAGTAATTTGTAATACTAACAATTGTATTTTTTTTTTAATACATTTCAACAAAATCATTGCGAAACCGAAACTAACAAATCAATTCTGCAAACAACTTGCTAATGTGCTCACATGCCTTCAATTTCTAAGAGACATTTGGTCAGGTATAAATCGGTGCACTCTCGGACTGGTCTGATCCACCGGTCAGTCACCTTTCAATCTCGAAGGATTGCACTCGCTGCCACTTCAGCTTCATAACTTCATAAGCCAAGTCGGTGAATACCCGATAGTCTCCTTTCGAATCCAATATCAGAGACATTAATGGCAAAAGCAATGAATTCAATTCTAAATAAAAGCATTTCCAACTTCTCTAGAATAATAACATCGTGAGGATAATTACTCCGCTTATAAACGTTATAACATATAAGACGAGAAATGAACACAAATAGACATAAAATTAACAAAGCAGTCATTTTCATTACATATTGTACAAATCACGGGAGCATTTTGTCTCATTTTCCCGGTAAAGTAACTCCCTGAGGACAAAGTTGACGGAATATAATTTAAAAAGTCAAGTGGTTATTTTGCTGCTTAGTTAAAGCCTAAGGCCATAAGTCTCTGGATGAGCGTTATGAATTTTAATAGTATTCGGTTTACAAGACTAGGCTTACATTTTTAACCGACTTACCAAAAAGGAGGAGGTTCTATGTTCGACTTTTTGTGTTTTTTTTTTTTATGTATGTTCACCGATATCTCCGTCAATTGTGAACCGATTTTGAAAATTCTTTTTTTGTTTGAAAGAATATGTTTCGGAATTGGTCCCATTTTAGTTTGGTGAAGATCTGATGAAGAACTTCGGAGGTATACAACAGAACCCTTCAATAACTAACGGCAAATCATTCGGGATTGATGCAATCGCATGTCTGTTTATTGTTTATACCATTTCATAACATAACATCACGCCAGTACACTCTAAAAGGGTACGCAGATCTCTCATTTCACCGGTTATGTTCATGTTTCATGTTATTCGGGTAATCTATTCTGGCGTTATAGGTGCCTATTTTAGGTAGGTACAACTAAAAAGGGAAAAATAAAAAACTATAAAAAAACTTTTTTGCAAAAAAATAGCACCGACTTCCAAATGAAAAACTACAAAGTGAAAAATAACTTAATTTTTGGAAGTCGGTGTCTTACGTAGGTGCCATTTTTTGCGATATGGACACCGACTTCCAAAAATTAAGTTATTTTTCACTTTGTAGTTTTTCATTTGGAAGTCGGTGTTATTTTTTTGCAAAAAAGTTTTTTTATTTTTCCCTTTTTAGTTTTACCTACCTAATAGCAAGTTGTTTTTTAAGGTCCCTATAACTCCAGAATAGATTAACCGAATAATATGAAACTTGAACATAACCCGTGAAATGAGAGATCTGTGTACCCCTTTAGAGCGTACTGGCGTGATGTTATGTTATGAAATGGTATAAACAACAAACAGACATGCGATTGCAGCAATCCCGAGAGTTTTGCCGTTATTTATTGAAGAGTTCTGTTGTGTATCTCCGAAGTTCTTCATCAGACCTTCACCAAATTAAAATGGGACCAATTTCAAAACATACTCTTTCAAACAAAAAAAGAATTTTTTAAATCGGTCCACAATTGACAGAGATATCGGTGAACATACACAAAAAAAAAAAAAAAAAAAAAAAAAAACAAACATAAAGTCGAACATAGAACCTCCTCCTTTTTTTGTAAGTCGGTTAACAAAGTGAAAAATACCTTTTTTTTGGAAGTCGGTGTCCATATCGCAAAAAAATGGGAAAAAAGCAAGACACCGACTTCCAAAAATAAAGTTATTTTTCACTTTGTAGTTTTTTATTTGGAAGTCGGTAGGTAGTATTTTTTTGGTAAAAAGTTTTTTTATCTCATCCTCAATTTAAGACGGTACCCTGACCAAAAAATCGGCATGAGATATGAGCGTTCCTATTGGTCTAGCGGCACTGGCGGCGCATGAATTACAGTAGTGAATACGCCCAGATTTTAGAATAAAATCTTTATAAAATCGAATTTTGGTCTTTTGAAAAAAATAATTCTACAGAAATGTTCGTTATTAAATTGTCTATCCATTAGTGTTAGTACAAAAAATAATCAATGAACACTTTACGAGGAGATGCATAAAATCAATAATTATTTCTCATTTTTATGTTTTTTTGGAAGTAGATTAGTGAAATATATACAACATTTAAAAAAAATACTAAATCTACCATTTTAGAATCAATATTATTTAGAAATTTAATGTATTTTTATTCATTGATATTTCTTTATAAATAACGAGTAGATAGCTCCTAAAAACAGCACAAAAAACGGCTTGCGCGGCGTTTTGCTCGGGGTACCGCCTTAAGCTTTTCTTTTAAAACGCGGGGATCGTGCGATCGCTGGCCATGTATGGGACCCCGATCTGGGCGGCTGACCTGGCGGCCTGTAGCATCGCTGTTCTGCGAAAGCAGCAGAGCGATGGCCGTCAGAGTCATCAGAGGGTAACGCATGATTTCCTACGAGGCGGCTTGCGTACTGGCCGGGGGATTCGGCCCTGGCCCTGGGACATGGAGGTAAGGTCCTGGTGGCGGAATGGCGGGACAGGCTTTCACGCCCTACCCTCGTTACCATCGAGGCGGTCCGACCAGTGCTCGAGCGCTGACTCGGGAGGAGGCACGGTTCTCTGTCGTTTCGGTTGATGCAGGTGCTCTCGGGTCATGGTTACTTCGAGAAGTACCTGTGTCGCATAAACAGAGAGCCGGACGCCCGATGTACAGAATATGGTCTACACGTGTGACAAATTACATCCTAATCTGTTTAGACATTAAGACGTCAAAAGGTTACAGACATCGCATCGCATTTAGAAATAAAGAAGAAAGAAAACTATTTTAGTTGGCACATACAATTTTAAAACAATTACATACATAGTGTTCCCAGCGGCTGCGCCAAAAAGGTCCAGTTCAGCAAAATGCCAGACAATTAGGAGTTCCCCGTGTGTGCAAATGCATCAATTTCAAATGAAGACGGATGAAGATATACCGAACCGGAATGAAAATTCTTCGTCCATTTTAAACAAACATTAGGAGAATAACTAACAGCATATTGTCAATCGAGGCCACCAGTAATACTGCATCGCTTGCAAGCAATCGATAGTGTTTTGTTATTCATTTACGTCTAAAACCAATGGAACGTTGGTTGTTAATTGTTCAACTTACAATTGTTGGTGGAGCAATTTGCATAAAAGGGGAGGAAATGCGTTTAGAAAGGGCATTTTTAACCACCGCCGTAAATAGAGGGGTGTTATAAGTTTTTACCCCCCGCCGGAAAAAGATGGGTGTTATAAGTTTCACGTGTGTTGCTGTGTATATGTGTATCTGTGTGTCTGTCTGTGGCATCATAGCGCCTAAACGGATGAACCGATTTCGATTTAGTTTTTTTTGTTTGAAAGGTAATTTTGTCGAGAGTGTTCTTAGCTATGTTTGAATAAAATCGGTTCAGCCGTTCAAAAGTTATGGGCGTTTCACTGTTTGAATCGCGGTGTTTTCGCAAGATAAATGTGTCGGGGTTTTTTTTAATTTTACTTGTTATTCTTTCATTGATTTGCTTAGGGTAAATTTTGTAAAAATTCACCCATGACTGTTTTTCATGAAATTCGCGAATAACAGCTTCATGGGTGCTGTAAGTATAGCCCAAGAGGTTAGGCAGAACCCTACTAATCATAGAACACCCAGATTTCATCAGTTATACGTAAAGGCTGACACCGACAACAATCATCATCTTCCTGCCCGTATCCGATGTTACTTGAGGTCAGCACAACACGTTTTTAACCGACTTCCCTAAAAGCAAGAGGTTTCTCAATTCGGAAGTTTATATTAAACGGATTAAAAAGAATGAAGCTTATACAGAAATGGTCCCATTTAAATTTGGTAAAGATCTGATGGAGAATTTCGGCGATATACAACAGAACTCTTCAATAAATAACGGCAAATATCTCGGGATTGCTGCAATCATATGTCTGTTTATTGTTTACACCATTTCATAACATAACATTATGACAGTATGCTTTTAACGGGTACAGTAGTGTGTACGGTTTACCCTGGTGCACTCTCATTCCACCGGTTATGTTCAAGTTACAAGTTATTCGGGTAATCTGTTCTGGCATCACTGTGTTTTATTATAGGTAGGCTCGCGCTTGACCACTATCTCACCTGATGGTAAGCGATGATGTGGTCGACGATGTAACACGCTTGCCTAGAAGTAACCTATTCACTCTTGACTTAAAGACCCCGAGGTTGTAGCTATCTGGAAACACAGACTTAAAGCTTAATTTTACGCAAGCGGATTCCTGAATCAAAAAATGGTTTTCACAGACCCGTAATATTTTTGAATGGCCTATCCAACGATACTACACACCATGGGATAGACGATAATAGTTTTAATTTACCACTTTGTCGACGTGATTAATACACATATCCATGCCAATTTATATCTTTCTAGTACTAAGAGCCTCTGAGCTAAGCTGCGGACGGACATAGCGAAACTATAAGGGTTCCTTGTTGACTACGGAACCCTAAAAACGCTAGTTCAGAAAACCTCTTCATAATTATGTATCACTAACCAAGCGTCTATAAAGTTACAATCTGTTGGTCAAGCAATGATATCAAATGTCATAACAGCCGATAGAAACTCAATCCCCCTGTGATATAGGACGACCTCGAGTAAGATCGATCGGGCTGCAAGAAACATATAGGTACCTACTAGAACACTGTATTGGTATGCAGAATAAATCAGCCCTCATTTCCCGAACATAGGGCAAGTAGTATTTCTATACGAATGTACTAATCTATACTATAATAATATTATAAAGAGGAATGATTTGTATTTTTGCAAATTTGCAAATGTTTTTGTATCTAACGAATAAACTTAAAAACTACTGGAACGATTTAAAATAATATTTCATCGTTGGGAAGCTACACTATCCCTGGGTGACATAGGCTAATTTTTATCCCTGTATACCCACAGGAACGGGCAGTACGCGGGTGAAACCGCGAGGCGTCCGCTAGTCTTAGATAATTATGTAACAGTCCAAGAAATACTACTTGTCCTATGTTAGGGAAATGAGGGCTGATTGTCCTTAATACAGGCTACTAAGTAACCTAGCTAGGACATCAGATCGTGAAATTGTAATGTTACCTACTCATGAAACTATTCCTAAGTTGTCATCCTACTTTGTAACAGACTGTACCACTTTTTTTATTAAATAAATAAATTATTATGTCCTTTATTTAATTTAATTTCTTATTTTATACATTTTTAAATATTAAAAAAAAACACATACAAAAAAGAAAAACATTAAAAAATATAAAAAATTGAGGCCCACCGGTATCGGGTACAGGGTCCAAGCTACCGGCGGTCAGGGCGCCAGAGAGAGGAACCTCCTAACAATACGAGCCGTGTGCAGCAATACTGCTCTCTAGATCAGGCCCTTGACCTAGCCGCCTAACGAGAGCCTCCTAAGATGTTGATCGAGGCTCGTGTCTATTAAGCCATTGGCCGACACGACTATCGGTACAATGATCGCTGTGTCCACATCCCACATGTCGACAACCTCGCGAGCCAAGTCATGATACTTGATTTGCTTATCTTTTTCGGTTTTCACGAGGTTCCCGTCATGCGGGACGGTAATGTCAACAATCATTGCACGCCTCTCAATTCGGTCCACCACCACTAATCAGGCTTATTGGCTACAATAGTCCTGTCAGTGATGATGGACCGATCCCAGTACAATGTGATATTGCCATTCTTGATAACTGGGTCGGTCGCATACCTGTGGTACGGCACCTCCGATGCCACAAGAGTGTATATCAGAGCAAGTTGCTGATGGATAATCCTGGCTACCAGGTTGTGCCTATGCAAGTACTCTTCGTTAGCTAGACGAAAACAACCAGAGATAATGTGGCGGATCGATTCAACCGGGGGGTGACTTGCCCGACAGATGTCAACCGTGCCATCCTTCACAATAAATCTGCGGTAGTTCTTCGTCATGATAATTTCGTCCATAATTGCACAGACAAAACCTTCGGTTTCCCCAAAGAGGTCACCGAAACGCAGCCAGGCTACGGACGCTGATTGGTCTATATCAGACCCATGTAGGGCCCGGAAAAAGCGTCCGTGAAGCTCCTTACTTTGTTATACCTCCCTGCGGTCGTTAGTGACAAGCACTACAGGCTTGCGCCAGTTCACATTCGTCAAGGAGAGCGGGGTTAGTCCCTTGTCCACTGCTACTACATCTCGATGCATACCCACGTCTGTGTTTAGAAAATATTCCCTGAGATTGCATATCTCGCGGTTGTGGAGTTTTTGGCATTTAAAAAGCCTCATCCTCCACACTTCCGCGGGATATACAATCTCATGACCGACGATCGTGGGTGATGCATTCGATATGCAGTCAGCAGTGTACGGACCCGCCTATCCAGGGCGTCAAGTTCCGTTTGAGTCCATTTGAGTATGCCGAAAGAGTACATCAATACCGGACGCAACCATTGAAGGCGCGCACCTTGTTACCGCCCGAAAGAAGGCTATTGAATACCTTCTTCAGGCGGCCAAAGAAGCGTTCCTTTAACGATTGCTTTATGTCAGTAGTGCTGATACCTAACGCTTCCGACATACCCAAATACTTATAGGTTTCGTTTGGAGAGAGGGAGATGTGGTCGACAGTGAAGCACGCTTGCCTAGACAAACCCTATTCACTCTTGACTTAAGGACCCCTAGATTGTAGCTGTCGGGAAACACAGACTCCGGTAGGGAATTCCAGTCCTTAGCTGTACGCATAATAAAAGTGTTCCCAAAACGTTTTGTGCGTATAGGTGGGATGTCCATGTACCGATGGCGCATCGCCGTACGTCTGGTAGTCCGATGATGAACCGGGCTAGGTGAATTAGATCGTGCAATTACATCGCCCAAATATGTAACCGATAAAAAACCGACAAGCTGGCAACTCGGCGACGATTTTCAAGGCTCTGGAGCCTTGACTAGACCAGTGCCTCGTCGCCGATGAGCCTTTTGGCCCGCTTTTAGATCGACTCTAGTGCATCAAGCTGGTATTTGGCAGATCCGTCCCGGAGATCGAACTTGCGCTTGATACAAGTTGTGCAGCTGTTTCGGTCATGAAACGGGCTAGGTGGAATTAAATCCTACAATTTCATCGCACACTCGCCGAAATATATATAGGTAGCTATATGAATGAAAATCCAAATCCATATACTAATTTATTATTTATAATAATTTATCATATACTATTACCGAGGAATAAAGATAGTATTTAATAAATACAGAAATAAGATAGCTGTCTATAAAAGGAACTTCTCATTAACAGCCGGGAGTCTTTCTTGACAGATGACGTAATGACAATAGACTTGCTCCTATTATATAGGATTTAAATTTGCAGAATGTAGGTGCATTTTTCACCGAAAAGATTTTCGGGGAATACATGCACGCCTCTGTTCGGCAAATGGTATGTATACAGATTTACCCTCTTTATTATTCTTCATGATTACTCAATATTGTGCAAAATTTACTAAAATGACGTCGAATGAACTAGTAATTTCGCCCGCTCTAAACGGATCACTCTCTCTGTTCTTTTACACCCAAATATCAGGAGCTGGACTTGAACAAAAGTTTAGCATGCTATTCGAAGCATGGGCTTTCCGAGTTGCTACTGAGAAATTTATTTATAAAACTTCATGCAACATAGTACTTAGGCGGACTTAAGGTTGCCCTAGTCGATCATTCTTCTATACAAACGTAGTCTGGTGATTACTCCCCTGTTTGACGGTGTACGTTCAAAATAAAAAATGATATAAATTTTTCTCATTAGTATCTAGTCCTGTATGGAAACATACAGGTAAAAAAAAAGAAAGTTGAAAAGAAATATGAAATATAGAAATAAATATATTAAATATATATATTTGCGTCGAAATATCCATATTTCAACATTAATTTTAACGCATCTTTGGGCGCAAATAAATAACATAAGAAGAATGAAAATTGCAAAACAGTCACAATACAGGAATAGATTAATAGTAGTAGTATGCATTTAGACCTTTTTACATGATATCCATATTCCCAAAGGTCTGCTTATAAAATTTCGCGCACTCTTTTTCGTCCTTAAGTTATCATCCATTTCGTTACAAATTTGCAAAAGTGTGTATTCGTACGCGAACTAGCTTCTTACAGCTCATCACAGCATCTATCTCTTTCGCTAGTGTTGTCGGATGATATGGCATGCATTTTAACCCCGCGCTCAAAATAGTTCGTGCCGTCGACTAGTGCAACCTTAATGCCTGAGGCATTCTCTACCAGTCAACTAAGGGTGGTGGGCAGATATCATGGCAGGTGCATAATATAGAAAAATATATTAAAGTAAAATGGGTACAAAAGTAGATATAACATAGCTAAAATAAACATTTATGTATAGAAATCCTTATGGGATAAACTCAAAATCCAGAACAGAACGCTTAGTAGTCAAGCTTGCGAGCACGAAACTAACGAGGTAGTTAACATGTCATATTAGTTGGCACTTGGCAGCGTTTTGAACCCAGAACCTCGTACCCAACAGACAAAGCCGTAAGAATAACTTTAGATTGGTACAAACTTAGGTCAGACTATAAACACTACCTGTTGAATAGTTCAAGGTGAGAGAGTACTTGCTAGCCAGGTTTTTAATCTACAACCTGTAAGTTTGACTTGTTAGAAGTTAATTAGTAAGTTGGCACGGTGTGTCTTATAGACTGGGGCTGGCTTTTGTCTTGGCCAAACACTAACCCTCTTACTAATAAACAAGGAATACAGTTATACCAGGTATAACAAAGGTATACCCATACATTTTCATAGGTTTATACCTGGTATAACTTTATTCTGCGTTTATTTGTAAAAGGGTAAGCATTTTGTCAAAACTATACTTAATATTATAAAGAGGAAAAGTTTATGAGTTTGTGAGGTTGTAGGGGGGTAATCTCTGGATCTACTGAACCGATTTTGAAAATTCATTCACCTGTAGAAAGCTACATTATTCTTGAGTGATACGGGCTAAAATTAAATTGAAAAAAATTGAGATCCTTATGTAAATTGCAATACTGTAACCCAAAGTTGCAAAATTTTGCATATAAAATTCATTCTTTGGCGTGCGCTGAGAAAACTATTGAGGATACATATAAATTATGTACTACATGATTATAGTACTAATTATTACCTACAAAAAAGTCAATGAGAAAATACATCTAACTAACATAGTTAAATCACAATAGCAGCTTTTATGTTTTAATTTTAATTAAATCGCCGGTAGAAACAAAAGTTGATTAGTATTGTAGTATTAATTCTTATTCAAATAAATAGTTTAACAAATTGGTAGGTAGGTAGGCTAGGTGGGTAGGGTAGTTATGGTATTTAGGGTAGGTAGCCAGTTTACGGGAGCGAAGCCGCGGGGGTCAGCTAGTACATTATAAAATGTAATGACTTCTATCTGTCTGTAAGTTTATTTATTCTCCTATCCCTTTGCATCATCGAGGACTTAAAAAGGGCAAACGATAGAGCTCTCCAAGTCGACACGAAATGAAGAAGAACTCGTCGATAACCCTTATTTCATTGAAATACCAACGTTTTTGAAGAAAGTCGCTATTATATCTATGGTCACTATCAATACTCACATCGAAACCATAGTACATAACCAAGTAGACACGCTTCGATCGACAAACCATCAAAATACGTAATTATAACACGATAACTTGCGAAAATATTTATTTATTTATTTATTAACACTTTATTGTACACCAAGAGAAAAAATATTCAAAAAGACATCTTATATCTAAAACCAACATACAACAGGCGGCCTTATCGCGATTCGCGATATCTTCCAGGCAACCAAGCAAAATTCCCCGATTCAAAGTGTAAAATGCACCTAAATTTTGAACGGCTGAACCGATTTTCATCATATAGTTTCAATATAGGTTCATCTGTTTAGGATCTTGATGCCACAGACAGTTACACAAATAAACAAACTCGCAGATACACAGGTCAAACTTTTGCCAACCCTGTTTTTCCGTCGGGGGTTAAAACGGCGTAATTCTATGGGATTGGCAAGCGATATTGAAAAAATCACGTGATCAACCCCTTGAATTTTGACTAGGGTTTGAGTCCCGGGACGTCTGGTGTCTCAAAGTCCCGGGACTTTTCGTAATTTTAGTTGTCTCAAGTCCCGGGACTTTCGGGTCGAGACTCGGGACGAGACAAGATTGTCGAAATTATTAGCGCTGAACCTAGTACCAGTAGGTCTCAAGTACACAACGAGCCTGACGACGACGAGTCTTTTGTAAATCAAATGGAACAACCAATAAAAAATATCCAAACCATAAACTAAACGAAGGTAAAACCTGATCGATCCTATCGGTGACATTTACGACTGAACTAGGTAAATGGGTCAGTAGTGCAACTAGTGTAACCTGCCTGACAGCAGTTCGTGAGAACTGACCTTTACAACGTACCGAGTGTTGGCTGGCAGTGACGTAGTTCGGTAAGGTTAAAGGTGAAATTGATACACACACTTGCACATGCTGAGATAGAAGCCTTTTTGAACGGGGTTCCTTTTTTAAATTTGTTTAATCCTTTTGTTTTCAAAAATATATTTATTTGTGACCCGCACTCCTGACACGAAAAATAAAAGATAAAATATAGGTCTCAAATTCAAATATATTTTTTTCTTTGTTATGCTTCGCTGCATCAATAATAGTATTATGTATCTAATATAATATCTAGTATGCACCGATATAAAGTTGCTGACTACAGTAATAATAATGGAAAATCGTATTGTGAAGGATGCCACGGTTGACATCTGTCGGGCATGTCACCGGCCGGGTGAATCGATCCGCCACATTATAGGTCTACCAGAATCTCATGGCAAAAGGGGAAATAAAAATTTGTTGTGTGCAATACTGGGGAAATTGGATTAAACGATCTTGATACTTTTTAATTTTTATTTATGTCTTTAGTATTAATGAACATGAGGTACCTATATTATAATAGTCACAGCGGCTCTTTGTGTCTTTGAACTTGGTCCTGCCAACCATTGCGTAAGAAACAGTTTGTCATACTGCATAGAGTAAGCGAGATAGGACGATGACAAAAAAGACAAAAGATATTTATTTCCACTGGGCCACCAAGCGGCACTTTTGAATGTCACAATTTAAATTTACATGGAATAAAAGTTGATTCTACCGTGCATTCGGAAAGTAGCTTGTTATGGAGAAGAATGCACAAGAAACTCCGTAAGCTTATGTGACATACATAAGCGAGTGAAAGAGACAGTTATACAATGCTATCTTCACCTTCAACATTGACACAAAAATAGCTACTGCGCGGGGTCTTGCAACCAATTCAGAGATACAAAGATCCACTGTGAGTATTATAGGTATGTGTATGAATAATGTTGTTATACATCGTGTTCTTAACATAGGAAAAATAAATCAATTGAATATTAATTTATGTACTAATTTATTATTTAGCATTTAAATCATACTAATAACTTAAAACCTCATTCAGAACTAGAAAACTAGAATACGATTCTATGAACTCCACTGGCATTTCAAAAACTTGTATCTTTGTAGTTTTATGTCATCTCTCTCCATCAAAATGGTTCTTTTTCATTGGCATTTAACATATTCAAAACCAATCTCTTTATGTATAAAGTCTGTAAAAAATAATAAAATGTATCACATTACTTGAAGTCATTCATCATCATCAGTCTATAAATATATATATATATATTTTATGTAAGTTTTATGGCCTGGTTGCTAGGACCTTTTAGCCACGTCTTTGGAAAGAGTTTTGGATCTTATATTTATTCTTTAGTATGCGTTAGAATGCGGATGTAACAGGTTCTAATGTTTTTTGGAGTATTTGGCAGCAAATTGTATCGAGTCAGTCTTCCCAGTAAGCTTTGCAGAGGCAGTCAATACTACAATAAAATACACCGCTCCACTATCCCGAGATCGCTTCTGTCAATGATTTTACAAATTGTCCAGTTGCGGAGACAGTTGAGACACAAAACTACACCAATAATATATCACAATATCCAGTAGGAATCAATTTGCAAATAATATTAACAGCCACTGAACTTCACTCGACAAAATCCCGCCAAAAACTCCCGTCTGTATACACGTCCCACTGCAGGGCGCGGATTATTACTTAATATTTTTCTTACGTCAAAGATTCTCAATCTCCGTTAAAATCAATATCTTGTCGAAGAATTAGTAACAGTGACATTACTGTTGCCATTTCCTTTCGGCCATCATTCGATGTGCCCTGACCTAAGATTTACCATATAATAGTAATGGAAAGAAATTAAAATTAAGTAAGAAAAATATAAATTAAACTAAAAGTATCAAAACAAGTCAGTCCGACTTACCGGTCCACTCTACGACGCACTTTAAAATCAAAGATTGAGTTTGATTAACGCCTTCTTCTTCCCTTATTTTATGATACACAATGAAAACAATATGTCTCGCTTGAGATCGAAGCGGGTTTTTCGACATTTTCACAAAAATAACATACTTTCAAGATAATATCAAAAAAATTCAGCAGCGGTTGACACATCAAGTACTTTGATTTGATAGGTGACAATTGACATTGCCATATGAAAATCACAATTTAAAAAAAATAAAAAATGCCATGAGATTCTGGTACACCTATATCTCTGGTTGTTCTCGTCTAGCTAACGAAGAGTACTTGCTGAGGGACAACCTTGTAGCCAAGATTATCCATCAACAACTTGCTCTGAAATACACTCTTGTGGCATCGGAGGTACCGTACTACAGGTATGTGCCCGACCCAGTTCTCGAAAATGGCAATATCATATTGTACTGGGATCGGACCATCATCACTGACAGGACTATTTTAGCCAATAAGCCTGATAATGTGGTGGTGGACCGAATCGAGAGGCGTGCAATGATTGTTGACTTTACCGTCCCGCATGACGGGAACCTCGAGAAAGCCGAGAAAGATAAGCAAATCAAGTATCTTGACTTGGTTCGCGAGGTTGTCGACATGTGGGATGTGGACACAGCGATCATTGTAACGATAGTCGAGTCAGCCAATGGCTTAGTAGCCACGAGCCTCGACAAAAACTTAGGAGGCTCTCGATAGGCAGCTGAGTCAAGGACCTGATCCAAAAGGCAGTATAGCTGGACGCGGCTCGTTTTGATAGGAGGTTCCTCTCTCTGAAGCCCTGACCGCCGAAAGCTTGGACCCTGTTCCCTACCTACCTTACCCTACATACCTACCCTATCCTACATACCCTACCCTACCTACCTACCCACCTATACTACCTACCTACCTACCAATTTGTTAAACTATTTATATTTGAATATGAATTAATTCTACAAGACGAATGTAACCAACTTTTGTTTCTACCAGCGCGGCGATTTAATTAAATTTTAGAACACAAAAGCTGCTATTGTGACTTTACTATGATAGTGAGATATATTCTCTCGCAGACTTTTTTGTAGGTAACAATGAGTACATATTTTTTATGTATCATCAATAGCTTTCTAAGTGCACGCACAATAATGATTTTTATAGGATAAATTTTGCTGCTTTGGGTTAGTTTATTGCAATTTTCATAAGGATCTCTAATTTTTTTGAATACAAATTATAACTTTAACTACTGGGGAATAATGTAGCTTTCCATTGGTAGTTTTTCCAAAGAATTTTAATGTCGGTCCAGTAGTTTCGGAGCGTATTCGGTACAAACAAACAAACAAAAAAATATTTCCTCTTTATAATATTGGTATAGATAGATAAGCGTTCTGTGTTTCCTGAAGAAAAACAAGAAATGTATTTATATGCCATGGACCAAGTGATTAATCATGGCACTATGTATAATGCCCAGGCATTATTAATCTAGTCAAGTCAAATCGGGCAATGTAATGAATACTCGTACTGATTTAAACTTCTATATTTATCACATTGTGTAGATAAATATAAGAGATATGCAATTTGATAATTATGGTCAATTAATAAGTCCAAGAGCGAGCGAAGCGAGTTCGGGAGTTTAGAGCACCCCGACACGGATAGGTTAGGTTCGAAGGAGAACCCATTACACGTCATCACGTCATCCCCAACCCATCTTTTTATTACCCGTCCCAAAAAGTGAACGGCATTTTTCAAAAAGCTCGGTCAATTTAATTATAGTTTTTATCATATTGCCTACCCTTATTGGGCATTTTTCAAATTGCCCGATTATTATTAAATAATGCCGTATTAATCACTTCCTCCATAACATAATATGTGTGATTAAAATTCTTCAAAAATGTTTTACTAGTAATATTAAGTTAATTTTGAATATAAAATATCATGATAATCGCTTATATTTCAGACTCTTATTTTTTATCCACGATTTTAATATTAGATGTTAGGTCGAAAATTAGTGTATATTGAGCACAGATGAGCGAGATACCTTCATCTTTGTTGTTTTTCTAAATGTAAGAAGGACATTAACAGATCTTATTGACAATGTTCTTCAGTAAGGTCAGGTGCGTAGTACTCTTAACCGGCGTGCGTGTATGCGACCAGATGTATGAACACAAATGAAGCAAAAGGAGGATGTAAAGGTGATTTTACACCGGCGAGGCGAATCGTGGATGGGATGGGCGAGAATTGAACGCTTATCCTTTTACACACGAAATATGTCGATTACTCTACCGCGCCGTCACGTGAGGGCCAGCGATGTCATGCTCTGGCCATCGCTACCTTGCGCCAGCTCATAAGTAGCACGGGAGCTGGTTAGTATATTATGCAACGATGTCTTGCGATGGTCGGATGCCTGGCTGGAGGCTTAGTTTAGTCTCCACAGGATAGTTCGGTTAAGCAGTATCCAATCACTTTGATTGAACTGTGAGCAGTGTTATAAAAAAAAAGCGATGGTGGTGCGAGCCGGCGCGTGCAAGTGATTTGTGTATCCGTTTTACAAAGTAAATAAATACTCTATACTCAGAGTATTAATTTACTATAAATACTCTTAGTATAGACTATTTAAATAATAGGTTCAATAGTGTACTAACACATACTTCAATTCTCGCCTCGTTCTCGCCTCGCACACCCTTGCGCATCTAGACCTTTTACACCACAGATGGGCTCCTGCCTGAAAGAAATACCTCCTGATAGAAATTTTGCCTTACAAACTTAAATTCTCTCCCATCACATCCACGCCTCGCCTCGCCGGTGTAAAACCACCTTAAGGATCTTAACAGGTGGATTTCTGTAGTATACGTACGTATGTAGGTACCATAATGTGTGGTAAGTTTTAATTAGGTCGTTGTACTAGCTCGGTAGACATCCTAAAAGGCCCGTCTTCAAAAAGTACTTCAGGGACCTAAACCCATTCGCAGTTACAGAAGTATCTCTATGCAGGCCTAGAGATAGTCTTTTTACCCGCAAGGAAAGGGTTATGTTTTACGCGCGTATCTTGTATGTATGTGTGTAATATTCTTTATTACCTCGTATCTTTCAAACCACTTGACGGCATTTTATAATTAAGACATCGTTAGATAGGTCATGACCGCCCAAGTGTTCTTAGATTTGTGCCGTTACAAAAAAAGGGAACATGGCGGGTTTTGGGCGCCATATTGTGGAGATTGAAGTTTTTTTTTCTTCGTAACCCATCGAGGGGGTATAATAATGAAGGGTTTTTAGAGGTGATTACAAAAATATACCACTTATCCGTTTAAAAGTCATTCGAGAAAAAGTGAAAAATAAAAAGTTGTAAATAAAAAAAGCTAATTTAAAAATAAAAAACCCGACTGCTTAAGAAGCGAACTAAAAAGCTGTAAACAAGAAAATCATGCTGTGCAGTCGGAGGATCAGGCAGTTCGCGAATATATGTAGGTTTATCCTTCGACTGCACAGCATGTTTTTTTCTTGTTTACAGCTTTTTAGTTCGCTTCTTAAGCAGTCGGGTTTTTTATTTTTAAATTAGCTTTCTGTATTTACAACTTTTTGTGAATATATTTTTTTATAAATACTTTTAAACATATACATGGTATATATTTTTTTGTCATCACCTCTAAAAACCCTTCATTTTGATACCCCACTCGATACAACATACATACAAGATACGCGCGAAAAACATAACCCTTTCCTTGCAGCCGGGTAAAAAGTTAATAAAATCAAAAAACCCGACTGCAAAGATGTAAACAAGAAGAAAATTATGCTGTGCGGTCGGAGGATATTTATAGATTTGGTCAGTCAGCTCGCGAATATGTATCCTCCGACTGCACAGCTTGATTTTCTTCTTGTTTACATCTTTGCACTAGGGTTTTTTGATTTTATTAATTTTTTTATTATTATTGATAGGGTGGCGCTTAACCTCTTGGTACATCATCTTACCTGATGGTAAGCGATGATGTGGTCGACGGTGAAGCAAGCATGCCTAGAAGTAACCTATTCACTATCATCATCAATCCATCAATATCGTCAATACATATAATAAATCTGTAGAAAAGTCGTTTCTGTACATTAAAAATATTTCCAAAAAAGTAATAACCAACAGACCAACACATTGGCAGCATTTTATGAGTTTTTGTCTGATTAGTTGTGCATGCATCACGTAAAATATACGAAACCAATGTAGACCTTTTATTCATAAAAAATGTGCCTAACTTGAACTACTATCGCAATCGGTTAAGTCTATCAAAAGATATATGAATTCAAAGTGTTGAAGAAGTAAAATATCACAGCAACGCAATTCAGATGCTCGGACAGTTGAACTCCATATTCGATAGATGGCATTGTGCATTTGATGTCATTTTCTAAATGGCGGTGTTGAGATTCTCCGCGGAAGAATGATCATAGAAAAAAAAAACCGGCCAAGTGCGAGTTGGATTCGCGCACGAAGTGTTCCGTGCTTGGTAAATTGCGGTTTACGATTTATGACGTATTAAAAAAAACTACTCACTAGATCTCGTTCAAACCAATTTTCGGTGGTAGTTTATATGGTAATGTACATCATATATTTTTAATAGTTTTATCATTCTCTTATTTTAGAAGTTACAGGGGGGGGCACACATTTTACCACTTTGGAAGTGTCTCTCGCGCAAACTATTCGGTTTAGAAAAAAAAAATATGAGAAACCTCAATATCATTTTTGAAGACCTATCCATAGATACCCCACACGTATGGGTTTGATGAAAAAAAATATTTTAACTTCATATTTTTTTTCAGTTTCAGTTTCAAGTATGGGGAACCCCAATTTTTTTTGTTGTTTTTCTATTTTTGAGTGAAAATCTTAATGCGGTTCACAGAATACATCTACTTACCAAGTTTCAACAGCATAGTTCTTATAGTTTCGGAAAAATTGGCTGTGACATACGGACGGACAGACAGACAGACAGACAGACATGACGAATCTATAAGGGTTCCGTTTTTTGCCATTTGGCTACGGAACCCTAAAAAGGAAGGAAGGTGGGGAATGTAGGGTAAAAATTGGTAGGTAGGTTGGTATGTAGGCTGTTGATGGGAGCAAAGCCGCGCTCACAGCTAGTAATAAATATTATTCAACACATTTTCCACTCACTTTAATTAACGGGGAGCACACAGAGATGATAACGCCTCTACTCTATAGCATGGCATTCACTTGTGGGCATAGCAAGGACTTATCTAAGCCATCTCACTTAATGCGATCCCCGGGGATATGAAATTCCTTAGGGGTTGGTTTGAGTCATAGGCGCAACGAGAGATGTATTAAATTGTCGTTTAATGAAATATGTTTATTAGCGGGAATGAGCACTCTGTCGTTCATACCTATCGCTAACGATGATGTTGAAAAATTATTTCTAACTTCGTTTGGGAAAGAGATTTATGTTTGAGCTATGCATTTTATTTGTCTTAAAAAACCTTGCACCGCGTTAGGAATTTCTTCTGTATCTTCTCTTGTATTTTTATTTTGTGTAGTATATACATTGATGTATTAAAAAGAGGAAGATACGTTACGCGCTAACATTGCGATCAGAAAACCTGGGCTCGGCGCACGACTACATGCACCGAAACTCACACATCTGTGTTCAGTGTCATCACCAGTCCCAAACCTACAGTTACCGATAGACAAGGACAGAGATAGGAGACGGCGCTGTAGTGCAAGCGAAATCGCGCTAGCCGCCGAATGTTGGCCGAATGTTTACTATTATGAATGAAATGACATTGCAATAATATGTGCGTATCGTGTCTCTCACGCATGTTTGTAATATCTATCTCGCTCTCACAAATATGGCGAAGCAAACATTAAATATTATTGTAATTTTCAACAAATTAACCTTTTTAACTGTAGGTACTTACGATTGGTAAGTGATCCCGTGTGACATATTTTTCTTCCTGGTATTATTTAAACACTGTTTAGCTACACAACAAGTCATTTTGATGCGTATTTATTGCAAAAAAACATAAAAACACTGAAATTAATGAGCTGTGTGATCAACAATGTGCCGTGTGCGACTGAGTACCCGGGCATTCACTTAGATTAGTAGGACCAAGCGCTGTGAGCAGTCCCGTATCTTCCTCTTTTTAATACATCAATGAGTATATAGTCATATTTACAAACAGCCAGACCCGGCATTTGAATCATCTGTCATCAGCCTATTAATGTTCCCACTGCTGGGACACAGCTCTCCTCTCTGTTAGACGGA
Organism: Orthosia gothica; assembly: GCA_949775005.1. NCBI lineage: Eukaryota > Metazoa > Arthropoda > Insecta > Lepidoptera > Noctuidae > Orthosia > Orthosia gothica. The sequence continues at coordinate 4,896,840 of OX459035.1, read as the reverse complement.
ATGGGCCGAAATCCACCACGCGTGCCCAGTGCGGGTTGGTAAATGCCACATGTCTGCGAATTTTTGGTTCTAGGACATGCCGGTTTCCTCACGATGTTTTTCTTCACCGTTTTGAGAGCAGTGGTGATGAAATAATTTACACAAAGTAAAGCGCCTGCCTGGGTTCGAACCCACGATCTACAAATTGTTACCACTGGGCCACCACTGCTCGGGATAATCTGCACGCCATAGCAATATTTAATTTGTGCGGATCGAAACCGCGATAGCAACCAATTCCTCAACCACTTGGCCAATCATACCGTCATTGTTAAAATGTAAAGAAGACCATTTTTGGATAAATTATGTGTTACATAATATTATGTGTAATAAAGTTATTTAGAATTAAAATATCACTTTGTCTGACTGTATAAATGGCACTTTATTGGTAGTAAAACATAATAATATGGTATTATAAGTTTTTAAGCTGACATGGTCACAATCATTAGAATTAATATTTGTTTTACATGACCCACATGTGATCTCGACAGAACGCCATTACATACCTAGAATGGTTCGGGAAGCAATTGAAATAACCAAGTGCAAAAATTTCAATAGGGACGACGGGTTTCAATTGTCGCGAGCCTGGAATCCAGTGGTTCAACTATGTAAAGGTCGTAAAACTACTGAACGAGTGTCAAAAGTGGATACGGTGAGCATCGTCTGACGTGAACAGTGTCGAGTAACTAGTGAGACGAGTTCTGGTGGTAGCGGTATCGTGCGTGAAAAACGAGTGAGGAAGAGGGTAGACAGATATGTCAGTTCGTAAATAACACCCACCCGCAAAGACTTTAGTTCTCGTGATCATGGCGCTTGTAACGGTACCGAAATATCGAGCTCTCAACCAAATTCAAAATTTACATCTGGTATTATTCTTCGGGTCGTGTCTTAGCGGGTCGAGTGGGCACGGACCCTATATTTCCTAATCGAACACCTATTCGTTTACCAACTTTCATCCAAACCCGTTCATCCGTTGACGCATGATTGATAAACAAACATGCTTTCACATTCAAAATATAATAAGCAAGCGGGACTCTGGGGTCGCGGGTGGTCAGATTGGGGAATCTGTCCGCGCACCAAGTGACTTCGGGAAAGACGGCAGCACAGTGATCACGTGCTGCCTCACGCCCCTAAGCGCACAGGGAGGCTCAGGGGAGGCCCTTTTTGAGTCTCCCCAGGGATGTGCCCTAACAGGCGTTGCACAGCGGGGGCGCCGGTGTGGTCTTTTGAGAGGTCACGGGCCTCTTCTACGTGCTGATAGTAATCATCGGGTTTAGATTTAGTGAGGTAGAAATCCCACACTCCCTGGTCTTTTCCCCAAAAGTCCAAGCGCATTTTGAAGATATCCAGCCGAAAACAAAAAAAAAAAATTCGCGTTTTACCACTATCTCGCCTGATGGTAAGCGATGATGTGGTCGACGGTAAAGCACGCTTGCTTAGAAGTAACCTATCCACTTTTGGCTTATAAACCTCAAGGTTACAGGTATCAGAAACACAAGACATATATAGACATATTTTTCTTATTAACCTACCTTAAACTTTTTTATAATCATACTTTCCTTTGCTTGAATATAATATTTAATATATCCACTACTATACTTCCTACACTAACCAAAAAGTTTCAAAAAGTTTTTGTTAAAGTCTTTCAAACGCTCATTCACCTATTACTGTTTACTTATTTAATTATTTTTTAATCTATACTAATATAATAAAGCTGAAGAGTTTGTTTGTTTTAACGCGCTAATATCAGGAACTGCTGGTTGGAATTGAAACATTCTTTTTGTGTCAGATAGTCCATATATCGAGGAAGGTTATAGACTATATAACATCACGCTACAACCAATTGGAGCCGAGCATAAATGAATTATGTTGCAAAAACGGGCTAAAAATCCTTTTTGAGAGCTTCCGTTGCGTGCGCTGCGTAAACGGTTTAAGTTACGCAACAATCATGTATGTAGGGTAGGGTAGGTAGGTAGCTGTAACAATTGACGGGAGCGAAGCCGCGTCGGATGGCTAGTCATAAATAAAACTGCTCGCTCCGTCACTTGCCACTAATGTTTCATTGGTTCGGAGTCACCCAGTCGACACCGGCCATCGCTGAAAACCAGCGCTGTGGCTCTGTCTCGCACACGAGCCCCAGCATTATGCTGAGCGATGACCGTTTTGCGTAGTTGTGACGCATACTTATAATGATTGTATTTAAGATTTTTTGTTATTTTTATGGTATGCGTCGTGCCTGGCGCAAATAAAATTTTTTTCTTTCTTCCTTCCTTTCAAGACTCCGGCTGAGAATTCCACTCCTTAGCTGTAATTTCAAGTCGATATTGAAAATCTCAATCTCCTCTCCCTTGCACCAACCTTCTCCCAAACGACATTAAGTTCGGCTCTCTTCGTTTTTATGGAGGCCCATGGTTTTTATACCGCCCCTGTGTTGACGTCACCGAGACCGGCTACGTCACTGAATCTTCGACGATTATCTTCACGCTTTGTGCTTTAGGATGTATGTTGTGGAGAAAGACAATGAATTTGAGGTGAAGACTTTCTCTATCTTCCTTAAACTGTACATTGAACATGTCTTGCACATTGTTTTTCGACGGTGACAATTTTCACACAAAAGTTTTACTATGCGTCACCTGAGGCCCGAGGCAAAATGATATTTTATTAGCTATGACGACTGTCGATTAGTAAAAACATATTAAAAATCGTTATCTTTGATAGAATTTCACTTTTTGTAGACTCTTCATAGAGTCTAGAGTAGACACCTAACATGAAAAATTTACTGTTGTAGATATTTGAGAAAGCTCATTCTCTGTTGAACGCGTACAAAACCTAACCTTTAGCTAGCTTAGATTGTTTGGTAAGATCCATTGCGTTATTTACGTTGACAAAAATAATCGAATTTCTGAAACATTATAAAGCCATGGTTCCAATAAAACATGATTGTAATTCAGAGTGACTTACGAAATTGGATTGTGTCGGTAAAAATCTCAATGTCACTGTCTTTTAATAAAAGTACAGCGAGTAATCCACTTCGCTCTGTAATGTCTTCACTCCGTGCGATGCACAGAGTACGGAAGACACTTAGTGGCTACTGCTAAAGACGGCATTGTCAATATATTCCAAACAAACCAAGCGTGTCATTTCAAATTTCTATGGTTATGTCAGTCAAAAGATCTGGACCCTCATTACTTGGTTATAATATTATAAGTACCGTAAGCAGCTACAAATAGAATTAAGCATAAAACCAGAGTACCGAATAATAAAGCTCCAAAAAGTATGAAACAAGAAACTATTTATTCATCTCAGAGGATAAACGTGGTCGTATACTACTTTGCAAAATGTATTGCTTTGCAATTTTGTTCTTGACTTCAGGCCGGGCGCCATATTCAATTTAATGTGACGACACATAGCCTATAAAATCAGCGGACAAACAAGACGATTCCAACGACAGTCACTCATTTCTCAAATTATGATAACTAGTTTAGAAGTTATGAGGGAACAGATGAACATAAATACACATATCGGTCAAAAACATAACCCTCCCTATTTCTTCTTCGTAGTTGGGTAAAAATGGGATTTGAGCCATCTGATTCTGAATGTGAATGCGGTGCCTTTGTTTATATCATGGCCCATTTCTTGAAGTTAACTATAGTTTCTTGTCCCGTTTTCTTGATAAAAATCATTGCGAAATGACAAATAGAATCTATTATAATTATTTTTTAACTGTAAACACCATTAAGGCATTATTGAATGCCACTGTTGCCGCTTTATATGTGGACACCTTTTTTTGTTTGGTTTGGGGGGAAACCTTTTTGGAAGATCAGGGAGAGTGGGATTTTACCCCACTAAACCACCCTGGTGATCCACCCACAAGAAACCCCTCCGTTAAACGCCAGTAAGAGCACATCCTTGTGGCGATTGAAAAAACGTCTTCCCTGTAATGTAGCCACCTACTGGGACCAAAGCTGCCTTAAGGTTAAATCACTGCGACCACCACGTTTTCGATTCGAAGAGAAAAAGAAATAATGTCGACACAAAATATGTATGCACAAAAGTGCAATGGCGGCCTTAATTCCTTAGGCATTCTCTACCAGTCAACCAAGGCTGGTGAAGAGACAACATGACAGGTGCATTGTTTAAAACGTGGCAACAAAAAGTTTAACAAAAAATAATAGTAATTATAAATTGCAATAATATTAATAAAATTGTAAAAATTATAATTAATAGCAATTATATGACGCGTCGCGACAATCAGTGCTCTATGGTGCGATGAAACACAATTTCTTATGCCAGTGTTCTCGATTTAGAACAGAAACCTAATTAGAAAGGTTTTATTGTTATTTGTTAGTTGAGTTGTACTGCTTTCAGCCAAGAATAGACGGTGGCTTTTCAACTTGTGGGAGTTTCTGTGAAAACGGGATTATAATTATAACTGTTTATTGTAAGGTGAAATATTTAATTTATAGTGAAATAAGACTTTGCACGCATTGCGGTATAAATAAAGTTTAAATAAATAAAGTTTATTATCAAAAAAAGCCAAATACAATTTTTCCATCTCAATTAAACATAAAAACGCCATGTTATGATGTAAACACTATACATTATTTGAGACAGAGTGAACGTCTGTGTCTGTGCTAGTATAAACTGTGTTACAGACACAGGCGCCTTCCTCTAACAGTTCATTTACAATTTGCTGCACCTTGTAGTCGTTTTAATAAGCATAAACTTAGTTTAATATAAGTACCTACATAACACTTATCAAAATTTATGTAAACAAGGAATAGGAGTATGTGTGGGTGTGTGTGTGTGAGTGTATGTGTGAGTGTGTGTGTGTTTGGTTGTGTGTTTGGAATATTACACAGTCTAAAATAATATATAATAAAGGAGCACTTTAAATCTGTTTTTAGATGCGTTCGTAAGATTTTTTTGCAAAGAGTTGTTCAGTCTCATCGTAGGTTAACTTTTGGAGAAAACTACTTACTACAGTTTTACATTTAAATCTAGGTAAGGGATTAGGGGTATTTAGCCTCGCAAATAGGATGATGATGAATTAAATATTTTTTTCCGACTGTTGTGTTCGACTTACAGTCTTACCGCATGAATGCGCATGGAGCGATTGCCTATCTGACCACCACGACCAAGCAGCTGTATAACACGATACCTCTTGGTAAGACTCGTGTCAGTGGCTTCTGACTATCCGTAGCGGCTGTCAAATATCACCAAATGACAGCCTGGACTTTCCGGGGCACGGAAGAGTTTCGGTATGTACGGATTCATCCATCCACCCATTCACGGTCTGCCAGCAAGAGTTGCTTAACCATAATCATCATCATCTCAGCCAAAAGACGCGCGTCTACTGCTGTACATAGGGCTTTCCTAAGTGCTACCACATCGACCGGTCCTGTGCATCTGACGCACGCATTTAGACCTTTCGAAAACTTTCGATTTGGCGTCCTATGATGTGCTTTGGTACAAGATGAGGACTGAAACCAGCCTCCCCGAAGAAGTCATTAACATTTTTGATTATTGTTACAACAACAAGTCAATGTTATAAGATTGGCAGGCGTGACCTCCGACGCGTACAGATCCGATCTAAGTCATTTGATGGGGCCCATTGAGAGCGACCACAGGCAACACACAATGGTTATAAACTTTCGTCTTGAGACACTGAACATCACTGAAGATCGACCCGTGAGGCTGTTTTTTAACCGACTTACCAAAAAGGAGGAGATTCTATGTCCGAATCTATGAATGTTTTTTTAAGTTTGTTCACAGATATCTCCGCCAATTGAGGACCGATTTTGAAAATTCTTTTTTTGCTTGAAAGAATATGTGGCGAAATTGGTCCCATTTCTCCGAATTTGGTGCAGATCTGATGAAAAACTTCGAAGATATACAACAGAACTGTTAAATAAATAACGGCATATCTCTCGGGATTACTGCAATCACATGTCTGTTTATTGTTTATACCATTTCATAACATAACATCACGCCAGTACGCTCGAAACGGATACACGAATCTCTCATTTTACGGATTATGTTCAAGTTACATGTTATTCGGGTAATCTATTCTGGCGTTATAGGTACTTTCTAAACAACTTGCCTATTAGGTAGGTAAAACTAAAAAAAATACTTTTTGCAAAAAAATACTACTGACTTCCAAATAAAAAACTACAAAGTGAAAAATAACTTTATTTTTGCAGGTCGGTGTCCATATCGCAAAAAATTGGAACCCACGAAAGACACCGACTTCCAAAAAAAAAAGTTATTTTCATGTTGTTTAGCAAAAAATATTTTTTATTTGTAGTTACAGTCTCCTTTTAAAGTGGCGACTGACATGAATATTTGCTCGATGTGAGCACGTTTCAAGTCGAATATTCGCCATGTCAGTACAGCAAGCCGAGCAGCTCGATGACGAGCGCCGAGCACACGAGCGCGCTCCACCTGGCTCTCGGTTTTTTGGCGAATCTCCTTGAATGTAACATTACAAATCAGTCGCTAGCGTGAGCACTGCCGGGAAAGCTCGGCGTGTCGCGTTATGGTAAAATGCAGTTGTACCAGGAAAAAACCCTTTTGTTTATTGATAAATACCGCAGTTATACCCAACTGAGGGATCCTACACATCAGACCATTTTAATTAACTTAAGAAAAGCGACGCATGGGTCGAAATAGTTAATGAAATTAAGAATGCAAGCGGGTGCTGTCATTTTCTCATTTTAGCTATAGCTTAGCCTAAAAGTTACCTTGTAAGCTCTCAGCAATAAATCTTTAAAGGTTATTTGAGTGTATAACTTAGTTGTGTAGCGAGTCCTATCAGGTACCGCCCTTACATTTTGGTCCTTCGAGCCGGATTTGCTCAGACACAGAACGAACAAACTCTCGATGCGAATATTCATTTAAATGTAAAAATCGCGTTTCAATGTTAATTTAAATTGTGTACGCTGTCATTATAAAGAGCTGTATTCAGCTTCATGGAAAAGCTCATTTCATTGTGTGTTATTCCACATTGCTGTCATCATTTATTTCATCCCTACTTATTCGTAAATGTATTTCACAAAATACATTGACAGATGTTTCAGAACAATTTAAAATGGAAGATAAATGGAACTGAACGAAGTTTAATCACAATGCGATGGATAATTTCCATTGTGACAACAATGGATGCTGTTTTCAATTTGATGTGATCAGTGTATGCAAATTGTACTTATAGCATTAGTGTGTTTACTTTTCATTGTGTGCAGTGATGAAATACGAATTTTTTTTTATACACTGCCCGGCACTAGGCACTTCTCAGGTGTCGTGGGTCCATTTTACTGACATTTAAACTCACACACACTTAAATAGCCAGCTACGGTACAAATATCTGAAGGACATACAAATATTTGTTAAGTGCGGGCATCAAAACAGCAACAAGCGCCAACCGTAACGTCAAAATAATTCACGCAATGGGTTCTTGAAGATGGAAAGCGCCGTCGAGTGCTCAGAAAGAGGTGAAGAGATAATTTGGGCGCGTTGATTCGCTGGTTCGAAATGGCGCGGGAAAAGAGTAGCTGGGAAGACTTGGAGAGGCATTTGCTCAGCAGTGGGAATGCAATGGCTAGACAAAAAAAAGGTCAAGTGTGAGTCGAACTTGTGCACCAAAACTTCCGTACCAACACAAATGTATACAAAATAAAACACCGAGAAAATTAGTTTTGTTTGGTTTCTTATATGGCGTGCAGATCCTCCTCAGACACGGATCAATTGGATAACTATTAGGGTCCAAATTTAATAACCCTGCGTCTGGCAGACGACGCCCCATTTTCATCTTTTAGCTACGGAACCCTAAACACAAAACATCAAAGAAGAAAAACCCATTCTTAAAAAAAAAAGAAAACTGACACTCCATTAAGCTCAACCGCGCCACTGACGTCAGAACTACCCTCAGCTAGTTATAACCAGAAATATCCGGTTACCGTTATCGTTCACTTCGCCACGTTTATCCTTGTCGCGGCTTTATGGCCAGTGTTTGTTACCAGCTATCCGAGATGCACTGGCATTTTATTCTTAGAACTTGATAAGTTATTTATCGGGATAGTGTGTACAGTAAGTAAAGTGGTCGAATAGAGTGGTCGTGTAGAGTGGTCGAGTAGAATGGTCGAGTTAAGTGGTCGAGTAGAGTAGTCAAGTAGAGTGGTCGAGTTGAAAGTGAGAGTAATGCGAGAGAGTAGAGTGGTCGAGTAGAGTGTGAGAGTACAGCGGGAGAGTAGAATGGTAGAGTAGAGTGTGAGATTACAGCGGGCTAGTAGAATGATCGAGTAGAATGAGAAAGTATTACAGTAAAGTATCTACAATGGGGTGGGAGAGTGCAGTACAAAGACGTCACAACTACTCTCAACTAGTTATAACCAAAAATATCCGGTTACCGCTATCGTTCACTTTGCTACGTTTGTCCTTGTCGCGTCTTTATTGCCAGTGTATGTTACCAGCTATCCGAGATGCACAGGCCTTTATTCTAAGAACTTGATAAATAGTCGAGATAATACATATGGTGGCCTCTCATGACAGGAACCTGTGGAAGGTGAGAAAGATAAGAAAACTGTGTATCTTGTCAGTCTCACTGAATGCAACTGCTACCAGCATATTAACTGGAGCGACTAGAATCTTATCCTCATAACCCAGTAACGGGGTAACACGATAACACCCGGCATGACGAGTGTTAGGTTTGTTTTGGCTTTTGACTACCGTCCGCAACAACTGTCAAAGATCTTCAAACCACAGTCGGAGCCACTGGCTTAACGTGCTTTCCGTGCAAGGAGGAGTTCAGTTTGTAAGATCACTGACCTCAGCAAGCGCTGTTTAGCCTTGATGAACTACCCTTGCGGCATTATTTCTTAGCCACGAACTCCTTTCTTAGGCAAAAAACCTTAATCAAAATCAACCCAACCAACTACAACAAAAGCAAAACATTTCCTACACTACTATCTCAAAAAAAGAACAACACAATATCCAACAAAAAGACATTAAAACCGGTATCTAGCGGATTGATCCAGTAAATTAACAAGCAGAGCTCGTCCAATAATGCAGGGTCTCGGATTAATGCATCCACTGGGAGAGATCGCGCCACTGAAACCGGATATTATCGGATATAACTAGTTACGACTGGATAATACTGGATATAGCCGGTTTGTTCGCGCTGTTGTCGCCCGTATAATTTGTTGGTGTGAATAACTGTTTTTGTAGTGATATAATTTTGTTTGTTGTGGTCAGATAGGACGTTGGTCAGTTGTGGATCGATTCCGTTGAAATTAAGTAAACTGAAATGCGTAAAAAAAAATTAGTACTAGGTACATATTGCCAATTTGGGTGGAGCGATGAACTGATCAAGGTTTTGGGAATCGGGTGGATGCAAAAAGCACACTAACGATCAGTGTGGCGATGCTTGGGGGAGGCCTATTATATTGTATACGTATATTTCAACCTCATAAACCACTGAAGCTGACCCGAAGTATTAAACTGAAAATCTTAGGGTCAAATGTCAAATCCGTGCTGCAGCACGGGTGCGAAACGTAGAAGCTCCCAAAAGACATCACACGCCAGATCCAAGTCGTCGTGAATCGCTGTCTTCGTCACATACTTGGAACCTACTGGCCCGAGACCATCACCAACTTAGAGCTTTTGGAGAAATACCACGAGAGCCTGATCGACCGCCCGATTAAGCGTCGCAAATGGAGCTGGATTGGCCACACGCTTCGAAGGGATTCTGATCAAATACCTAGTCAAGCGCTGGATTGGAATCCCCAAGGCAAAAGAAAGCGAGGCCGTCTGCGTCAAACCTGGCGTCGCACCGTGTTGGCAGAAGCGACGAGCATCGGTATGACGTGGAGCGTGGTGAAGCGTGAAGCCCAAGTCCGATAGCGATAGAGGACATCTGTGGACGCCGTTTGCCCACCCAGGGGACATAGGTCATTAAGTCAAGTGAGTCATTTTCAAACAACAACAACTAATTATGTCTCCTTCACACCTCGCTCTCCCGTATAACAGTAGTTATAACTATCCCTTCCCTAGAGAATCCTTCATTCGAACACGATTACCATACGCTAGGTATAAGGTACTCTAACTAAGCCGGGACGATAGTCCACCGCAGGGATTTATCTGTTTAATCTTCTTCGTGTTGATGATTCCATGTTCAATGGGTAATTCATTGTGGTTTAACCAGAAGTCACTTTGACAGCTCTATCGCTGGTCTCGTAAAGGTCTCTCACGGTGCAAGTGTTTGTGCACAGGGAGCAGACACACTAGACAAATCATATTCCAACACCGAAAGCGTGGCGAAAGCGATTGTCAAAATCCGGCCAAGTGCGAGTCGGACTCGCGCACGAAGGGTTCCGTACCATTATCGCAAAAATTGTCAAAAAAAACACGTTTGTTGTATGGGAGGCCCCAATTAAATATTTATTTTATTCTGAGTTTAGTATTTGTTGTTACAGCGGCAAGAAAAATACATCATCATTAAAAAATCAACTGTCTAGCTATCACGGTTCATGAGATACCGCCTGGTGACAGACAGACACACGGACCGCGGAGTCTTAGTAATAAGGTCCCGTTTTTACCCTGTGGGTATGGAACCCTAAAAATGTAAAATTGTATGGGATTGACAAGCGATATCGAAAAATCATGTGATCAATCACTTAAATTTTGACATTTCGCCTTCGCCTCGGGGTCTCAGCGCTAAGAAATAAAATTTGGTTCAAATATATCTCACTAGATAGTGCGCAATATGCACCGATCTCATATTGCATGTGTGTAAAATTAACATTTTTTGGAATTGAACATAAAAAATATATGTTATTGTTTAATCAACTCTCCTAAACACAAAATTATGGAATATAGGGCTCATAATTCACATTTCAACGATTATTTGAACGGATCATTTAAAATTGATGCCAATAGATGGCGTGGTTTTAAATTTCTGAGGCATTCCACTCAATTGTTTAAATTTGCATTGTAACACATTTTAGTGCAAAGAAACTGTAAAAACGTGCAAAAAATACTATAAAACAAACCTTCACTGAATTTAAAGATAAAAATATTCACGAACCGAGTAAACCCTTTTACTTGCAAGTTGCTACTAACACCATCTATCATTCGCCGTGGAACGGAACCAAACGCGATTGATGAACAAAAAATAATCGGTATAATCAGATGGAAAACGCTAGTTACGTCGGCACGGTTTCTTTTTATGGGATGAGGCATCTGTATGTATTATATTATCTGTGCCTTTCGCTGCCATCGAATGCCACTTGTCTAGGGTCTCAGGACAAGAAACGGAGCATCGTTTGTGGTGTGGTTACACCTACAGCTGCTTCGGCTTCGTAACCTATTTAAAGATATCCAGGTGGGGCCAAGGTAGTTTATGCCCCGCTGGAACGTTTTCTGCAGGCTCAATATTGTCCAGTGGGGGGCGAATTTTAAGGATCCACAGATAGGGCTGTTGTCTTCTAATATTTAAGCCGACCTAAGAAAGCTATTTACCCGACAGCCGAAAGAGGGTAATGTGTTTATCAGTCTATGTATGTAAGTTTGTATGTATGTAAGTATGGATGTATGTTTGTTCCTATATGGCGTTCTAGAGACTAAACGCGTTGGCCGATTTTGATGGTTCTTACGTCAATCGATTCGTTTTAACCCTGCGAGTGTCACTGGCTACATTCAAATTGGAAAATAGAAAAATGGCGGATTTTGGGCGCCATATTGTGGGGGCCCAACTTTTTTTCTTTCATACCCATCGTGTGGGGTATCAAAATAAAGGGATTTAAGAGGTGATTCCAAAAATATATAACACTTATATATTTAAATGTACCTAATTCGTTTTTTTACAAATAAGTTAAAAAATCAAAAAACGCGACTGCTTAAAAAGCGACCTAAAAAGACGTAAACAGCAAGTCGGAGGATACAAATTCGCAGGCTGGCTGACCAAAATCTAGTGTATCCTCCGCCTGCACAGCATGATTTTCTTCTTGTTTACGTCTTTTTAGTTCTCTTTTTAAGCAGTTTTTTTTTTTAATTTTTTGATTTATAACTATTTTAATTCTTCAATCGCCCCCTCAGGAACTACTTCGGTTTCCAGGTTCACACCTCGCTCGCCTGTGCAACAGTAGTTACAACTACACCTTCCCTAGGGTACCCTTCATTCGACCACGACTACCGTACGTTAGGTAAGATACTCTAACTTAGCCGGGTGATATTGCACCTTAGGGACTAATGTGTCTAGTACCTGGTACCTCCATTATATTGTGCCCATTATGTACACGACCGGTAATTTGTCTAAAGAACTGGTAAGGACTTGGGACCTATAATCCAAGTCCATGTCTACTTGAAGCAATGAAATGAAAATGCCATTTAAAAACAATATATCACGGTAATTGTAACGCGATGATTTCGATTATTTATTTACTTATTTCACCCGACTTTTCGGCCGTATTGCAACGACCGTGGTCCCGGGTTTTAAAATTATGAAACGCGAAAGTTCTAAAGTGAATAATTCCATTTAAGGCCGTACCCTGACCAAAAAATCAGCATGAGATATGAGCCTACCTATTGACCTAGCGGCACTGGTGGCGCATGAATTACAGTAGTTAAATACGTGTTCGCGACGACACGTCACCATTTAGATAGGTAGTCATATGTAAAATATAAATAGTATTGACAGACACACCTCTGCTCACCCCAGAGCGCCATCGCATATTAAGCGATGTCGGTAGGTGAAAAAACCTTTTATAGTAAAGCTCGTAACTAATTTTTGTTCATGTTTTTGAGACACTAAAATTATATTTTATGTGTCTATCAGTATGTAATAGAGTTATATAGTCTAATAACAATAAATTAGAAGCATTAATATGCATACTGACTATGTTATTACGGAAAGAAACAAGTATTTAACTCCGTAAACACAACCATCATCAACGAGCGTTTAGTTCACAATGACCTGTAAGAGGGCGGCACCTTATATTTATACTAAAACCAGTTATTGTAGAATTTTGATAACTTTAAACTCATGTTTTAGGGGCTTTTACATAGTTTATAGTGCGCATATAGCGCTTATGTGTTAGAGTTATGCATAAGGTACCTTAGATATATGATAAATGTATAGTTTTAAGGAAATAAAAATATTTTGTTTACTTATTTTAGAACCCCCAAAATTGGCAGGGTATCAAGTAGTGCTATAGGTATTATATTCACCTACCAATCAGATTATTTCCTTACACGTAATTGTTTTGTTAGGAAACATCATCTAGGTGTTCTAAATAAGATAGCTGGATACCATGACTGAGAAATTATACATAATAGCAGTACATGGCCAGTCTTAATACAGTTTCACTCTGAAAATGCAGATATGCATACATTTTTGCTCGAGTAAGTATTCAGAAAGTTCGATACAAGCCTTTTAGCACTTCTGGGTGACCTAGAATTCTGTCTAGGCTCCTATATAGATAGCGCCTATGTAATTCTAGTACATAGGCGTCACTTACTTGAGAGGATGTGTCTGTGTATGCCGCCGGCATGGACGTTTCTATGCGTCTGCCGATGGGTCACTGCGTCCAGGGACATTTGGTGCCTGGTCAGCTATAGATATGCTGTCTGAAGCATTACCTTCGTGGACCCTCAGGCAGGCGCCTACACTCAGTCATGACACAGAGCTAGTATATAGGGGTATGTAACGCACACAGACACATTAAAGCTGTGAGACGACGTAAAATTTAGTATTCGGCCGCTTCCCGGCACCTTAAGCTGCGGAAAGGCTGGTGGTACACCCATCAGGGTACCGCCGTCAGACAGCCTAGTTTTCCAGCTACCCAACCACACTTCCGGAAGGAGCTTAGCTCTGGTGGTTGAGGAGTTAAGCGACCTGATATGGTGCGAGGTTACATGGATTTGCTATGTAAACAAACTTGTAACAAACGATAGCTCATCGGGGGTTGGACATGTAGCTACCGGACTTCTACCTTGGGATAGCCCACCACGAGGGCTACCCGGGTGTGAATGTTACTTGAAAATCCACCCAGCGGTCTGAGTAGGAATCGAGTTTATGTGCCAAGATCAGGGGCATAAGCTAACTTCTCGCACCATTTCGCGGCTGTACGCCTGAAGGTTTTGAATATAACTGTAACACTTATGTGTGTCAACGGCCCAGTAGGAGGGCTCCAAGTCCCTCGCTGGTACCCTAGAGCTAACATGTCTAGTTTTAGGAGAAACTCGATTGTAAAGCTTCAAACTGGCGGGAATTCCCTTTCTTTGACGTTCTCCTTACGAGAACTCCCTGATGGTAGGGGCTAGGGACCTGGATCAAAGACCGGAGGGAAGGTCTCCTCGAGACCTATCCAAAAGTACAAGTTTCACCAGAATCGGTCCAGTGGAAGGGTAGTTCCTGTCAGTTTCAAGCTACGAGTCTTAGGTTATATTTTTTGGAAAATAAAAGTTTTTTGCGGTCGGAATGTTGTGGTCCTCGTCGCAGTCGAGTTTGCCTGTTTAATAGTGCGCAGGCGCGTGAACATATCGTAGCCATTATTTCACTTAAAGTATTTCCACGCATCATTGCGCATCGAGGACCATGAAGGAACATCGCTTCTGGCCATGAACAAATAGTTTTTTATTTAACCTGGACATCACGTTTTCACCTCAACCTACTTGGCAGCCTTCAAGTGTCTCCAAGGTCCATAGTTACCAGATGACAACTGAACAATAGGTGCAAGGGGCGTCAACGCGTTCAAGCAGGAGCCTTACAACCTCCTGATTGCCTGTCGCTCTTGGACGATCACGTCCGTCCCGTACAATACGCCCAGATTTTAGAATAAAATCTTTATAAAATCGAAACTTGGTCTTTGAAAAAAAAATATGGCATTAAGTTCGTTATTAAATTGTCTATCCATTAGGTTCAGTACAAAAAATAATTAATGAACACTTTACGAGCAGATGCATGCTATCAATAATTTTTTTTTTTCATTTTTTGGTTTTGTTGGAAGGAGATTAGTGAAACTTATACCTTTTTAAAAAGAAAAGTATACGATCATTTTAGAATCAATAATATGTAGAAATTTATTGTATTTTTTTTAATGGATATTTCTTTTTAAATAACGCGTAGAAAGCTCCTAAAAATAGCACGAAAAACGGCTATGGCGACGTTTTGCTCGTGGTACCGCCTTAAGAACAGTGTTGGCCCAGTGGTATCGGCAACGACTTACAAGTTGTAGGTCGTGTGTTCAAACCCAGGCAGGCGCTTTACTTTGTGTAAATTATTTCATCACCACTGCTCTCAAAACGGTGAAGGAAAACATCGTGAGGAAACCGGCATATCCTAGAACCAAAAATTTGAAGACATGTGACCTCCGGCTCACAGAGAGTAGGTATGTGTCCCAGCAGTGGGAACATTAATAGGCTGATGATGATGATGATGAAGCAACCTTTACGCTATCTGAAATCAGTTATATGGTATGAAGTAAGATGATCACACTTATAACATAAACTCGTGACACCTATTCCCGATTGTAATCGGTTGTCAAATAATAATAGCCACTAACTCCAAATTGTGGGTAGTTTGATATTAAATATCATGTTACATGATAACATGACCCTTCTGGGAAGGAGGAAGTTCTATGTGGGTAGTTTCAAGATGAAAATTATATGGGTGGAAAATCGAAGATTTGGTGGGTATTGCGTTTCATTAGATATCAGTGTACTGCTGTTGAAATCAATAGGGCAACCCTTGGAGGAGATACATAATAAAACATTACGCCTGAAGCGTTATACATAGAAGGTATGGTGGTGGTGCTGCTTTTTTGTAAAAGTGATGTGTAACTATGTATATATTTTCATGTAAGTACAATAATTATAGTTTACCTCTTCTATGAGCATGAGTTTTCTTTTATACAGGTTAAAATAAAACGTTAAGTAAAACTGGTTAGAAAAATAAAAAAACTTATTAAAAAAAATTAAACCGACTTTCAAAACAAAACACTACAAAGCGAAATATAACTTACTTTTCGGAAATTGGTGTCTTTGGTACGTATTTTTTTCGTTTTTTTTATTTTTTTTTCTCTTATTCGTTTTGGTACCTTATTTATTACCATGAAAATACGCATTATTAAGGATAACTGAAAAACTATTCGTGAGATTTTGATCAAATTTAAACGGGACTACATGAGAAGCACCAGCTTTCAAATACAATAAAAATATCAAAATCAATTAACATAGTAAAAAGTTTTAAGGTAACACGAATAAAAAACTCAAAATTAAATAAATAAAACCGACTTCCAAAACAAACACGACAAAGCGAAAAATTACTTTTTTTCGGTAGTCGTTTTTTTCGGTACCTACCTATTTTTATCGTTTTTGAAACCGACTTCCAAAAAGAAAGTTTTTTATTTTTCACTTTGTATTGGAAGTCGGTTTAAAATTTTTGTTATTTTTTTCTCTTATTCGTTTTGTTACCTTATTTATAACCATGAAAATAAGTATTATTAAGGATAACTGAAAAACTATTCGTGAGATTTTGATTAAATTTAAACGGGACTACATGAGAAGCACCAGCTTTCAGATAAAATAAAAATATCAAAATCAATTCACATAGTAAAAAGTTTTAAGGTAACACGAATAAAAAACTCAAAATTAAAAAAATAAAACCGACTTCCAAAACAAACACGACAAAGCGAAAAATTACTTTTTTTCGGTAGTCGTTTTCTTCGGTACCTATTTTTATCGTTTTTGAAACCGACTTCCTAAAAGGAAGTTATTTTTCGCTTTGTAGTATTTGTTTGGGAAGTCGGTTTAATTTTCAGAGGGCATATCATAACAGTTGCAACAAGCCTAAACAGGACTGGAATACATTGTTTTATTACGGACTTCTGGTACCTACCTTCCGGCTTCATCACCAGATCAGTCCGATGGTACCATTTTCATTAGAACCATTTATTTAAATTTGCATCATCGCAGTCATTTAACTATTCGAGATAATTATGTTACCAGTAAATTTCCAGTGGCCATCTATAGTCTTCTTCACCAAATGATACCTTCTGAATGCAAATGCTTGCCATGTTGATGATAAATAAAAATCGGTATGTGTATGCCTATAAATTTGAGAAGTGCCCTCGATTTGTCCAGAATACCCACTGACCTCCATATATACTTGTATATATGGAGGTCAGTGAGAATACCATTATCAGATCCTCACGTGATGACCATGTGACCACGTGAGAAGTATACCTTTTCAAACAAAAGAAGAATTTTCCAAATCTGTCCAAGCGTCTTTGAGTAATCGGGAACCATATATAAAAAAAAAAACGTTCCTACGAAATGAGAACCTCCTTCTTTTTGAAGTCGGTTAACAAAAGAAAGACTTAGGCCAACTTGCACGCCAACTCACTAAATGCATTTAGCATAATCAGGCTTTTGACGTTCCCACTGAAGCTGGGCCATTGATAGAATAGTACATTTCGTGTCGAGCATAAAAAGTCGAGATTTTAATACGAGCGATGATGTAGCTAATTTCGACGTGAGCCGAAGGCGAATTTCGAAAGATACATGCGAGTTTTAAAATAAAGCCTTTTTATGCGAGACACACTGAAAAAAAAGGTTTGTTGGATTTACCAAATTAGCAAAGGTTGGCTGAATTACAAGGAAACTACGATAAATATAACAAAACCTCGCTATTGAATTTACAAAACTAAAAAGGTTGAAGTTGGTACCAGAGTTTTGATGTAAATCAACAAAGAGTATTGTACATTTTACCAAACAAATGTCAACAATTTAGTCTGGATGATTTTATCATAAAAATATGATAAATATAACAAGACCTCGCGGTTGAACTTACAAAACTACATAGGTTGCGATCAAAACATAGTCCCTACCAGAGTTTACGGTGTAAATTAACAAAGAATATTGTACATTTTACCAAACAAATCTCAACAATTTAGTCTGGTTAATTTTATCATAAAAAATATGATAAATATAACAAGACCTCGCGGTTGAACTTACAAAACTACATAGGTTGCGATCAGAATATAGTCCCTACCAGAGTTTACGGTGTAAATTAACAAAGAGTATTGTACATTTTACCAAACAAATGTCAACAATTTAGTCTGGTTGATTTAATCACAAAAATATGATAAATATAACAAGACCTTGCGGTTGAACTTACAAAACTACATAGGTTGCGATCAGAATATAGTCCCTACCAGAGTTTACGTTGTAAATTAACAAAGAGTATTGTAAATTTTACCAAACAAATGTCAACAATTTAGTCTGGTTGATTTTATCATAAAAATATGATGAATATAACAAGACCTCGCTGTTGAACTTACAAAACTACATACGTTGCGATCAAAATATAGTCCCTACCAGAGTTTACGGTGTATATTAACAAAGAATATTGTACATTTTACCAAACAAATCTCAACAATTTAGTCTGGTTGATTTTATCATAAAAATATGATAAATATAACAAAACCTCGCGGTTGAACTTACAAAACTACATAGGTTGCGATCAGAATATAGTCCCTACCAGAGTTTACGGTGTAAATTAACAAAGAGTATTGCACATTTTACCAAACAAATGTCAACAATTTAGTCTGGTTGATTTTATCATAAAAATATGATAAATATAACAAGACCTCGCTGTTGAACTTACAAAACTGCATACGTTGCGATCAAAATATAGTCCCTACCAGAGTTTACGGTGTATATTAACAAAGAATATTGTACATTTTAACAAACAAATGTCAACAATTTCTTCTAGTTGATTTTATCATAAAAATATGATAAATATAACAAGACCTCGCAGTTGAACTTACAAAACTATATACGTTGCGATCAAAATATAGTCCCTACCAGAGTTTACGGTGTATATTAACAAAGAATATTGTACATTTTACCAAACAAATCTCAACAATTTAGTCTGGTTGATTCTATCATAAAAATATGATAAATATAACAAGACCTCGCGGTGGAACCTACAGAACTAAAAATCTTCAGGTCAAAATATAGTTTCTACCAGAGTTCATAGTGCAAATTAACAAAGAATATTGTACGTTTTATTAAACAAAGGACGATGAACAAATAAGTATGAAGTATGAGCGCGTGCCCTGTCAAAAATTGCCGATTACAAAGTTAATTTATAGATTGAGCTTTATTTTCTTTTATTTAATTGAAAGCTGTATGTATTTATAGTGTCCAATGTGTTTAATTTAAAAAAGACCCCTTTTACATTAATAAGATCTCACACGTCAGTGTTTTTGCCGCTACTTTTTTTGTAGGCGTCTTTATGAATAATTGGTTTCATTAGAATAGTTTTCTTAGAAAACATTTTCGATAAATGAAAGGCGATTAGATGCCTCTAAGCAGTGAAATGCAAATAGTAGAAGGAAGATTGCCTCAGACATAGCAGTAGTAGATTTTTCTTTCGAGGCAGTACTGGTTGGATCGATAATGTGCCCAAACAATTTGCGAATTATTTCTAGACAACGGGTTGAGAGCCACCTGAATAACACATAGACTTTAATGTTGTAGGTAGACTGCGATTGGCGTTTTTGTTCACAGAATAGACGTTTACATAGTCAACAAAATACAAACCTAGTTCTTTCATATTTTCATTTAAAGAGATTTACCTAACTTATTAGTCCCCCAAAAATATGTTTGAATAATTTTCACTATTAATTGCAAACCGGAAACGCGTTAATTATGTTTTATCAGTGAATAATAAACCCCAGCTTTAATTAGTTTTACATGTATCCCAAAAATCAAAATGGAAATAATTAAGGATGCCTACTTTTTGAATTTACTGTAATCGTTAATTTTTGCCCTGACATATATTATATACTAGTTTCTGCCAGCGGCTTCGCCCGCCCTACTTTATTATACGTATAAACCTTCCTCTTGAAACACCATATCTATTAAAAAAACCGCATCAAAATCCGTTGCGGAGTTTTAAAGATATAAACATACATAGGGACAGAGAGGAAGGGACTTTGTTTTATACTATGTAGTGATAGTGATATATCAGGGCAAAAATGGTAATCGTCCTTTCAATAATTTGGTTTGGTTCATTATATCATAAAATATGATAAACATAACAAGAACTCGCGGTTGAACTTACAAAAAAAAAGGTTGAGGTCAAAATATAGTACCTACCAGAGTTCATGGTGTAAATTAACAAAGAATATTGTACATTTTACCAAACAAAACTCAACAATTTGGTTTGGCTGATTTTATCATAAACATAATATGATAAATGTAACAAGACCTCACAGTTGAACCTACAAAACTAAAAAGGGTGAGGTCAAAATATAGTCCCTACAAGAGTTCATGATGTAAATTAACAAAGAATATTGTACATTATGTAGAACAAGTCACAACCATTCGGTTGATTGTATCATTGTTACTATGTTAGTTTCAAAGCAATTTATAGTTACCTACATTTACCGGGACAGTTGGTAATGAGTAGCAGACTCATTTGATAAAAAAATATTCGTTTAAGTGCGAGTCAAACTGGCGCACAGAGGATTCCGTACTAACATTTTATAATTTTTGTTGTTTGTTTATGTTTATTTAAAAATAAGTAAGTATTACGCTAGACTAGTTTTTATTATTTGTTGAATTATGTCCTATAATTCATTCTAGAGGAAGCCCCCCCCCTCCTATTTTTTAAATTGTTTATATTTTTAGAGTTCTGTACCTCAAAAGGAAAGAACGGAACCCTTATAGGATCACTCGTGTGTCTGCCTGTCCATCCATCTGTCACAGCCAATTTCCTACGAAACCACTGAACCAATTGGGATGAAATTTGGTAAGTACACATAATTATGTAAGTCGGTGACCCAAAGACGGACGTGCTACGTAAATGAATGAAATGTAAACATAGGGACATAGGGTCATACGGACGGAACCCTCTCTACGCGAGTTTAAATCGCACTTGTCCGGTTTTTTATTATATAACGATTTATCCGCCATTACGGTTCTTAGTATGTGAAAATTTCAACCAGCTAAGAATGATCTCACTGTAAAATCGTTTATTTGAAAATAATTAATTGTTCATGATTATGATTAGGGTTCCGTTTGACACCCTTCAAGGGCGGAACCCTAAAAATCTACTGCTGATGCAAAGTGGCGATGCAAACGCTATCAGACTTATGGTTTACTTCCATGAGAACAATAATTTACATTATTACTAAGTAATTTTACTTAATATACAGGGTGTAAAAGACCTCATCACGAAGCCGTCAACCAAGCATTCTGTACATCAAATTAGGTAACTTTACGCGAAAATTATTGCTGGGAAACGACTTTTTTTTTGGGTGAAATATCATGTTTTGTGGTAGAACTCAATGCAACGCACTCAAAACATTGTGCTGATGGATAGATTGAATAGTACGGGGGTCGTGGAGAGGTTTAAATTAAAAATCTTACATTAAAATATGTATTTAAAAAAAAACTTGTCAAAAAGTTGGAACTTTGACCCCCAATATCTCCGTAACTAGAGGGTACGCAGGTATGGTGTAGAACAAAAAAAATATCGCAATGACGAGGAGTGCCTTTCGGCGTAAAGAGGTGTTTTA
Organism: Orthosia gothica; assembly: GCA_949775005.1. NCBI lineage: Eukaryota > Metazoa > Arthropoda > Insecta > Lepidoptera > Noctuidae > Orthosia > Orthosia gothica. The sequence goes on along the minus strand of OX459035.1, from coordinate 4,875,220 downwards.
CACCCTTTATAAGTTTATCAAGATCAGTTCGTCGGTAAAAGTTAACAGTTAGTAAGTAGCTACATTTGTTCATTAATGTCATCATCATCAGCCTATTAATGTTCCCACTGCTGGGACACAGGCCTCCTCTCTATGAGAAGGTGTGCTATAATCCACCAAGCGGACCCAGTGCGGATTGGTAGATGTCACATGTCTTCGAATTTTTTGGTTCTACCTAGGACATGCCGGTTGCCTCACGATGTTTTCCTTCACCGTTTTGAGAGTGGTGGTAATGAAATAAATGATACAAAGTAATGCGCCTGCCTGGGTTCGAACCCACGACTTACTGTTCGTAAGTTGGGGCCGCCACCACTGGGCCACCACTGCTCTCATTTCAATTGTTAATTAATATACGAAGTAGTTATGTAGGTAGTACTTAAGTTGACCGAGTTGTACCAAAACAGACCGTTCGAATAGCTCGTTTATTTTTAACGTTATAAGATTCAAAATCCATTAGACGTTTTATAAACATGCGACCGAGCGAATAATTTCAACTATACCTAACATTAATAAAGATAGTAGTAGGCATTAGAAGTAGTAAAGTAAAGGCGCTATAAATTATATATTCTGTGGTAAAGGCTTTCTGGAAGAGTTCGCTTTCTATCAGCTAGTTAATAATAAATGAGACTACATACCTTTTTTTTATTTATTTTATTAGCGTGGAGATATTCTCATTCATACAACGCTACCACGAGGAGATAGCGCAGTTATGTGGGACTCTAACCCACTAAAACTCCACGGTGTCCTCCTGTGCAGCTTATGGCGGGAACACGGGTACGCGTTAGCACTCACCGCGAACCCGCCGCGGCTGTCCGTCACCGGACCCTCCTCTGGGGAGTAACCCCCATCACCGGCGCACTAGAACACACTGTGCGCCGTGACCACCCCAGGGACCAAACTAGCACCTGGGTGCCAGACGACCCCGTGTATATGGCACCCTTGGTCCCCTTGTGACGGGCCAGGGTCAATGGCCACGCCACCTACCATTTTTCGGCCGCAGAGGATAGGGAGAGCGGCGTACCGCAATACCGGCACTCCTCTCCTGCCGCGGCCTTCAACCCTCAGCCGCGATATCGTATGGGTATGGGAGACCCCATACGACATCGCGGCCCGCCTCAGTTGCGATGTCGCCTAGGCAGCACCGCAACCTACATTACCTACAAAGCCTCCTCGGGTTCCTCTTCGCTTCACCGTGGGTGACCAAGCCACGGTTACTGAGCCCCCCCGCATCGACAAAGCGGGAACCCACCGGGAGGGGGGAGAGACTACATACCTACCTACCTATTTATGATAAATATAAACCTTACTCTTGAATCACTTATCTATTATACATCCAGCAATTGCTCACCAAGACGATTCTGAAGAGCCCAAATTCGGTACCTACGATTGTTTTATTTATTACAGAGTTCCTAAGGCCACCTTCCGGCTCCATCATTAGACCAGCCCCATGGTACCATATTATTGTATTGCCAAATTTCAGCTCAATCGATTAGGGATATCTACCTTCTTCAAAATTGAGTTGAAAGATTCCACCCGAAGAAACATACATAGGTACATTGCAAATTAAATGAATGTCATCATCTGAGGCCGCACAAAGTCATATTAATTTCTCCAACAACCATATTAATACGAAACTTTAAACAGTATTTAAAAGTAACCTAGGTACATGTCGCTGTGGTTAAAAAAAATTAATTACTAAACAGTATCGTAGAATTTACAAAACCATACGCAATATAGGTAGTTCCATTTCCTTCCTACATATTCAATTTATGCGACTATTTCCCCTCCCCCTTCCGCACTGCCCCGCGGAGCTAGGGCTGCCACCTTTTTCTTTGACGGATAAAACATTCTGATCTGGAAGTGAAGTTGTTAATTTCGTAAATTTTTGATTGGTGCGGTTGTAGTTTTTGTAGTTATTTATTTCCTCGCAAATGTGATGAAAAATTCGTTAAACAATGTACTATATTTGTTTTATACAAATTTATGTTTTAATTTTCAGCTAATAACAATTTCGTATCTGCTTTAAATATATTTATGGCATCTAAACATGGTACGCGGAACGCACAAATTTAAATAATTGCGTATAAGCTTTATAGAAGCTTTATTTCTGTCGTCACGCCACTTCGCATTAATTACAAAAAAACACCTTTTCTGTAAATTCTGAAGTGGCGGGAACGCACATTAATCGTGATACCACTTTAAGTATGTTTGGAAAAGTAATTCCTCGGAAAAAAAAACCGGCCAAGTGCGAGTCTGACTCGCGCACCGAGGGTTCCGTACATACTTCCACTTAATCCATCTTAAATTAGCCGAGTTGAGTTAAGTATAGACCTGAAATGTATGACGCCGCATAAAAACGAGGTGCTTAACGAAACTGAGTTCTCCAAATATAATGTTTAAAAAGGACTAAATTTATAATGATGTTATTACAAATGTATAGTTTTCAGATTTTTCTAAGTACTTGTAGTATGTGACGATATTACTTGCCAAATTTCATAGTTCTAGGTCAACGGGGAGTACTCGTACCCTATCATTTTGATTCCCTCGAGAATGTCGAAATGTATGTGTTTTGTGACATAAACGGCCGTATCTTTTTTTACATTAACGTAGAAGTATGATTTTTTTCACAGCTTCAAGGGACCGTAGACTTGAGTATATGGTTTAAATTTGAACTCGATACTACGTGTTCTCGAGATAAAGAGTTCCGTTTTTTCCGATTGAGGTACGGAACTCTAAAAATGGATTGCCATTCCTTCGCTGCACAAGAATCTTTAATGGTACTACATACTATAGATATTTCCCTTATTTCATTTATAAATATTATTTTATTGTTTAAGCTATCCAGCACTTTTGATCCAGGGGTATTCCGCTTCCCACAGCGGCTTATAGTTTTGCATTCGTTTTCTTTTCCTATTACCATTGCTACTACTGCAAGTGCTAGCATTATCGTCAATAACGTCATCTAAATTGAAATTATTTTCACTTTATAATAAAGTACGGTTGGCAACCCTAGCCCTCGCGTCGCCGCTACCGCGGCTGGCGGCTGCGCAAGTGCATAAACGCAGACGTTCATAATTCATTAATTCATTTCATTTTACGCCGGCCGGCTAGAGTTAGTAGTCGCTTCGCTCGCAATGGAAAGTGAAGAAGAAGACTTCAACTTGGGTGTCGCCGAATATTTAACAGAATGGGGACTATCTGAAGACACTATAACAAACTTTGAAGGTGAGTGCCCATTATGATCGATATAATATACCTATATTGTTAATAATGGTTTGATTAGCCGTGTTTCATGATGGCGCCATGCCTCTTAAGTTGTATTGTTCATTAAACTAATATTGGTTGTTCAATTTGTAATATTGATAGCTTATTGTGCAGTGAACTAACGATTGAGTGGTTGGCTAATGCAGTATTCAACTTGAAATGGATATAGCCCCTCTTTTGTCAAGGCCCGATAATCCACGTGTTTTTTTTGTAAATAGCTAATCACTACAAAAAGCAAGAAAGTTATCGAGTACTATAATGTGACTTTAATTAATTCTACATTTATTTGTGTTCCGGTTTTGCCGCTAATGGGTCAGAGTATAGGAATTATTAGGCCTATATAAAGGAGGCCTAGATATTGAGCTAGAAATAGTGGTTAGGTACCTATCTAATTAATAATTTACTTTGATAGATTTACAAAACGAACTTTAGTAATTTTTACACATTATTATATGTTTATCTCTTCTTTTTTAGTAAATCAGATTTCGTTCAAATTGCTTGACGATATACAAGAAACGGAACTGAAAGAATTAATTCCGAGTTTAAAGGAAAGAATATTATTCAAGCGAGGACTGAACAAACTTCAAAACATTATTCACGTAAGTGTTCATATTATTTTTTTCAAAACTTCTTGGTGTCACGGCTCCCTCTGGCCCGCGCGTACCGTTTTCGGAACAACTCGTACCAGCAAATTCAAACATTATTTTTACTAATACCTATGGCTCTAAGTCGTTAATATCGTCGATAATTGCTTGTTACAGGCGACAGAATCTGATGAAACTCTAAGCATTACTAGCGATTTTTCTGCGCCCAGTCCCACGGCCAGCACAAGCAGTGAAGAGTTGCCGACCACGAGAGAGAAATCTTCTGTAAGTTTTGCCTTTATATTTTGAGTGAGCCAGTGACAAAATCGGATATTTTAGAAATCAATAAAAGATGAATTTCAGCTCTCAGGTGTTAACTGGGACGAAGCTATAAGGGTTGGTGTTAATGTATGGTATTTTCTTTTTGTTTAGAATGATAATTTAACGATTATTTTAAAAAGCAATAATATTGGAGAAATGTGTCTAGCTTCTTTAAAAAAAAATGGTAAATTAGACACTGCGGCACGGAACTACTTGGTTAAATCAGTAGTGGAATACCATTTCAAAAAATATGGCGAAATGAAAAAACAACAATTTCAAGATATTTCCGCCCAAATTGTTTCGTTAGTCCCAACTGAAGTGAAGGTATTGAAATTCAAATTCAGTTTTTATATTGTAATGAAATGAGATACCTATGTAGTTACGGTAGTTAGTTAATTATGATCACTTATTTACTCCCTGTAGTGTAAGGCATGTAGTGTAGTGCTTTTTTTCAAAATTGTAGGCCCAGTAGTTTCGGAGATAGAGGGGGGCGGTGTTAAAAAATGTTCAACTGTCTTAACTATCACGGTTCATGAGATATAATACTCACAACGGATCTTTGTGGCTCTGAAGTTGGCTCTGTCAACTATTGCGCACGAAACAGATGAGTAAACGAGATAGGATGCGACAAACGTATGCGAGTGAAATAGACAGTTATTCAATGCTATTTTCAATTCCAATATTGACACAAAAATAGCTAGTGCGCAGCCTCTTGCAGCCAATTCAGAACCACAAAGATCCGTTGTGAGTATTATACAGGCCGGTGATAGACAGACAGACTGACTGCAGTCTTAGTAATAGGATCCCGTTTTACCCTTTGGGTACGGAACCCTAAAAACTATCAATTCCATGTTGTTAAGTTGATATTTATGACAAACTAGCTGACCCGGCAAACTTTGATTTGCCATAAAAAGACCAAACATTTATCTACCCTACCCTACCTATAAACCTCACGGAGCCCGAGACCTTTCCAACGAATTCAAAACCTTGGAAATTGGTTTGTGCATTCTGGAGTTATAGCGTCAGGGAGAAACCCGACTTATTTTTATATAGTAGATACACTTAAATGATTAATTTTGATTTCCTTGATATTCATGCTTAGTTCTTTATAATTTGTTTTGATTTCCATAGGAGACATACTACATTCCAAGCCAAAAGTTTGGAAAAAATAAATATATTCCAGCAAGGGGAAAACTTCCTGATAAATATAACAATCACAAACGTTTGCTGCGGAAGAGTGGGGTAATAATAAACGAAAGGAGAGCCCACACAAGCATCGACGATGTTCTGGCTGACACAGCTGCAGCAGTTGAAAATCAAAGTGGTATAAATTTGAAAATATGTTATACAAGATGTAATAGTTTTATCTAATTAGGCTGAAGCTAGATTAAACTTGATCTATTGTTTACCAGTATCTAATGAAGAATTTGAAGAGTTAAAAGTTTGGCTGAAATACAACAAGGAGCCAGTGCCTGAAGTAATCGAAAATTGGAGGAAAACAACCACATTGCGCCTGAAGGAACTACAATCCGAAAAATATGCAAACTTACATGACATCGTGAACGATTGGCCCTCTTATAAATTGAGTTTCGGATATAAGTTGGTAAGTTGTGAACCTTTTTACATGCTTTTTATTAGCTTGACCCCATATATTTGTTTCAATCTTGTGAGCAATATTTAAAAATATATATATGTATATGTTAACAGTCAAAACTCTTAATCGGTCAAAACTACTTTTGACTGGTTTCAGTCAAAACCCTTATTGCGTTAAAACGCGTTTATTCTAATGAAATAAATGTTAGCTATGGTACAAGGTTACTTAAAGGTTCAAAAAAAAAACCTAACAACCTAATAAGTTTCCTAACGACCTTTAGGTTATTATAATTTAGTACAGAAATAAAACAGAAACCACCTAATAATTTGTTGTAATAGTTTTGACCGGTCAAAAGTAGTTTTGACTGTGACATATGTATATAATTGTTTTTTGTTTTCAGATTGAACTGGATTTCGAAACCAAGTTTAAAGGATCAGAGCTCCGACTGTTCAAAAAATGGCCCATATTTTTAGAGAAAGCTCTTAGTCTTTTGAAAACAATTAAAGCTGCTTCTGTCTACATTAAATTGATTGAAGAAAACCCAAGTGAAGGTTGGTTATTATATACTTGTATTGATCAAAACTTTCACGAATTTCACACTAAAACAGAACTCAAAGTTTCCGTTTTTGTGTGAAATTCGTGAAAGTTTTGATAATAAAACCATTTATATTTATTATGTATATTTCAACTGAGTTTTTATAATAGCAAAAATAGTTTAGCAAAAAAAATCTCTGATAACCAGTTATCTTCTTAGTAAAACTTAAACTAATTAAATCAACGAATATGCATCATAACTTATTCCATTTTTATTTTTCAGATGTTAGAGACTTCTGTTATTGCGCGGCAATTGGATATAAAATAGTTCCAACTGTGAGAATACAGTGTCAAGATACAGCTGGCAAAAAAAAAACCATAAAGCCAAGCATTCAAGAAGCTATGAACAGTTTCATTCTTCATGCAAAGGTATGTATAATTTCACTTCTTTCCATACTAACGACAATTTCCACCCCCTGAGCGTTAACCGATTTAGACACATTTTTGATATACCATCAGTCAGACCAAAATAAGTTTGTACATTATCTAGTTTATTAAATATTTATTTAATATCAATAAACAATAAAACACTAAAACAGGGATAATTAAATCTATTGATGATATTGAAAAAAAGCGGAACAACGAATTTCATGATCTTCCTTTTATTTAAGATGCTATGTTACGTGCAAAAAAATAAAGCTTCCGTTGACTTGAGCCTTTTGATCGGTTTCGCAAAATTACGGTTTGTTTTTGCAATTTGGCGGGTTCGATTCCCGGTTCAGATAGGAGATTATTCAAAATGATTGAATGCGGTTCAAATTGTTTTTAAAATCAAAATGATGTCTTCTTTCAGTAAAACTGTATATTTAAAATACTTAAGATACTTTCCCTCCATGTGGCATAGCCTTGGAACAGCCTGTATAAGTACACTTCTTGCTTGAGAGCTTCGCACAGACTAATCATAAGGGTGAATTACGTTCCGAACCCCTTTAAATAAATATAAATGCAATACCTAAGCAATAAAAAATAGTCAGTGTCAACACTGACTAGGAATTATAAAAAAAATATGGTTAAAAGTAAACAATTCATTCTAATTTCCAGAACCAAAGCGAAGTCCCCACCCAGCTGGACTATCGGCGAAAAGCCCAAACTGCTAAGGGTCTACGGTGCCAACCCATCATTATTGTTGTCGGACCAACCATCGATGCCCTAAAGGACTTTTATGTTGCGTATGATAACATCCTTTATAAAATAGACTCGTTCTTGAAAGCGCTGGATGTATGCTTCAAAACTTTTCACTGCCTGGATGCAGAATATCCCACAGAAGCCGTGCACATTTGGCTATTTCTGCAAAAATATTTTTATAACATTGACACAATAGCAGACAAAAAGCTTTCGGGAGTCTCATCTTTCATCTCCGACTTGGAATAAGTGATTTATTTGCTAAATTTAATCAAAATGTTTGTTTGTTTCAAATGTCTCGCTACAGTTGAAGATTACAAAGATTTTTGTGAACATTTAAAAGACCATAACTTAAGTGCAAACGCAGCATATCGCTGTAAACAGTATCAATGTGATCGCGAATATCAAAATGTACGGTCTTTTAGACGGCACTTAATTGCCCAACATTTGAATAAACAAACAATTTTTAATCAAAATCTGCCTACAAATGATTGTGCTTTAAGTGAAAATATACATGATACGTGTAGTTTGTTAGATCCTTGTGAATCCTCTGAATATCATCGTCTAAACAATGTTTGTCGTGAGAATGCTTTGGATACTGCCCATAGTATGTTAGAGAAATCTGCCGCTACGTTAGCGCTTTCATTATTCAGTGACGGTGGGGTTAACCGGAAAACTGCTCTTAAAATATTGGAAAATATTCAACTTCACATTACCCAAGTTCTTGGTGATATTTTTAAACATGTAATACCTATTTATAATGAGTTCAGTCAAAGTGAAAAAGATAACATGCATGAAATAATTTCAAATCCTTTTGGTAATATGCGCACAGAATATCAAATTATAAAATACTTTACAGACATCAAATGCTACATTGCTCCTGAAAAGTACATTATTAATGAAAATGTTGCTGTTAATACAGTCAACACTTCAGTAATGCTTGCGCCTAAATCCTGTACTGGCGCCAAATTACCGCTTCGCTCAGTATTCAAGAAAATTTTTGAATTACCCAATTTTTACAAATTAGTTTCAAATACATTAAAACCTAACGAAGTTGATTTTCCAAATTTTGCTCACAGTTTAATTTGGCAAAAAAAAATTGCAAGTAAAGAAGGTAAACTCTGTTGTCCTTTTTTTATATATTTCGACGATTTCGAATGTAATAATCCCTTGGGTAGCCACGCCGGTGTACATTCAATATCAGCTGTATATTATCAATTTCCTACTATGCCACAGGAATATCTTTCACTGCTGGATAATGTGTTTGTTGCAATGTTGTACAAGTCTTCTTTTAAGATATACGGTAATCACTCTGCATTCTACGAACTCATTAAAGAATTAAAATATTTAGAAGAGGAAGGTATAGATATAGATACTGCCAATGGTAAAGTGAAAATCTATTTTATACTTGGAATGATATTAGGGGACAATCTAGGACTAAACACAATACTCGGATTTTCTAAATCTTTTAGCAGCAATTACTACTGTAGAATATGTAAAAGTCACAAATCTATAATGAAAAAACAAACCAAAGCAGATAATGCACTATTAAGAGATCAGGATAATTATGCTAATGACCTTGAGCAAAATAATGTTACAGAAACAGGAATAAGTGAATATTGTTGTTTTAATGATATTCCTAGCTTTCACGTAGTGGATAACTGTTGTGTTGATATTATGCACGATATTTTCGAAGGAGTGTGTCATTACGACTTAGCTCATATTATTTTGTATTATACTCAAATATTACACTGTTTTGACCTGGCCACTTTAAATAATCGCTTAAAATTATTTGACTATTCAGTTATAGAGCTTAACAATTTGTCTGTTTGCATAAATCAAGAACATTTAGTTCGCAGTAAGTTTAAAATGTCAGCTTCGGAAATGTTGATGTTTGTACATTTGTTCCCTCTACTAGTTGGAGATTTAGTTCCTAGTGACGATCCCGTATGGCAATTTTTAATAATCTTACTAAAAATAATTCATATTTTATTATGTAGTGTTGTCGATGCTCCAACTGTAAAATTGTTAGAATCTTTAATTACTGAACATCACGAAAATTACATTAACCTTTTTAATGATACATTAAAACCAAAACACCATTTGATGTTACATTACCCGCATATTATTGAGCAGGTGGGCCCCTTAAAGCAATTATGGTGCATGAGATTTGAAGCTAAACACAAAACATTGAAAAACACAGCTCATATCATAACTTCTAGAAAAAACATATGTCTAACGTTGCTAATGAAAGAACAGTTAGCGTTTGCAAACAGAATTTTTTTAAAAAAGGGATTAGAGTCTCGAGTGGAATTAGGAAAAGTTACTGTACGGGAGTCGCGTGTGGATATTTCTCACATCAACGATACTTCTAATCAAGATGTTGATCTATCTTGTGATTTTCAATGGATACGATTTATGGGCACAAAGTATAACCCAGGCATGATATTAGTTACTACCAATGAAAATGATATATATTTTTTCAAATTAGAAAGAATTTTTCGTTCTAAATACTCTATGAGTTTATATTTTCTATGTAAATCATTAAAATGCTCTGGTTTTAATGATCATTTTCAAGCTTATTCAATTGAAGGAGAAAACGATTCCATGGAGTTGTTGAAACCAGAAAATTTAATTATTTCTCCCACTAATGTTCATGTTATTGCCACAGGTGAATCTTATTGTCGATTTAGTTACTATTAAAATTAAATATAAAAAAGTTTTCATCCTTAAACTGACATAATTTAAAAATAAGTTATCTATTGTATTACCTAAACTTAGCTTTAGTTTTTCGAATTTTTATTTTACTTATGCTTAGGCCCTCATTCTACATGTGTGCCGATCGATGTGTTATCACTACTATAAATGTTCACTTCAGCTCTTAACGCCAGCCAACAAAAGCACTTGTTGACTAAACTATTCAGTTGAGTATAGCCGCGAAACTAGCGCCACTCCGGAAATGTTCTTATATCTCCTAAATTTTCAAAACAATTTGTCGTTCTGTAGTTGTCCCAAAAAACTTGCACAACAAAAAGTGGCCGTTTAAGTTTTTCGGGACAACTACAGATCGACAAATTGTATACAGTAACTTAATACATATTATTGGTGTTCCCTAGTATCTAACAGGCAGAAATTATTAAAAATTGATCTAATTTAAGAGCTTATATCTCTGAAATTAGATCAAATTTTAAATAATTTAAACATTTTCGAAGTGGCGCTAGTTTCGCATACTCGCCTTAATGCAAATGTCGAATGCGGGCACCCTGATGCCTGGTAAAGCTCATCAGCATCCTGGCCAAATCGTGGCAGTATTGTGTCATTTATAATAAGAAAGGTTTTGTATCCTATAGGGATATAATTTTATGATATGTGATCTAGTGATTATTTAATTGTATTTATGATTAGTAAAATAAATTTTATGTTATGTACCAAAAATCTGTTCATTTTTCTTTAAACCACCGTTTTTATTAAGCCCATATTAAGGTTACTGGTTTTATAAGGTTACTGGTAATTCGACGTATTCTAGAAACTGCTGATTTACTTGCTGAAAAGGAATACGTTGAATTACCAATAATCCTGTATATTTTTGAAGTGTTTGTCAAACGGTCTTAAAACCTTTTTTTCAGACCCTGCATTTCTTGTAAGGTTTTTTCTTCTACTATATTTTTAGGGTGTGGTATCATTGAAAATTAGAAACTTATTAGCTAATCTGCAATACTGACATGGTACACAAGAACTTTCGTGGCCACTGCTGGCCACAAAATTCGTACGTTGTTTGAAAATCTTAACTGCAATATGATTTTACTCTCATACCATGTTAGCAATATTGCAGATTAGCTACTAAGTTTCTAATTTTCAATTATATATACCCTAATAATATTCTGGAAATCAATGTTTAGTAATATAAACCAAAAAGTCGTGTACATTTTACTAGTGTTAGTTTGATAAATTAACCAAACTAACACCAGTAAAATTTACACTATTTATTTGGTATGTTTTACTAAACCAAGACCGGTACATACAATCAGACAAGCACTGATAAAATATTGGTAGATATTACCAGTTAAAGTTTGGTAATAACTACAGCATAAATCTGTTAGATATTACCAAACAAATGTTAGGAAAAAATACGAAACAAACATGATAGATAATACTTAATTGTATTTGATAAAATCTACGATACACTTCTGGTAGATAATACAATATTATCTCTGATAAAAAGCACGATACACATCTGATAGATTATACTAAACTAACTTTGATGAGAACTGCATTACACATCTGGTAGAAATTACCAAACAACCTTTGGTAGTAACTAAAATTAAATCTGGTACTTATTACCAAACTAACGCTGATAAAATACACCAAATGTGATTAGTAAATGCTGCTAAATTTTGTTTGTTAGAGTTTACCAAATAAAGTAGATTATACTTACGAGTTAAATTTAGTTTTCTCTATCAAACTGATTTAATACATTTTACCATATAATAAGTGCTATTTACCAAATTTTTGTTGTGTATTTTACCAAATACCTTTGCATTGTCTATTAAACTACCTTCGGTAATTTTTACCAAAAAAAGTAACAGTAGAAGATACAAAATGTATTTGGTAAAAAAAACAAGTATGTTGGGTAAAATATACAATATCTCTTTGGTAGATTGCAGCAAACTACATTGTACTTTTTTACTAAAGTACTTTGATGAAAACGTTACAAAAGTACTTTGGTTGAAAATCTACTAAAGTTCTTTAGTGAGAAACGCTACTAAAGTACTCTGATAAAAAATGTTACTAAAGTACTTTGGTAAAAAATGTAACTAAAGTACTTTGGTGAAAAATGTTACTAAAGTAATTTGGTAAAAATTATACTAAAGTACTTTGGTGAGAAATGTTACTAAATTACATTGGTAAAAAATGTTACTAAAGTACTTTGGTGAAAATTGTTACTAAAGTATTTTGGTAAAACATTATACTAAAGTACTTTGGTGAGAAATGTTACTAAATTACTTTGGTAATAAATGTACAAAATATATGTGTAATCTACCAAATAAATTTGGTACAACGTCAACTTAATGTGTTTGGTAAAATCAACCAAAATTCGTGATAGGACCAAAATCAACCGTAAACTTTGATTACATTTACGCAAAATCTGTTAAATCCAACCTAACATTTTTTTCAGTGCACGAACGATTCCTTTTTCACTACCTGATGAGCTTACTAAATTAAATGCAAATAATTTCCAACAACCATTTATGGAATGGGTCTCCAAGTGCGATAAAGCATTTTTGGAGGCAAAGCGATCTCTCCTGAGTGAACGGGTATTAGCACATTACGAGGAGGGGTGCGAGCTGGTATTTTCGGTGGATAGCAGTGCGTACGGACTGGGGGCCGTGCTTGCGCACCGGTTCGCGGACGGTAGTGAGCGGCCCGTTAGTTGCGTGTCGCGCACACTCAGTGCGCCCGAGCGCAACTACAGCCAGCTGGACAAAGAGGCACTGGCTATTCTGTTTGGTGTCACGAAACATCACCAATATTTGTTTGGTAGGCGCTTCACGCTACGCATCGATCATCAGCCGCTTACTCACATTTTGGGGGCCAAAGGAGGCATTCCGCAAACGGCAGCTAGCCGCTTACAGAGGTGGGCTGCACGCCTGGCAGCGTATGATTATGGGATAGAATTTGTACGATCGGTGGACAACGGTCCGGCTGATGCGTTATCGCGGTTACCGTAACCTCGGGAGGGTCGTTCCGCCGACACTGTGGACTATCTTAATCTTATAGAGGAGTCACTGCCTGTCAGTTTCAAAGATATTGCGAGAGAAACCGAACGCGACCCTTTGTTATGTAAAATTAAAGGCTATGTTTTTTTTGGTTGGCCGTCAAACACGAGCTGTGATCCGGCAAAACCATTTTTTGCGAGGAAAAGTGATTTTGAGGTTGATCGTTAGCGTGGAGATGTTTTGCAAAAGAAAATTTTAAATGAGGTTCATTAGGGCCACTTAGGCGTGAACAAAATGAAAAGTTTATCACGGAGTTACATTTATTAGTCGAGTTTAGATCGGGACATTGAGGAAACATGTAGGTCATGCGCAGCGAGCCGCAACGTGCGGGACGCGCCGCCGCGGGCGGAGCTGCACCTCTGGGAGTTCCCGCTGCACCCGTGGCAGCGCGTACACGCGGACTTTGCTGACTGCGGGGGCGTGCGTTATTTAATTATAGTGGGCCGTTATTGGCATGGGTATATCACGGAAAGTTGAAGCCGGGTGAAATTGGCTCTTTTTAGCAGGAAAAGACACGTCTGGGTTTGCACATGGCTTGCGGTTGCGTTAATATAAAATATGACAAAAAAACTTAATTCAAAAAATCAAAAAACCCGACTGCTTCAAAAGCAAACTAAAAAGTCGGAAATAAGGAAAAAATCATGCTGTTCAGTCGCAGGATACACATTCGCGGGCTGGCTGATCAAAATCTGGTGTATCCTCCGCCTGCACAGCATGATTTTTTCCTTATTTCCGACTTTTTAGTTCGCTTTTGAAGCAGTCGGGTTTTTTGATTCTTTGAATTAAGTTTTTTTATTTATAACTTTTTAGTTAGTTTTTTTACGAATTAGATACATTTAAATATATAAGTGTTGTATATTTTTGAAATCACCTCTTAAAACCCTTTATTTTGATACCCCACACGATGGATTCGGAAGAAAAAAAGGTTGGCACCCAAAAGCCGCCATTTTTCTATTGTCCAATTTTAATATAGCCTATGACACTCGCAGGGTTAAGCCGAATCGATTGACGTATAAATCATCAAAACCGGCCAACGCGTTTGGTCTCTGGAACGCCATATAGGAACAAACATACATACATACATACCTACATACATACATAATTACATACATACATACATACTTACATACATACATACTTACATACATACATACATACATAGACTGTTAAACACATTACCCTCCTTCGGCAGTCGGGTAAAAAGTACGACATCAAGCAACGCATCTCTGCGTAGCAAGCTGCTACGTAATGGCCACGGCATGCTACGCCGTAGCTCTCGTAGCAGATAACCCACCTACAACACTGCTACGCGAGGAAACATTCGGTTTGAACGGGGATATTATTTTTCGTTGACGCTTTAATTTTGATGGTTTCCAGTTTTAACAGATGCTTTTATCTCGCCGAATAAGAAATAGTTTTTTTTAACCGACTTCCCAAAAAGGAGGAGGTTATCAATTCGACTGTTTTTGTTTCTTTTATGTGTGTTATCTCAGAACTTTTTACTAGGAGAACCATGTATAACCAATCATTATGATCTGATGAAGAACTTCGGAGACATACCTACATCAGAACTCTTCAATAAATGACGGCAAATCACTTGGGATAGCTGCAATCGCATATTTGTTTATTGTTTACACCATTTCATAACATAACATCACACTGGTATGCTCTAAAGGGTTGCGCAGGTGTGACCAGTTCACCCTGGTATACTCTCACTTCACCGGTTTTGTTTAAGTTTCATGTTACTGAGTTAGTCTATTCTGGCATTACTTTGGGCATTATTTGGCCTAGCCTGTTCCATTATATACCACAGCTATAAAGTGAAAAATAAAAAAAAAACTTTTTTTACAAAAAAATACAACCGACTTCCAAATAAAAACACTGCAAAGTGAAAAATAACTTCAATTTTCGAAATCGGTGTCAGAAAATTTTATAACGGTGTATTTTTTGTAAAAAATATTTTTTTCTGTCTAAATTAATTTTATAATTATTTTTCTTTCATTAATCCCATATCTACAAGCAGCAAAAGAAACAAATTAGAGAGACTTTTTATTAGAATTTGAATACCGGTTAACTTTATCAACGCACCTCGTAGAAAGAGATATACTGATTTACTAAAATTCTTATCGAAACAGAATACCATAAAGAAAATTCATCTCAACCCACTAAACCAATCAATATTCGCCTCGAGCCTTTTTATCCACGATCCCAGCATCTGTTACCGCATTCTCAAGATACCCTCAATCGCCAGTAAAGTAATTATCAATATTAGACCCCCCCTGCAGGCACAGGGTCTCCGCACTTAACGAGGTTTGGTTAACCAGCTTCCTGTCAACTTAGAGGGATTAAAGGTAAGTTGTTAGGCTGTGGTACAAAGTGTTTAAGATTCTAGATACAATTATTTTGCAGTTGCATTTTTTTAGTTTATTTTGTTTGTTATATTGTTTGGACCAAGTGCAGTCTAAAGTACTAGGTTTTTTTAGCCAAACAGTGTTGACTGTTGTTATATTCTATCAAATGTAAGATTTGTAATTTTAATCATAACAGAAGGTAAATTTTACATTTTTTTTTATTTTTATCACCTATAGGCTCGCGCTTGACCACAATCTCAACTGATGGTAAACGATGATGTGGTCGACGGTGAAACACGCTTGCCTAGAAATAACCTATTCACAAGTTACAAGTTTGCGAAATAAATTAACACTGCAATACACCAGTGAACTCCTCAAACCACAAATTCAACAAATTTTAAAGACGAAATGTGGTTGAGATATTGTGAGGATTAATTTAAGTCAATGACTAAGCAATTTTTTTGTAAAACAATGTTGTTATATTCTTTCAAATGTAAGATTTAAATTTTAATCATTGCGGAAGGTAAATTATAATGTTTTTACGAACCTTTACATTTCAAATTACAAGATTTCGATATGAATTACTACGAAATACAATGAACTTCTTAAATTCGACCAATTATAAAGAAAAAATGTGTTTGAGATATTGTAAGTATTAATGTCAATCCCTAAGCAAGGTAGAATTCTAATAACTATGCGCTGGAACACACAGACTGAATGTACACACACACACACATTACACACACACACACAATATACACAAACACTGAAATTAGATGGTAACAAGTAAAATCTAAAAACCACCCAACACGTTATTATGACACGATATCTTGCGAAAACAACCCAATTCAAACAATAAAACGCCCATAAAATTTGAATGGCTGAACCGATTTTCATCAAACATGGCTAAGAACACTTTTGATAAAGAGAAAACCACATTTCAAACAAAAAAAAAACAAAACCAAAATCGGTTCATCCGTTTAGGAGCTATGGTGCCACAGACAGATACACAAATACACACATACACAGGTACACACGCCGAACTCTTTTTCCGTCGGGGTTTAAAAATACAGATAGATAGAATAATAAAAAAACTTAATTCAAAAAATCAAAAAACCCGACTGCTTCAAAAGCGAACTAAAAAGTCGTAAACCAGGAAAAAATCATGCTGTGCAGGAGGAGGATACATATTCGCGGGCTGGCTAACGAAAATCTGGTGTATCCTCCGCCTGCACAGCATGATTTTTTCCTGGTTTACGACTTTTTAGTTCGCTTTTGAAGCAGTCGGGTTTTTTGATTTTTAACCGACTTACCAAAAAGGAGGAGGTTCTATGTTCGACTTCTTGTATGTTTTTTTTTTTTTTTTTTTTTTTTTTTTTTTTTATGTATGTTCACCGATATCTCCGTCAATTGTGGACCGATTTTGAAAATTCTTTTTTTGTTTGAAGGAGTATGTTTCGAAATTGGTCCCATTTTAATTTGGTGAAGGTCTGATGAAGAACTTCGGAGATACACAACAGAACTCTTCAATAAATAACGGCAAAACTCTCGGGATTGCTGCAATCGCATGTCTGTTTGTTGTTTATACCATTTCATAACATAACATCACGCCAGTACGCTCTAAAGGGGTACGCAGATCTCTCATTTCACCGGTTATGTTCAAGTTTCATGTTATTCGGTTAATCTATTCTGGAGTTACAGGGACCTTAATAAACAACTTGCTATTAGGTAGGTAAAACTAAAAAGGGAAAAATAAAAACTTTTTTGCAAAAAAATACTACCGACTTCCAAATGAAAAACTACAAAGTGAAAAATAACTTAACTTTTGGAAGTCGGTGTCCATATCGCAAAAAAATGGTTCCTACGAAAGACACCGACTTCCAAAAGTTAAGTTATTTTTCACTTTGTAGTTTTTCATTTGGAAGTCGGTAGTATTTTTTTGCAAAAAAGTTTTTATTTGAATTAAGTTTTTTTATTTATAACTTTTTAGTTAGTTTTTTTTTCGAATTAGATACATTTAAACATATAAGTGATATATATTTTTGAAATCACCTCTTAAAACCCTTTATTTTGATACCCCACACGATGGGTTTGAAAGAAAAAAAAATAATTGGGCCTCCACAATATGGCACCCAAAATCCGCCATTTTTCAGTTGTCCAATTTTAATGTAGCCTATGACACTCGCAGGGTTAAGACGAGTCGATTGACGTATGAATCATCAAAATCGGCCAATGTGTTTGGTCTCTGGAACGCCATATAGGAACAAACATACATACATACATACTTACATACATACATACATAGACTGATAAACACATTACCCTCCTTCGGCAGTCGGGTAAAAAGAGTTTATTTGCGCCATATTTTGAATTTCATTTGTTCTTCAAATCGAAGGTTCAGTAAATATTCTACGAACGATCTTTTGAATTTGGAAGACAACTGATGCTGAGAAAATATCGCTTTAAAATTCAGAATGAAGCAGGTACCTTCTCCCGTAATATCAGGATGTTCGTTATAAAACTTATAAATAATGGATGAAATTGTAATGGAGCATGAATAAGCAGCAGAAAGTTTTGAACTTAAAACAAAGCAGACTCCGAGAACGGATCGAAGAACGCTGTATGAAGAAGTTTCATATTTGAATAGCTTAGAGATGCGCACTGAAGGTCGTAGGGTTGGGGCAATGTGAATCGAATAGAATTTATTTTTTATCCGTATGATTCGGCCATTCAATAATCCTTTTACAGAAGTAATACTTATTACTTGGTATTTAATACCGGATTAGTAAAGATAAAAGGAATGAGTAAAGATTATTTGCTAACTTATGTATTTTTGAAATCATTTACATGGTATTTTTATCGACTTCAAAAAAAAGGCGGTAATTAATTTGACACGTATTTATGTTATATTTTTGGAATTGCACAACTTCTAAACACGTGTGCCAAATTCTTAAGTGTATGTATGTATATTTGCTTGTATGTTTGTCCACATATTTCGCCGAAATTACTTATCGAATCGTGACCATTGTGTCGGATTGAGTATCTCTCAACTTAGGGAATAGAGCAATTTTCATCAAAATCGGTCCATCAGTTTTCAAGATATGGAGCATACAACCGAACACCTTAGCATCAAACAGCAGGAATGTGTAAATTGACTTATTATGGGTATTTTGTCAATCCTTTAGGTACCGTACTATAGAAATTGCAAATTTTTTGTGATGGTGTACTAAAACTATAAAGAGAGCAATAAAAACTTTTTCACAAAAAAATAAACCGTCTTCAAAAGCAAAACACTAAAAGTGCAAAATAACTTACGTTTGAAGTCGGTGTCGAAAAATGATAAAAACAAAAGTTGCCAAAGACAGAAAATAAGTTGGATTATTTTTTTGTGTTTTTTTTTATTATTATGACGAAATTTGTCCTGGAATAAACAAATATGTGACATCCTTTGTTTAAAACCTTTAGTCTTTCATACGAATAAAGATAGATCTACGTTTTTTTGTCTGTATGTCCGTATGCCAACACCTTTTTCTCTGGAACGCCTGGAGATATCAGGTTGAAATCAATATTATGTATACTCAGGTCCGCAATCTCTTGGAACTGTAAAAAAAAAACTTCTAAATCAAGGCGATTAAAAGATACGGCCGTTTATGTCGCATATTTGAGAAATCGCAAGCGGACCAAAACCTAAAGGGTCATTTCCCGTTGACCTAGAATCATAAAATTTTGCAGGAAGCATTGTCTGACAGTACAGTAAAGGAAAAAATCTGATAACTGTAAATTTATACCAATCAAACTGACTTATTGTTCTTAAATTTAGTACCTTAGGCTTCAGTCATTTGCATTATTATAACCATCGAAGTTTGCTCAATTAGTTCCGAAAGAACCAGTCAAATCGAAAATTGCTCAATTAGTTCCGAAAGAAAATTGGTAGAAAGTAATCGAACCACTTTTAATATATCGACTATTCGAAAACACCCATCACTAAAGTAAACTCCAAGTTCTAGGAACCATTTAATTATCTAAAACAGTTTGTTAATTAAAAGCAATTAGCTGTGGTGTCAGATTTTCTACTTGTTGAGTTGCGACCGCACTGTATTTAAAGATGATCTTTAAGGACGCTATTACATTTTTCTACAAATAACAGTACTTTTGAGGTACCATTTTAATGTATAAGCAATCACCGATGCGAAGATAACATGGTCTTAATTTAAAGATAATATATTCAGCTCCAGATAAGCATCAGAAAAATTGTATGACATCATACAAAATTTTCGCGCAAATACGTTTTGCCCATCACAATAACCGCAAAAAATTAAAAAAAGTAGGGTCCGAATAGGTTCCAGTTTAGGTAAATTTACAGCATATTTTATCTTTAAAATTATAAAAAATTGCGGTATATATAGTCCTTTACAGGTGCAGCTAATTATTTTTCACCTAAATAATTATATTTTTTTAATTATTAGCTAAAATAAAATCACTTGCCGACGTCTTCATACATTTTGTACCCGCCGCTCATCATTCCGCGCTCAGAAGCGCTTGTGGAAGGACGGGCGTATCGCTTTCTCGCAGGAAATAAATACGATAAAAGTAATGGAAAGATTGTAGTGTGCATGCGTGTGAGTACCGTCCTCGTCGTGATCGAAATGAGTTGATATTTTATCGGACGTATGCCGAATTTTTGAGTTTCCTATTATTATTAGAATATGATTTAGATATTATTTTGGGTAAGATCGGGTTTTGAATAGTTGGGTGTTAAGCAGTTGTTGACAAGGTTGAGAAATGGATGGGTGGGTTTAAACAGCTCTGACTAAGGTTAGGATTTGGATGGGTAAGGTTAAGCTGCCGACGGGGAAGTGAAGTGGATGGGTGGGAGGAGATTTATGATTTTAACCGGTTTGTATGTATGAATGTATGACAAATACGGGGCCAAAACCAAAATACAAAATGGCGCCGACGAAAATTTGGCCGCTTTTCGACATGGGTGTCATTTTCATGGTTTTTGGGGTCGTTTATATCGAATATGGAGTCAAAACCAAAATAAAAGATAGCGCCGACTAAAATTTGGCCGCTTTTCGACATGGGTCTCATTGTCATGGTTTTTGGGGTCGCTTATATCGAATATGGGGTCAAAACCAAAATACAAGATAGCGCCGACTAAAATTTGACATGTTTTCGTCACGGGAGTCATTGTCATTGTTTTTGGGGTCGCTTATATCGAATATGGGGTCAAAACCAAAATACAAGATGGCGCCGACAAAAATTAGACAAATTTTCGTCATGGATGTCATTTTTATGGATTTTGGGGACGCTTATATCGAATACGGGGTCATAACCAAAATACAAGTTGGCGGCTTTTGGGTAGTATGTCATTAGCTTGACTTACAAGTTGTAGGTCGTGGGTTCGAGTGAATAGAGATATGTGCATCCACCAACCCGCACTGGGCCCGCGTTGTTGGTTACTGGCCCATTCCCTCTCACAGAGAGGAGGCCTGTGTCTCAGCAGTGGGAACATTAATAGTGACTGGTGATGTGATAGTAATATTTAATATATTCCATATAATGAAAAATGTTCAAGTCATTTTTTTTTTTTCCTGAAGCTAAAGGAATTCACTCCCTTTGGAAAGCAACTAAGAATCTAGCACAACCTCAGCAACGCTTCCCCCCCATCAGATCAGATTATTCATGGGCTCGTTCGGATCAAGATAAATGTGAAGCTTTCGCCACTCACCTTGCCAATGTCTTCAGGCCGAATGAATCTGAAGTTCCTGATGATCCTGAAATAGATGCCATTCTTAACCAGGACTTGCAACTTTGTACCCCTCTGCCACCAACATCCCCACGGGAACTATCTAGATTGATATCTAGGATGAACTCCAAAAAAGCACCCGGATTCGATCTGATTACTCCGAAAGTTCTTAAGGAGCTACCAAGAAAGGGATTAGTCTTTCTTACTATCCTTATCAATGCCTCTCTCAGATGCTCTTATGTTCCTGCTCTCTGGAAAATATCACAAATCGTAATGATCCCTAAGCCTGGAAAGCCGGAAAATGAAGTTTCATCTTACCGCCCTATTAGCCTTACTCCGGTACTATCGAAGCTATGGGAAAGAGTTGTCTTGAACAGGCTGAAACCTCACCTAAAAGAAAACCAAGTAGTACCTGATCACCAATTCGGCTTTCGCGAGCAACATTCCACCGTTGAACAGGTACACCGAGTCTACCGCACCATAAGACAATGTCTAGAAAAGAAGAAGTATTGCTCGGCAGCCTTCCTTGACGTTCAACAAGCCTTTGATCGTGTATGGCATAAAGGACTACTGTGCAAGATAAAGTTGCTCCTGCCCCATTCATTTTACATGCTGATGAAATCATACCTTAGTGACAGGCAATTTCAAGTAAAGGTACGAGACGCTAGATCCTCTCTCACCAGGTGCCTTGCAGGGGTACCCCAGGGCTCCGTCCTGGGCCCAATTTTATATAATATATTTACGAGCGACCTCCCTCAATGCCCTGACGTATTTGCAGCAACCTATGCTGATGATGCCGCATTCCTGGCCTGTAATCAGGATGCCAACATAGCAAGCAGCATGCTGCAAAATCAACTTGACAGGACTCATGACTGGCTTAACAAATGGCGTATAAAGGCAAGTGCACCAAAATCGCATCACATCACCTTTGCACTCAGACATGGAAATTGCGCCCCGGTCACATTGGGTCAGGACACTCTACCACAGTCGCCATGTGTGAAGTACCTGGGATTCTACTTGGATCGTAGGTTGACATGGAAGGATCACCTAAAGAAAAAAAGAACAGAAATAAACGTCCGATTCAAGAACTTGCTCTGGTTACTTGGTAGACAATCTTCACTCACCCTGAGTAACAAACTTAGAGTTTATTGTTCCATCATAAAACCAATATGGACATATGGGATTCAAATATGGTCTTCTGCAAGCAAATCAAACATCATGTGTATTCAAAGGAGTCAAAACAGTATCCTGAGGGTCCTAGCTGCGGCGCCTTGGTATGCTCGCAACTCAGAAATACATGAGCACCTGGAAATCCCAACAATCCTAGAAGAAGCGAAACGCTATCTGGAGAATTACAAAGACAGATTAACCAACCATCCCAATCCCCTCTCACGATCGCTATTGATGCCAAATCATACTAAGAGACTCAAAAAAGCTGATATTGTGCTGCCTGATTAAGTAGAATTTGGACACTGGTCCTGGTTCTATAAAAATGTGATGCATCTTTCCACACATCTGATCATAGTCAGGGATGACTGATAGCAGATGAAAAAAAAAAAAAAAAAAAAAAAAAATTTTTTTTTTTTTTTTCATTTTTTAATCCTTGTGACCGGCAATTAATTCGTTTTAGGTATCTACTTATTTCACGTAGCGTTGTTTTTAGGGTTTCGTAGCCAAATGGCAAAATACGAAACCCTTATAGATTCATCATGCCTGTCTGTCTGTCTGTCCGTCCGTATGTCACAGCCACTTTTTTCCGAAACCATAAGAACTATGCTGTTGAAACTTGGTAAGTAGATGTATCCTGTGAACCGCAATAAGATTTTTACACAAAAATAGAAAAAAAACAATAAATTATGGGGTTCCCATACTTGAAACTGAAACTATTTTTTTTTATTTTTTTTTGTTATTGAGGTGTCTAATATCATTTTTTTCTAAACGGAATAGTTTGCGCGAGAGACACTTCCAAAGTGGTAAAATGTGTGTCCCCCCCCCCCTGTAACTTCTAAAAAAAGAGAATGATAAAACTAAAAAAAAAAATTATGTACATTACCATGTAAACTTCTAACGAAAATTGGTTTGAACGAGATCTAGTAAGTAGTTTTTTTTTAATACGTCATAAATCGTTAACAGCAATTTACCAAGTACGGAACCCTTCGTGCGCGAGTCCGACTCGCACTTGGCCGGTTTTTTAAAATACCTACTTACTACAACAAAGTGAAACATAATATTATTTTCGGAAGTCGGTGTCGGTACCTATTGTTTTTCGTCACAGGAAAGCTATTATTTTTCTCTTTTAAATTTTTGTAGATACCCCATATTGGGTATACTAAATACATCTGTTTACCCCCTAAAACCGTACAAGCATGATGATTTATTATGGTATGGTTAAAAAAAACATAAACATACGATCACAGTAATCGCAGGTCATTTGCTGTTTGTTATTAAAGAGTTCCATTGTCTATCTCCGAAGATCTTTAACAGATCCTAATATATTATACAATAAAACCTTCCCTGAAAATACCACCACATACATTTATCGATGAAAACCCGATAAGTATCGGATAAGTAGTTTGGCCGAATAGATAGAGCATCTCCTTTTTTTGAATTCGGTTGAAAATAATAACCTACTTTTTACGACGACGGTTTGTAACAGTTATCAAATGCATTTTCAAAGTGCCAACTAACCTTCCTGAATCAACTTAATAAAAACAATAAAATTCAAAAATAATATCAAGGACCAAGATTGTTTCCGTGATGTATAAAATCGAGCGCTCAGTAGTTTCAATGTGTGCGTACGCGTAATGTTGCTGTGTGCGACTAGATACCTAAATTTGAGTTCGTCGAAAATGTAACAGCGTCCTTAAGCCAAGCCGAATTGGTTAAAACTTTTTAACAAAAACATTAAACCGAATTCCAAAGTAAAACACTACAAAGTGAAAAATAAGAGTTGCCAGCCTGTCGGTTTTTATCGGTTACATTTCGGGGAGTGTGTGACGGAACTGCACAATTTGATTCCACCTGGCCCGTACGGCCGTACAAGACGTACGGCCATGCGCCATCGGTACATGGTAGACATCCCTCCCATACGCACAAAGCGTTTTGCTAATACTTTCATTGTGCGCGCAGCTAAGGAGTGGAACTCCCTTCCGGAGTCTTTGTTCCCTGATAGCTCCAACCTTGGAGCCTTTAAGTCAAGAGTGAATAGGTTACTTCTAGGCAAGCGTGCTTCATCGTAGACCACATTATCGCTTAACATTAGGCGAGATAGTGGTCAAACGCAAGCCAAAATTATATTTACCAAAGTCGGTGTCGAAAAATTAAAAACAGGTAACAAAGACACCGACTACGGAAAAGAAAGTTATTTTTCACTTTATAGTGTTTTACTTTGGAAGTCGGTTTATTCTTTCTATTAAAACCTTTTTTTTTGTATCAAAAAAAAGGTAACAAAGACACCGACTTCGGAAAAGAAAGTTATTTTTGGCTTTGTAGTGTTTTACTTTGGAAGTCGGTTTATTCTTTCTATTAAAACCCTTTTTTTTTGTATCAAAAAAAAGGTAACAAAGACACCGAATTCGGAAAAGAAAGTTATTTTTGGCTTTGTAGTGTTTTACTTTGGAAGTCGGTTTATTCTTTCTATTAAAAGCTTTTTTATTGTTTGTATCAAAAAAAAGGTAACAAAGACACCGAATTCGGAAAAGAAAGTTATTTTTCGCTTTGTAATGTTTTGCTTTGGAAGTCGGTTTTTTTATTTTTTATTATTGATATGCTCGTGTTTAACCACCATCTCAATTAAAGGTAAACGATGATGTAGTCGACGAACCTATTCACTCTTGACTTGAAGGCCCCGACGTTATAGCTACCACGAAATAGATTGCGAAAAGGAATTTCACTTCTAGATCCAACAGAAAAGTAGGTAATCGAAATTATTCGAAAAAGCTTTTGAAAAACTAATTATTCAAGGGGGAAATATAAAACAATCGAATAAAAAAAAACTTAGCGACTGATGATGAGATACTGTTTTAATAACTTGAGTAAGCGAAAAATTAACTAAACTGTCGACGAAAATCAATACTAATATTATAAAGCTGAAGAGTTTGTTTGTTTGAACGTTTTAAACTGAGGAACTACTGGTTGGAATTGAAAAAGTCTTTTTGTGTTGGATAGTCCATTTATCGAGGATTAGGTTATAAGCTACATAACATCACGCTACGACCAATAGGAGCGGAGTATAAATAAAAAATGTAGCAAAACGGGCAAAAATTTACCATTTTGAGAGCTTCCGTTGCGTGCACTGCGTAAGCGGTTAAAGTTACGCAACATTCATGTATGTAGGGTAGGTAGGGTAGGGTAGGGTAGGTAGGTAGCCAGTTGACGGGAGCGAAGCTGCGTGGGACAGCTAGTTAAGACGGTACCCTGACCAAAAAATCGGCATGAGATATGAGCATTCCTATTGGTCTAGCGACACTGGTGGCGCATGAATTACAGTAGTGGATACGCCCAGATTTTAGAATAAAATCTTTATAAAATCGAACTTTGGTCTTTTGAAAAAAATAAATCTACGAAAATGTTCGTTATTAAATTGTCTATCCATTAGTGTTAGTACAAAAAATAATTAATGAATACTTTACGAGGAGATGCATAATATCGATAATTATTTCTCATTTTAAGGTTTTTTTGTAAGGAGATTAGTGAAATATATACAACATTTAAAAAAAAAACTAAATCTACCATTTTGGAATCAATATTATGTAGAAATTTAATGTATTTTTATTAATTGATATTTATTTTTAAATAACGAGTAGATAGCTCCTAAAAACAGCACAAAAAACGGCTTGCGTGGCGTTTTGCTCGGGGTACCGCCTTAATAATAAAATACAGAACGAGCTTACAAAAAGTGGGTTGTGATTAATCCTTTTCAGATATTAAAATTCTAGACGTGCGACTAAATTACTAAGTGAGCGACTAGAAATACAGAGTGGGCAACTTCATTATTAAGATAGAAATGATTTTTCAAAGAGCGAGCGAAACGAGCTCGGGAACTTAGGGCACCCTGACACGGATAGGTTAGGTTCGAAGGGGATGACGGTAGCTGAAGTGAGCGAGCAAAGCAAGCGTACTTATCACCCGTCATCTCCTTCATGTTAGGTTACTTTAGACCGTCGACAAACTTTTATTTTCAAGTCGCTAAATATTACCGCAATTTACCAAGTATAAATATATACTTGGTAAATTGCGGTTTACAATTTATGACGTATTAAAAAAAAACTACTTACTAGATCTCGTTCAAACCAATTTTCGGTGGAAGTTTACATGGTAATGGACATCATATATTTTTTTTAGTTTTATCATTCTCTTATTTTAGAAGTTACAGGGGGGGGGGGGACATTTTACCACTTTTGGAAGTGTATCTCGCGCAAACTGTTCGGTTTAGAAAAAAAATATATTAGAAACCTCAATATCATTTTTGAAGAACTATCCATAGATACCCCACAATACGTGTGGAGTGATGAAAAAATTTTTTTTTAGTTTCCGTTTCAAGTATGGGAACCCCCAAAATTTAATGTTTTTTTTCCATTTTTATGTGAAAATCTTAGGCGGTTCACGAATACGTCTACTTACCAAGTTTCAAAAGCATACTTCTTATAGTTTCGGAAAAAAGTGGCTGTGACATACGGACGGACAGACAGACAGACATGACGAATCTATAAGGGTTTTTTGCCATTTGGCTACGGAACCCTAAAAATGCAGGACGTAACATTAGCATTCAAACAAATATATATTAGGTCGCTCAAACATTATGAAACTTCTCATTTTGTATTTTAAGTAACTCAAATAAATATTTGTAAGTTGCTTTTCTGTTGATTTCTCGTCACTCGCTCACTTAGTAATACTATAACGTTAATTAATTATTTTTGTCACTTAAAACTTGAATTTACAGTCACTCGTTTAAATTCTACCCTTATTCAAGCAATCATCTCTGTCTCAAACATGTAGGAAACATTGAAAATATCTGAACCATTTTGTTAATGAAAAGCAATTAGGTGTGGTGTCGGAGTAGCTACTTGTTGAGTCGCGGCTTGTAACCAGACCGTACTGTATTACGAGGAAAATAGAAGACGAGCTTATTGCCATCTACTGGACATAAATTCAGACTCTGTGTTGCTACTGGGAAAATTCGTAATGAAAAATATCACAATATGAGGTCGGGGCCTTTGGAGTGTGTGTTCACACGCTCCGAAGGCCTATCTCCATTTGCGATGCTTGATGATAATATGTACCTCCTTAATGAAGTTTAGATTCGGTAATTTGCAATACCTAACTACGAGGAGCTGTGGTAACGGTCGCGATTTACAAGTTGTAGGTCGTGGCTTCGAACCCAGGCAGGCTCTTTACTTTGAGTAAATTATTTCATCACCACTGCTCTCAAAACGGTGAAGGAAAACATCGTGAGGAAACCGGCATGTCTTAGAGCCAAAAATTTAAAGATTTGTGACATCCACCAACATGCACTGGGCTCACTTGGCCCATTCCCTCTCACAGAGAGGAGGCCTGCACGCGCAACGGACCAAATGCGAGTCTACGTGCGGAAAAGGGGATACATCTATCCTATCCTATCCTACCTAACTACGAGTATTAGCAATCAAACTAATCTCCTAGTTCGATTTGGAAAAAAAAAGAACAAAATATCCTTTACTCAAAAATGCATGTAATGTGGTCATTATTTTGACAACCTTGTTTGAGCAAAGTCGACCTTGCCGTTCTGTTTCAAGGAGCGGCCGGCAAAGCTTTGCTGGCCGCTCTAACAGGCCATTTTGACGTTTCAACGTTTTAAAAAAACAAATCCAAAAAGATTTTATTTAAAACACAGCTGTTTGTATCTATAGATATAGGTTCAAAAAGATTTTATTCCATATTAGGCTGTATAGTTCCAACTACCATTGCTCAAAAAAAAACCAAAGAAATAACAAAACGCGGTTCAGCGAAAATTTTGTTTTTATTTAGTGACTTTTTTGCTAAAAATTAGCTCTCAAAGCGAAAATTCTTCCGATTTAATGTGATTAGCACCACCTGACATTAAAGATGAAGCTAAATTAGTGGTTGAAAATTTGATACCGCGAAACTCAAAGGAAAAAATAATATAAATTTGCATATGAAAAATTTGTGCAGTGGAAAATCAGTAGGAAATCTAAATCTTTATCCGAAAATGTTTTTCTTTTCAATAATACAGCAGTCAAACACCGCATTAGAATTATCGCAAACTATTACTAATATCAAACCGGGAAAGTCGGTGTTGAATTTTAGTAACTGTACTTTTCATAATTTTCATTTTAATTAAAATTCTAGCTAATTAATATATTTTTTATTTAAATTACTTGCTGGTTTTATTTAGATTAGGTATTTGCATTTTTGAGTAAAGCACTATACGTGGGACACTCAGAAAGTTTTGCGAAACTAAAAAAAATTGTTCTATACGTCGTTATCATGCGATAAGGCCGCCCATTGTATATGTATTAGACTTAAGTTTCTTTTTGTTAATGTATTTTATGGTGTACAATAAAGCATATAATAAATAATAAATAAATAAATAATAAATATATTTTTATTAAATCTTTTCAAAGTACTTTCCACCAGCCTCTATACAAAGATTCATGCGCCTAAACCAGTTTTCAAAACACTTTTTCCAGTCCGCCGCAGACACCTCGTTTACAGCCTGCTCGAACGCAGCCAGCGCATCTTCCGGCGACGAAAATTGTATCCCTTTGAGCTGATTTTTTATTTTTGGGAATAAAAAGAAGTCACACGGTGCTAGATCAGGGCTGTAAGGAGGGTGACCCAGGAGTTTGACTGGCGTGCTGTCCAGGAAGTCCCTCGTTTTGAGTGCGGTGTGCGCAGGTGCATTGTCGTGGTGGAGCAGTAGCCCGCGGAGCCCTGTGTTTGGTCGCTTGTTGCTTATAACAGAGAAAACTTCTGGCAAACATTTGGTAGTATACCATTCGGCATTAATGCTTCTTTGATCCCGTAAGGGAATTGATACCAAGTGGCCAGTCAAATTAAAAAAGCTAGCGATCAAAATCTTACCCCCGCTTCTAGATCGCTTCACTTTGGTAGGCGTTGGCTCATTTTGAAACACCCAAACAGTCGACTGGCGCTTGGTTTCTGGGTCGTATTGATAAATCCAGGACTCATCACCTGTAACGATGTCGTAAACACGCCGAGACGAGCCTGCTTCAAATTTGTTAAGCATATCACGGCACCATTCCACCCGGGCCTGCTTCTGAGCATCGGTGAGGTTGTGCGGCACCCAGCGTGATACTATCCTCCTCACGCGAAGATGGCTGTGTAGAATCTCGTGAACGCTTCCCGATCCAATCTTCAATATGTGTTGAATCTCCTGATATGTAATTCGCCTATTGTCTTGGATTAAATTTTTCACTGCTAGCACGTTTTCTTCGGTAACAGCCGTCAAAGGGCGACCGCTTCTTTCGTCATCCCCCAAAGTTGGTCGACCGCGCTTGAATTCGTTATACCAACGATACACGGTTGCCTTGGAAGGGCCTTCATCCATGAATGCCATTTGAAGTCTATCGTACGATTCATCCGGTTTCAGGCGACACTTGAAATCGTATAAAATCATAGCTCTAAAATGTTCCCGGCGCAGATCCATATTTCAGTGAGACACAATACTTTGAATTAACTCGCAAAAAATGTGGAGGGAAATTTTGAAATTGGAACTTACTTATTTTTACTTATAAATAATCATATTTTCGAAAAACATTATAACTGGCCAGTCTCCCATATATAAAAACTTTTTTTCGCAATACTTTCTGAGGGGCCTGGTACAAACCTTGGTCCACAATGACTGCTTCGCTGGTCACGCTATGATTGCCTCGAGCTAGCCTAGCTACGCTCTAGGCCTTTCAGCTTAGCCATCATTGCAGCCCTTACTGTCCTCGCTGTTAAGGCCTCAACCTACGGTTTCGGCCTTTATCTCAGCTTGTCCATCAAGTGCTGCACGCTGACCGCGCTGTGTCGGCCTGGAGGCGTGCTACGCTGCGTTGTCGGCCATAATCAGCGCGACCAGAAAAGTAGTCATTATAGACCGCGGCAGTAATGTACTATAAAGTTTGAATAGCATGTAGAATCGAGTTATTCGTAATTCCCACAAGATCCCATACTCAGATCACTGAAGTAAAATTTCTAGGAAACATTGAAATTTTGAAACATTTTGTTAATGAAAAGCAATTATCTGTAGTGTCCGAGTCTTCGATCAATGGTCGGAGTAGCTAGAGTCGTGGCTCTGTATTAGAAGATCTTTCAGTTTTAAGCCTCTTTAGGGTTCCGTACCCAAAGGGTAAAAACGGGACCCTATTACTGAGATTCCGCGGTCCGCCTGTCTGTCTGTCTGTCTGTCACCAGTCTGTATCTCATGAACCGTGATAGTTAGACAGTTGAAATTCTCACAGATGATGTATTTCTGTTGCCGCTATAACAACAAATACTAAAAGCAGAATAAAATAAATTTTTAAGTGGAGCTCCCATACAACAAACGTGATTTTTGTGCCGTATTTTTGCGATAATGGTACGGAACCCTTCGTGCGCGAGTCCGACTTGCACTTGTTTGGTAATGGTAACTGGTACTTTACAAGATTTTATTTAACTTGCAATGAATGTATGTCCACCGATTAAGATGAAATTTTGCAAACACGTTTAGTTTGGATGACAATGCATGGTTAGCTAAGTGACGTCATTCTAAATCCAATATGGCGGACTAGTTATTTTTTGTGCACTGCCATGGTATGGGTATCAAATGAAAGGGTTTGCTGAGAAAAATACGAAAAAAGCTTGTTTTAAAAAAAGATTTTTAATGAATCATTTTATTTTTATTTACATAAAATTTCCCCTTTTTCCCATGGGGGTAGGCAAAAACTTCAGAACGCCACCTGTTACGATCCTTACATACTCCTAATGCTTCGTAAACGTTCATACACCTAACCTACCAACCCGCCAAGTCCACCAAGGAGTGTATAACGCACCTAGCCTTTTTGAACACGATCACGAATAAGAGCCACGAACCGGGCAAAAATCAAGACTGCTACTGGAGATATTTATTCCTAGTAGAAATACTCAAAATTATTTTGTGAATGACCTGGGAATCGAACCCAGAATCTCGTGCTGCAGTATTTCATTCTACCTAGTCTTGAATCTCTCGGAAACACCTAATGAAAATTTCAAGTCAAAGTAAAATCAATTTTGGCAATCAATTTAAAAAAACAAAGTCTTGTCAAGCAACTTATAATAACGTATTCAATTTATATCAAAACAAATTTACAATAAGGAAAATATGAAAAAAAAAACAAAAAGAGAAACAATTTGTCTGTGTTTTTCCTTTTCTTTTTCGTCATAAACTTGAAGCAGTGGTATTCGAGTCAGTTCAGAGAATTACGAGAGATACTAAGTCGGTATTACGTTACATTTCAACACTCTGGCTTGTTAGGGTTCCGTACCAAAGGGTAAAAACGGGACCTTATTACTAAGTCTCCGCGGTCCATCTGTCTGTCTATCTGTCTGCCACCAGGCTGTATCTCATGAACCGTGATAGCTAGCCAGTTGAAATTTTTACAGATGATGTATTTATGTTGCCGCTATAACAACAAATAATAAAAACAGAATAAAATATATATTTAAGTGGGGCTTACAACAAACGTGATTTTTTTGCCGTTTTTGCGAAAATGGTACGTAACCCTTCGTGCGCGAGTCCGACTCGCACTTGGCCTCTTAAAGTTTGGCTTTCAATAACAAGGCATATAATCTTCAATATTTTTACGTTATTTATTTTAAATCATTTTGCAGAACATATACTGACATATTCTAGTAAAATTTTCACACACTGACAGAACATATTCTTCTTTTATACCAGAAACAATGCCTTTGACAAAATAAAAACTCAACAGTCCTCCTCAAATTTAACTTTAAGAATCAAACTTAAAATTGATATTTGCTAATTATAACTTCTCATTAACATAAACAAAGACAATGTTTCAAAATGATTATCAAATAACATTATTCCTTAATACACAATAAAATATAACAATAACAAAAGTCCTCCTGAATCACTATAAAGTATTCACGTTAACACAAGAATTGGTTAACAAAATTGTTAAATTTCTCTTTACATAAACTCTTTGTCATCAAATCTGCCAAATTATCATTTGAATTTACATACTCAATGCTAATGATGTTCTTTTCAACAAGATCTTTTAAATAATGTGCTCTAATGTCAATATGCTTAGTTCGTTTTGAATTTTCGTAACTCTTTGACATGGAGATGGCACTTACATTATCAACAAATAATATTGTATCACTGTTAATTCTTAGATGTTCGCATAACCCTTTTATATTTACTAGCTCGCGTGCTCGTCCTCTATATCCTTGTCCTTGAAAACCTCTTCCACGAAGTCCGCGACCACGTCCTCGGCGAATCTGACTATAAACTCGTCCTTGGCCTCTTGCCTTTGATGTTCCTCTGTCATTTGCATAACTACTGTTTATTTGACACTCGTATGACTTATGGCCATTCTTTCCACATCTATAGCAGGTAATATTGAAAGCATTCTCTTCGCTGTACTGTGTTCCTTCTATTTTTATCTTAGTTTCAGCATCTAACAACCTTGCCTTAACAAAATCGAAGGTCAACTTTTTCTCCGCAGCCATTGTTTCAATCGAAGTAATAACATGATCATACTCTTTAGGTAGTGAGGATAACAGATAGCAAATCTGGTCTTCATCTTCCACTTTTACATCTATAGCCTGCAGTTGACTGATAATAGAGCTAAATTTAATTAAATATGACTGTAACGGCTCTTCACATTTCATGGATATCAATTTTCGCTTAAGGTGGAAACGATTGTATACACTCTTTCTTTCAAATATACTTTCAAGTAGCTTTATCATATCCGCGGCAGTTTCCCCATCCTTTACCAATTCTACATATTTGTCCGACAGGCTTTGTGCGATAATCGACCTTGCTTTCGCGTCATCTTTTTTCCATTGTGATTTCTCGACATCTTTTGATGTCAAAACATATACTACTTGTCTTTCTTCTAAAATTAATTTCACTCGGAATTTCCACGTGCTAAAGTTTTTTTCGTCAGTTAGACACGGTAATGACGACACCGCAGCGCTCGCCATTTTTGTTCGTTATACTCAAATATAACTTATATAATTTATATACGTACGTGGATCGCAACCCAGTATCTTCTCCAAATTACAAGCTTTTACGCTCTGCTACCATCTTAAAGTTTGGCTTTCAATAACAAGGCATATAATCTTCAATATTTTTACGTTATTTATTTTAAATCATTTTGCAGAACATATACTGACATATTCTAGTAAAATTTTCACACACTGACAGAACATATTCTTCTTTTATACCAGAAACAATGCCTTTGACAAAATAAAAACTCAACATGGCCAGTTTTGTAAAGTTTTTGTTTACAATTTGGTTTCTGTTCTGAAATTTAATAATAAACTTTTGAGCTTGTTATTATCGAGATGACTACGAGTAATCAGAAGCCAGAGAATCGGATATAAGATTTGCCAAATGGTATAGTGTCACCCAGTTACTGAGTTGTGGAGGTCAGATATGCAAGTGCTCCTTGTGAAATACTGGTGAAATCACCTGCATTCGGTTAGACATGAAACGGACCCAGACATACACAAATGCTAATATTTGATTTTAAAGACATTGTTTAACCGTGAACAGGCCATTAGTTACCCGCGCCGACAAAAGCGTCAGCGACATACTTTCGGTCAACGCGCCGGCTTTACCGGCACACCGTCAGCGCTAAGAAGTGACCTACTAAGATCTTCGCTTCATCAGCTCAATACACACACAGCACACATGTAAATAGGCATCAATGTGTATTGAACACAACATTTGTATATAATTAAATAAATTATTAAATTGGAGTCGAGTTTGATTCATCTCTTTACTTATACTGCGGGACACGTAAGTTGAACCAAAATGTATTATCGTTTTACTGAAATTAAACGATTTAAACCGAAATTAGTCTTTTCTTTATGATCTAACCGTTTACAAATTGTATATTGTAAACGGTTATTTAGTAGAAAAGGGATTTATTTTGGTTTAAAAGGTTTAATTTCAGTAAAACGATAATACATTTTGGTTCAACTTACGTGTCCCGCAGTATATTGTGGCCACGACACCCTTAACCTTCAACTATCCTGTAAGACTGTGGGATCGGCAGTGAGAAAACCATTTCTTGTGTACATTTCACGACATCCAATCCCCTATTCCCACTCAAATTCCGTCTGTTACCGTAGGTCTCCTTGTAACAGACTTCCCGCACGTAAAACCAACGTAACCTAAGTTTGGTGTGGTTTTTATGTCAGGTTAGGGCATTAGGATAACTAGGGTGCTAGGTAATTGTTATAGTACTAGGTTTGTAGTAGTCAGTGGGGTCTTAGGTGTCTCATGGGTACCAGGCTCAATTGTTGCAAACAGAGCCACATTGTACGCATTTGGAATTACGGCCGTACGAAGCTGTAAGTCCCGGTGCGTACACACATATTTAACAGTTGTTATTGGCTGATAGATTTTATTATTTATTATGCCTACAACTATGGAGTGGAATTCCCTACCGGATCCTGTATTTCCTGATAACTGCAACCTAGGAGTCTTTAAGTCGCGAGTGAATAGGTTTCTTTTAGGCAAGCGTGTTTCATCTTCAACATCATGACTTACCATCAGGCGAGATAGTAGACAAGCGCGAGCCTAAAAAAAAACAAGTAAAAATATTAATTAAAAATATTTTTCAAAAAAAGTATTTTTCGTATTATATTCAGCAAATCCATTCATTCGATACCCATGTCATGGTAGTGCACAAAATATAACTAGACCGCCATCTTGGGCCATGCGCCATATTGGATTTAGAATGACGTCACTTAGCTAACCATGCATTGTCATCCAAACTAAACGTGTATACAAATTTTTTTATTTTGTAATCAGTGGAGGATAACTGCTTTAAAATTCAGTTGCAAGATTTGACTCGAATCCACATACATACATACATTGCAAGTTAAATAAAAGCTTGTAAAAATTGTCACTTTGTCTACGCCCTCATGTTTCCTAACTTTAACCGGTGGTAGCAGTGAGATTCGAGTCAGTTCAGAGAATCAGAGAGAAACTAAGTCGTTATTAAGTTACATTTCAACACTTAGTCATAGTTTATGCCCAGGAGACTGGAATGTGACAGAGGAGAGTGGCAGGTTACTAAGAAATTCTGTAAATGTTATACTGAAAACTTTAAGGGCGGCGATGTTTCTTACTGCTATGCTGATGCTCGATTGTGTCCGAAATTATCAGTAGTCGTTGAACCATGTCTTCTTCTTTACTATATTTATGACAATATAAAAAGTTCGATGAAGTTTCTCATTTTACATGCCGCGATAACTTTGTAAGTATAAATTGAAAAAGGTAATTATATATATCTGTCTGCCTAGCCTTTTCCCAACTATGTTGGGGTCGGCTTCCAGTCTAACCGGATTCAGCTGAGTACCAGTGTTTTACATGGAGCGACTGCCTAACTGACCTCCACAACCCAGTAGCTAGGTAACACGGTACCCCTTGGCTAGACTGGTATCAGATTCCAGGCTTCTGATTACCCGTAACGATTGTCAAAGATCTTCAAATGACAGCCGGGACTAACGGCTTAACGTGCTTTCCGAGACACGGAGGAAACTCGGTATGTTGAAATGGTCACCCATCCACGGACCGACCTCGTCAAGCGTTGCTTAAACTTGATGATCAACCAGTGCGGCTGTTATTATTTAGCCACGAGCTCATCATTCTCCTAATTCATAATCCTAATTAATTATTATGTTACCCATACACTATAACAACGAGTATAATTCGTTATAAACATCAAGTTTAATTATTATAAGGCATTTCTATAGCTGTCATTGCATGTAGCAGAGATGAGAATGTAGAGATGGATGTGCGGAGTGAAGAGAATGGATAAAGTGAGAAATGAGTATATTAGAGGAAGTTTGAAAGTGGCGCTAGTGACAGAAAATTTGAAAGGAAATGAAAGTAACATGGGACAGTAAGGGCAGGAAGATGATGATTTTTTTTTGCTGTCAAGTCTGACTTCTTAGATAATAATCACAAGCTAGCAGTCATTTCTAAAAAGATAGTTAATTCCTCTGACTAGGATTACCTACTTCCGCACTATCTATTGTTGCATCTTTAGTGATTGTTAAAAATTATGGTCATGATGTTATTCCACAGCAAAAAAAAAAAAAAACAAATTCATTGAAGAAATTAACCACCGAAACAAGCCACAACATTTTTTCTAAAAAAAAAAACAAATAATAAAACGTAATCTCTGTAATATTTCGCTTCGTCTCATAAACGGGGAGCGACAGCGCGGATGACAACGATTCACACAATTACTGGAGATACTCGGCTGATATTATGTTTCATTGAGACTCCAAGTGTATTTACTTTCCTTTTATTGAGGAAAAAAAGGGATTTTCTGGTTGGAAATTTTAAGTTTATGGATTTGGATAAGAATCGTTGCGCCTTTTTACCTGACTGTAATGTGTTTATCAGTCTATGTATGTAAGTATGTATGTATGTTTGTTCCTATATGGCGTTCTAGAGACCAAACGCGTTGGCCGATTTTGATGATTCTTACGTCAATCGATTCTTCTTAACCCTGCGAGTGCCACTGGCTACATTAAAATTGCAAAACAGAATTTGTTTTCTTCCGTACCCATTTGTGGGTTATCAAAATGAAGGGTTTTAAGAGGTGATTACAAAAATATATAATACTGATATGTTTAAATGTACCTAAGTCTAAAAAAAATATATTTAAAAATAACAAAAAAAAACGACTGCTTAAAAAGCCAACTAAAAAGACGTAAACTAGAAAAAAATCATGCTGTGCAGTCGGAGGATATACGTGGTTTTGGTCAGCCAGCTCGCGCATATATATGTATCCTCCGACTATGTAGTTGGCTTTTAAAGCAGTCGGGTTTTTTATAATTTTTTTCGCCTTTTTCCGCCAATACAAGAGCTCAGTTAAATTTGTGCTTAGCTCGCATAGTTGTGGTAATTTTTTAAACTTATTAACATAGTTTGCGGTCCGCACTCAAGTTTGATATACTAGCATTTTTTGCCCCGTTTTTTACCCCGCAAGACCCGTTAAATCTTTTAAGATATTGTATAAGTAGTATTAGACACTTTAGAAGATTTCACTAGTGTCTTATGCTACTTTTATCCCTCTACTCTATCAGTTAAATATTTTTTTTGTAATCATATTAGAACTTCAGAGAATTACCCTTTACAAACAACCATCATTTTTTGGAGGGTAATGTATGTATTGTAGTAATGTGCTAACAGACTTGTCGTCATATGCTTTTTGTTGAGTTATCTTTTTTAAAAGTTTTTTTTTTTTTTTTTTTTAGATTTATGAATGTGTGTGAAGCAAAAGAAGTATGTAAGGATCGTAGCAGGTGGCGTTCTGTAGTTTCTGCCTACCCCCATGGGAAAAAGGCGTGAGTTTATGTATGTATTAATCTTGCAACTGAATTTTAAAGCAGTTATTCTCCACCAATTAAGATGAAATTTTAAATACACGTTTAGTTTGGATGACAATGCATGGTTAGCTAAGTGACGTCATTCTAAATCCAATATGGCGGATGGCTCAAGATGGCGGGCTAGTTATTTTTTATTTATCAAAGGTATAGGTTTTAGGTATCAAATGAAAGGGTTTGCTGAGAAGAAAACGAAAAAAGCTTGTTCTGAAAAAGTTTTTTTTATAGAATAATTTTTAGTTTTTTTTATCTCTGCCTGCAGTAGGAACTTTTGCAGTAGATATCGTGGATACGTTTGCCACATCAACTACCTCTCAGTTAGTCGACCTATTGTTGTTTTGCAGGTAAACCGGCACCCTCAACT
The DNA here is from genome assembly GCA_949775005.1 of Orthosia gothica. Classification (NCBI taxonomy): domain Eukaryota; kingdom Metazoa; phylum Arthropoda; class Insecta; order Lepidoptera; family Noctuidae; genus Orthosia; species Orthosia gothica. Next base: position 4,836,838 of record OX459035.1, on the reverse strand, counting down.
TGCGGCTAACGGAGAGCTGGCTACCGTATGTTTTCCTATTTCTTTCAAATGACGTTGGTTTCACTTGAATAACTTTAATACAGGGGGTTACTTGTCAAATAAAAATTTCAATTTATTTAGTTTAGGTTAATACGACTACTTATTTCTAGGCAACCCTGCAGCAATATATTCTATAATCAAGTTTCATTCATGAAAATTAAGTTTAATTAAAAACTCTGATTCCTGCCCATTTCCGCAGTCGGATCTTAGACAATTGCATTGTCATTGCACGTCACCAAATTTTTTATTAATAAAAACGAAGTTATACAAGTCCTGCCAAAAAAACGCACCCAATTTTACGGGCAAAATTTTTAATATTTTTCCAACGCGCTGTATGTTTTGTTGAACAAACTGACCCCTTTTTCAACTGTGTAACAAAAATACTGGAACAGTGTTATTCTTACGTCATAGCCAGGTATGGTTGTATTATCCGGGTTTGTAAATTATGATCTGTCATAAGCCGGACAAAGGGGTGTATTCTATTGTATTTCAGCCTTTTTGGATACAAAAGGGTGTAAAAATGTCTTTATTTTGTCTTTTGGATGGTTATTTTGGCAGTTATGAAGCTGTTTAAAAATAATAATGTTATGAAGACCGTCTTCTTTTTAACTTATTTAATATTGCCATGGTTATTTCTAGATATTAACATGTTGTTGTTATTATGTTGTGTTGTTGTGTACAATTTATATGACATGTAGCTCATGTCTTATCAAAATACTAGCAAGCTTCTGTCCACAGGTATAAAAAACTGGTCAAGTGCGAGTCGAACTCGTGCGCCGAGGGTTCCGTACCTACTCATTATACCGCCATAATAAAATTGGTATCATTTTTATTGGTGGCTAAGTTTGAAAGATATGGGCAAATTTAGTTTTTTTGCGAACACTTAATTATCAAAATTTACCTTAATTTTCATTTTTTGGTATTTTTTGGTATTATTCCTTTATTTGTGCTGTAAGACCTTACTTTTTGCCAAATTTCTTGATTCTAGGTCAACGGGAACTACCAATAGGTTTTCAACCCAAAACCTATAGGGTACTTTCGGCTGACCCAGAATTGTAAATTTTGGTTAAAAGCAAGGTCTTACAGCACAAGAAAAGGAAAAATCCGAAAAGTAAAAACAATTGAAAATTTTGGAAATTACAAGTTTTCGCGAAAATCTATATTCGTCCATATCTATTTATCGTGTTGACACAGGATCTTTATACCTAATAGGGACTATAGACCTCAGTATCTGATAGAAATTTCAACTTTGCTAGGTCCACCCGTTCCTGAGAAAATCAGTGGTGACACACGGACAGACAGACGGACAAGAGAGTGATCTTATAAGGGTTCCTTTTTTACCTTTAAAGATACGGAACCATAAAAAGTATCCTATCTCCTAATGTTCGAGGCTTAATTGATTAAGAAACAGCCAAATTACTAAGGTTCTACGTACAAGTTTAGCCTGTAGGATTATCCAGTCATGTAAGTACTAACTAAAATACTATAAAGCTCTACAAAAAAAATCGAAGTAGAAACTTTACTTTCATCTCAACTAGAATAGATAAAGTAGCTAAAAGGTCATAATGTGCACGTGTGTGTAAAGCCAGAAACAGTATTGCAATGCTCGACGCGATTTATCGATGCGTGCTCAACGAAGCGTCGTCGTGACGTGTTGCAAATGTGGTCAAATGTCACGCGCTGGCTCGTGTTGGCGTCGGGTTTTGTGAGTGTGTTTTGGGCTTAATTTTAATTAGTGTAGCGTGTTAGCGTGTAGGAATGTTTGTATAGCTTTACTGAACTGTAAGTTTATTTCCGTTTTTCATCTCAAAGTAATCAGATAACAGAAGGTAACACCGACATCATTTGTTTTCGAAATACTACCTTTTTCAGAATCAGAATCATTTATTGCCAATAATGTAGGTATACATAGATGGTAATTTTTTGTAGACAGTCCCGGTACATTTTGCTTTACGGCATGCAAAATTGTTCAGTTGTATGTAACAAATAAAAAAAACAGTTATTAATACAACAATATTAGAAAACATTCAGATCATTATGTTAATAAAATAATTAAATATAACAATAAGTAATCAAAACATTCTAGATTAAAAATAATAATGTCAACAAAATAGTTAATTAAATGCAATTAATTATAGTCAAATTCATTAGGCATAGAAAATAATCATGTTAAGAGGGGACTCTAGTGAGACTTTCTGCATACAAACACATTCTGCTGTTTTCTTCGTGGATAATGCCTCTAGAGCAATGATTTTTTTTCCATAAAATCTAGGTCTAATTAATACGTGCCTGTATCATTTCCTTTTTTCCAAAACATAATCACAAAAAGAAATATGACAATCCAAATATCCGATAAAAATGCCCGTTTTTACCGCCATGTTCAGAAGACTTTCAGACAAAATTTATAAGTTTTTAACAAAAAAGGAAATGATAGGAGCATAGATATACTTTTCCTCTAAATTTTGATATAAGAATTTTTAGATCAGACCAGTTTTCATGAAGTAAACAGCAGAATACGAAACGTCTTTTAGTCAAAGTTTTTGTAGGTAAAATCAGCCTGAGCTGCAGTTGTCCCTTTCGCACTTTACGGGGTGAGGTTGGAGGTGACGCGACGGCAATAGTTTCTTCAAATACCTATTTTTCAAATTCCTGTTGTCTAGAGTCCGCTCTTAACAAAATAATAAAATAAATGCAACAAATTGTATTAATAAATTAAGTACAGTCGTAAGCAAAAACATCGGAAAAAATAAATGTCAACAAAATAATTAAAACAAACAAGCGGGTACATTTTATCTGATAGTTTTGTCATTTAAAAATTCTATAATTGTATAGTAACACTTGTCTACTCGTAGTAACAGTTTTGTTAGCTGTTTTTTAAACATTTGGATAAGTAATATTTAAAGAAATAAATTAAATAATTATCTTTTTCACAGATTTTGTAAGACTCTTACCTACGTCGTGAAAAGTCAATTTACACATATTTAAAGGTATCCTTGATTTCTATTTTTGTTCCAAACTATACTTTTTCAAACAGTCAGATATTATCTTCTTCTACTATATAAAAATAAGTCGGGTTTCTTGCTGACGATATAACTCCAGAACGCACGAACCGATTTCCAAGGTTTTGCATTCGTTGGAAAGGTCTCGGGCTCCGTGAGGTTTATAGGTAGGGTAGGGTAGGGTAGGGTAGGGTAGTGTAGGGTCGGGTAGGGTAGGGTAGGGTAGGGTAGTGTAGGTAGGGTAGGGTAGATAAATGTTTGGTCTTTTTATGGCAAAACAAAGTTTACCGGGTCAGCTAGTTTCTTGTAAACGTAATAGTTGGTCAAGATTCATATGCATCAATTTCGCTATGCCATACAACAAAGTATATAAATGGTAAAGGCTAACTGGCAAAACATGTAAAATATTCACTGAAAATGTGCTTTATGTAAAACCTTTAATGTTATATTACCAACACCCTTTAAAAACCACATAAAAGTACCCGCACATAACCTTCCTGCTGACGTCATGACAACCCCGGACCACTACAATCGATACATAGATCAAATAGTAAGCGCGTGACATGGGTAACAAAACGGATCGCAGTAACGGGTACAAAAAGGGTCCGCAGGTTAGGGATGGCAATTGTTCGAATGATTTGTGAAAGTGTTTTGGGATGTATCACCTCACCTTTGTGGTTCTTTGGGATGTACAGTGTAAAAGGTTTTATGAGTAACATTGTTCAACATATCATATAACTATTTGTCACTTTGTCAATGTAAAATGTGTGGGTTTTACTTTTCTTGCAACTACTTACAATAACTAAACAAAAGCTGCAAGTGAGCCTGAAATGGGGCTGTTTCACCTACCCGGATATATTGCAGGTAATTTTGTAAAATATAAAAAGAAAGAAGGAAATAAAGAATGATTATTTGCGGCCCACAAAGGAGTAACGAGATTAGCAAAAACAAAGAAAAAAAAAACCTGTGCGAGACCAAACGCTAAATCCTTAAAAGATTAGGCAGAGCATTGCCATCAACCAAGGAAATGTCCAGGCTGGACACTGAGAAATTCCACATAGGCTAACCAAATAATACTCATACTTTGCGTGAATTAGGACTCAACAGTAATGCTTCGGACCACTAGACTAACTCAGGCAGATCACTAGAGCACCTCAGGCAGAACAAATATTCAGACAAAATCAGTACAAATTTACCCAGTAGATAGTGCCATTCGGTATTATCTCAGTATAAACACCTTACCTTTTCTTATAAACAAAAAAAAAGCATTTGATATTCCACAATGAAAATCAGAATCTTCGTAGTGACAGCCCTGAAAAATTGCTCGCACCTTCGAGCTTCGGTCCATCCCTAGAGTATCCAACGTTTACAAGATTACACGGTAAACATTTACCAATTTGATACTAAACATGGTTTATTTGAGGGTACACAATTCGATACATTTTCATTTCTGTTCAGCGGATTAGGAGGGTAGTTCTAACATCTAGTTTTGCATATGGTCGAGCGGCCATCTTTGAAATTGTTAGATGGTTGAGTTGCCATATTTGAGAAGGTATTAGGTGGTCAAGTGGCTGTCTATAATGGAGTCTTATTGAATGGTAATCCTGTTCTTGTTCATAAAATTTAAAGACTTTGTATAATTTACTTATGTGTAAATTTTCCTTCGCATGTACCAATGTTTTCAAATCCTCGGGATCTTTTTTTTTTATGTATTTTCCCCGATTACTCAAAAACGCGTCAACCGATTTGGAAAATACTTCTTTTGTTTGAAAGGGTATACTTCCCAGTTGGTCCCGTAGCCATCCGGTCAGGATCTAATGATGGGTTCTTGGAGAAATCTAGAGCACTCCTCAAATATTATAGGCATATAGCGATTTTGGTATTTTCATTAACAATGCAATCATTTGCACTCAGAAAGTATCATTTGGTGAAGTGGAACTTGTGAAGAACACCACAGATGGCCAATGAATCTCCTTAATGCTAAGTATGTCATGGGTATAAGATATCTCAAATACTTAAACGATTATGATGAAGCAAATACTTATAAATAAATAATACTGATGAAAATGGCACAATCGAACTGATCTGATGATGAAGCCGGCAGGTAGGCACTGGAACCTCGAAATAAAACAATGTGTCCTAGTAGTGTTTGGGCTTATTGGAATCGTCATGAGATGTACTTTGGCTATATATGATTTTTATGGCGATTGGAGGTTTTTATTTATCTCTTTTTAGTTTTTATAGGTACCTCCAATTGCCATAAAAATCATATATAGCCAAAGTACATCTTACGTTCTCATGGTTATATCTCGTGAACCCCACAAAATCAATGAAAAATATTTTCTAGTTATGAATATAACGTGGTTTTTCTACGAGATACAACCAAATTCATCAAGATACAACCATTTTTTCAAAGGGGCCCGAGTTCCCTTACAATATGGGCATTCTCCTTTAGCCTGACACCTATATTGTTCTATTACTCAGAGAAATCATGTTTAATACCCTCTTGGATTCCGCTCATGATTTAGGAGAAACGTTATGGTAAGTCGTACTTGAGGAGCTCGTGGCTAAATAATAACAGCCGCAATGGTCGATCATCAAGGTTAAGCAACGCTTGACGAGGTCGGTCCATGGACGGGTGACCATTTCAACATACCGAGTTTCCTCCGTGCTTCGGAAAGCACGTTAAGCTGTTGGTCCCGGCTGTCATTTGAAGATCTTTGACAGTCGTTACGAGTAGTCAGAAGCTTGAGACCTAACACCAGTCTTGCCAAGGGGTACCGTGTTACCCAGTTACTGGGTTGTGGAGGTCAGATAGGCAGTCGCTCCACGTAAAACACTGGTACTCAGCTGAATCAGGTAAGACAGGAACCCGACCCCAATATAGTTGGAAAAAGGCTAAGCAGATTGTCATGGTAATTCGTACTTATAACTCACTGAAATCAACTTGTTCAGGTTATTGTTATCACAAATCTTGTACGAGTATACTTATCTACCTACATCCAGCAATTATTGTTGTATCCAAGTAATAAAATGTACATTTCTCTTTGTTCTAGATGATGACGGAACTAATAGCAACATGAGATACTGAGGTCACCAAGATGACTGCAACTAAAGTAAGTACTTTTATTATATTCCTTATTTATTATATACTTTGTTGCACACTACAAAAACATACAGGACAAACATTTATAAAAACAAATTATTATAAAAACAAAATACCCGACTGCTATATGCTGCCGATAATATTTAATGTTTAAATTATATCTGGTACTTGTTTTTCTCTTTGCAGTTAATTCATTTTTAGCAGTCGTGTTTTTTTTGTTTTTATTGATTTGTTAAATATATTTCTGATTTTTTAATTTTATTAATGGACGAGTTCTCCAAATATGTTATATGGTAAAAGATAATTAATTTCCCTTAAAAGTTACGCTTATCTTGAAATTTTGCCGAAATAGGAACATAAAAGTGTTACAATGTATAATATATATTTTTAGCAAGGCCTAATTAGTAGCTTTCATTTGATACCCATATTGAAAGGATAATGAAAATAGTATATTATGCAACTAGTGTATAAAGGACGGATTTAAAGCGAGGGCCATAGATGAATCACGAGCAAGTGAAGGATTCTAACAACTGAGTCACGACCGTAGGGAGTGGGTGAGGTTTATGATGATTGAATCACGAGCATAGCGAGTGATTCAAGTGTTAGAATCCTTAGCGATGCAAGTGATTCATGGCCCCCGATATAAATCCGTTTTATTCAAGCGTTGCATACTATATTTTATACCATAACTACGAGAAAAAGAAAGATTTAAGCGAAAAGCACAAGGAATAATAACAAATAATTAAATGATTATTAATCTTCTAAATTTTACAAAAAAATTGAATCCCTTACCCCTGAGCTAGGTAACAGCGCCTGTTTTTCAGGGGCCAGTGACCACCTCCGTTACGTTACACAATAATTATAATGATTTAAACACCAATACAATTAATATAAAAAATACAATCCAAATAAGTATTCACTAAAGATCTTAGATTAAAATCAAAATCATTAATACACAATTCCAAATATAAACAAATTCAAAATTAAATCGATGAAGGAGTTTGAAAGTCGAATATTCTTTACACGGGGAGTTTGTATCTAGGATTTTTTGCGCAAGGAAGCGCAAGGAGGTTATATAGCATTGAAATGAAGGTCGAATATATTTTTTGCGCAAGGAGGCGCAAGGAGGTTATAAAGCATTGAGATGAAGGTCGAATATATTGGTGTGTTCCAAATTCAAACACCAAACAGTGATTAAAAGTGCTTTTTATTCACTGTTTTCAGTATATATCATATAATATATCAGGTATAAAAAATGTATCACCCCCATTTTTTAGGGGGTGCGCTATTTTTAAAAATGATATAGCCTATTTCACTTCCACAATTGAGAAGAATCCAACGACACCTCATCCGTCACGCCGTTTGGGCTGTAGAGCGTGCTATAGAAATTGACATACATACATACGCTCGAAAAACATTACCCTCCCGCAGTGGGGTAAAAAAAGTGTATAATGGGCGGTCTTATCACTCTAGGCAATCTCTTACAGACAACCTTAGGATGGACTGCACGAGAGGAGATGAATTTAGGGCTGTCAGAGTAGGTACCAAATATCATAAATAATATTACTTAGACATAATAAAATACATAAGATAATACTACACAAGTAAATTTTCACAATTTAAAAAACCCCCGACGCATTTATCTTGCGAAAACACCCCGATTCAAACAGTAAAATGCCCATAACTTTTGAACGGCTGAACCGATTTTATTCAAACATAGCTAAGAACACTCTCGACAAAATTGCCTTTCAAACATAAAAAAACTAAATCGAAATCGGTTCATCCGTTTAGGCACTATGATGCCACAGACAGACACACAGATACACAGATACACAGATACACAGCAACACACGTGAAACTTATAACACCCCTTCTTTTTCCGGCGGGGGTTAATAATATACAAATAAATATCGATCCAGACTTATCTAACGATGTCATAATTATATAGATCCGTTTAGTAGTTTAAAAGATATGAGCTAATAAGCGAGAATGGTTGTTAACTACCTTTAAATCGTTATAAATATATCCTTAACTATTCTTTCAAATTTAAAATGTTGAAACAAACCTAAAGATAATTTTTAAATACCTCTTCAACGATACCCCACTTGACATAGATCGCTGGTTTTTGTTTTTTTTTTCATTTTGACAGTATGACGTCTGGTGGTCGCTGTCGTGATTTTTGAGTTCTGTCATGTCTTCAGTTTCTCGCAAGATTAAGACGAATCGATTGACGTACGAATCATCAAAATCGGCCAACGTGATTGATCTCTAGAAAGCCACATAGGAACAACATATATACATACATATACTGATAAACACATTACCCTCCTTCGGCAGTCTGATAAAAAGGAGTAAGAGAATTGAAGAGCACATTATAAAGCAAAGAAAGTATGAGCGCATTCCGGCGAAGGCAAATAGGAAGCCATTTGAGCTTAATACGATATTCAGAAACGCGGTCATATTTGCGCAAGCCAAATATGAACCTGGTACAGAGATTTTGAAGACACTCAAGCTTGTCCAATTGGTCTTGTGTGAGATCTAGATAGCTGGCATCAGCATAGTCCAGGATAGGAAGAAGAAGAGATTGTGCAATTGCCATTTTATTGGTTATGGGAAGAAAATTACTAAGACGTTTTAGGGAGCCCGCAGATGCAAACAGTTTACGAATTATTTTCTGTAGTTGGTTAGTCAGTTATTTATTATGCTGTAGGTACTAACTATTACCAGTGGTGTCTCATCCCGTACAAAGAAACCGTGCTACTGTACTGATTATACTGATTATTTTTTGTACATCGATCGCGTTCGGTTCCGCTCCACGGATATAGATGGTGATCTATCTATAGCCGTGGAATGGAACCGAACGCGATCGATTTACAAAAAATAATCGGTATAATCAGATGAAAAACGCTAGTTACTTCGGCACGGTTTGTTTGTATGGGATGAGGCATCTTCTTTCTTTTCTTTTTTTCTTTTTTTTTTAAAAAAAACGTTGCCCCACTAGGAATTTCTTCCTGTATCGTGGGTGCGTTTACAAACATATAAACTCACATACACAACACCCAGAGCCGGAAAAACTATCTGTAGGTCATACAAATATTTGTGCCGTGCGGGAATCGAACCCGCGACACGCAGCGCAGCAGTCAATAGCTCAACCACTGCGCCAACCGTGCGCATCTGTATGCTAGTATTATATTATCTGTACTATTACTATCCGGTTTTTTTCCGTGGCTTCACTGCCGTGGTCTACCCACAGGGACCGCAAATTTTCAAAGATATTAAAGTAGCATAGCACTTGTAGTTGTGTTGACTTAAGTGGCAGTGGGCAGGGCACATTGCTCGCAAAACGGATGGCCGATGGGCAGAAAGGTTGAGGTGGAGACCGCAATCCGGAAGACGATGCGTTGGAAGGCCTCCCAGGTTTGCAGGGATCCGCTGGATGCGAGACGCACGGGATCGATCAATGTGGTGACGCTTGGGGAGGCCTATGTCCTGCAGTGGACGTTTTTCGGCTGAATGATGATGATGATGAGTAGTTGTAGTAGCATTTGGTTTAGCTTTCAGTGAAACAATTTGCGCACGGAACAGTATGTCAATATTTTTTCTTGTACACATTTTCATTCTGAAAATATGCACCATTGCTGCATTACTAGCAACGGGATCAAAGCCACTCGAAGAGGGTAGTACTAGTATTCGGAAAATTGAGCAAGTGCAAAGCAAGGTTCATATTCATAACAAACTTATTTAGTAAACTTAATACAAAGTACTATCATGCCCTTAGACCTATGTGATAGTCACTTTTTAAGGCCAAATATTATCTAATGCCTTTAAACGAGCAATTCTTGTATATATGTATTTATATAGTCTAAATCTCCGAAACGGCTCCAACGATTTTTAACCGACTTACCAAAAAGGAGGAGGTTCTATGTTCGACTTCTTGATTTTTCGTTCGTTCGATGTTTTTTTTTTTTTTTTTAATGTATTTTCACCGATATCGCCGCCAATTGTGGACCGATTTTGAAATTTTTTTTTGTTTGAAAGAACATGTTCCGAAATTGGTCCCATTTTAATTTGTTAAAGTTCTGATGAAGAACTTCGGAGATATACAACAGAACTCTTCAATAAATAACGGCAAATCATTCGGGATTGCTTCAATCGCATGTCTGTTTATTGTTTATACCATTTCATAACATAACATCACGCCAGTGATCTGAAAGGGGTACGCAGAACTCTAATTTCACCGGTTATGTTCAAGTTTCATGTTTTTCGGGTAATATGTTCTGGCGTAATAGGTACTTACTAAACAACTTGCCTATTAGGTAGGTAAAACTAAAAAGGGGAAAAACAAAAAAACTTTTTTGCAAAAAAATACTACCGACTTCCTAATGAAAAACTACAAAGTGAAAAATAACTTTATTTTTGGAAGTCGGTGTCCATATCGCAAATAATTGGTATCTACGAAAGACACCGACTTCCAAAAATAAAGTTATTTTTCACTTTGTAGTTTTTCATTTGGAAGTCGGTAGTATTTTTTTTAAAAAAAGTTTTTTATATTTAGTATGTAGGGGGATTCGGGGGCGATAAATCGATCTAACTAGGTTTAATTTTTAGAAAACGTCGTTTTCTCTATTTTCAACCGAGCCTAGCTCAGTCGCCCAGGTACTGCTATATTAATGCCCGCATTCTAAAACTGGTATAGGTAGGTATAACAGCAATTTTGAATTCGCCAATAAAATTGCAAACACCATGAATGTACAAAAAAAAGTAAAAAGAATTGGTGTATTAGAAAAGGGACGAAGCGAACACGTTTCTATTAAATTGGCTGTGTATTTTTGTTGCCATATTTGTCTACCTTTTCAGAGCAAATCGAATGGTATTATTTTGTCCTGCTGTTTTGTTTGTTTGGTCCGTAGAAAAAATGGAGAACTGCGTTGTATTTGTTTATAAATGTTTTTCTTTTTTTTAATATGGGTTTGCTCTTGACTCTAGTCATGGTCAGAGGTGACAGAGACAGGGTTGACGATGGAGTGAGCATACCCAGAAGAAGCCTGTTCACTCTACTTTGAAGAGATTCGGGTTGAATGCGTTCAGCAACACAGTCGCAGCTGCTACCCGCAAGGAATGATTATTTCCGCCAATATCCTTATACATTATAGCGTATGTGCTATTCTAATGTATAAGCTACACTACCTGGGCGACCAAGCTCTACTCGGATATTAAAAAAAACAAAGAAATTAATCCTTTTTAGCAAGATTTTAAAGCATTGTTATCCAAATCAGACTTGTATGCAAAATTTCCTCGTAATCGGTTATGAATAACTACTTTACAATGCAGTTGTAAGATTTGACCCGAACACACATACATACATACCAGGCCCCTCAGAAAGTATTGCGAAAAAAAGTTTTTATATATGGGAGACTGGCCAGTTATAATGTTTTTCGAAAATATGATTATTTATAAGTAAAAATAAGTAAGTTCCAATTTCAAAATTTCCCTCCACATTTTTTGCGAGTTAATTCAAAGTATTGTGTCTCACTGAAATATGGATCTGCGCCGGGAACATTTTAGAGCTATGATTTTATACGATTTCAAGTGTCGCCTGAAACCGGATGAATCGTACGATAGACTTCAAATGGCATTCATGGATGAAGGCCCTTCCAAGGCAACCGTGTATCGTTGGTATAACGAATTCAAGCGCGGTCGACCAACTTTGGGGGATGACGAAAGAAGCGGTCGCCCTTTGACGGCTGTTACCGAAGAAAACGTGCTAGCAGTGAAAAATTTAATCCAAGACAATAGGCGAATTACATATCAGGAGATTCAACACATATTGAAGATTGGATCGGGAAGCGTTCACGAGATTCTACACAGCCATCTTCGCGTGAGGAGGATAGTATCACGCTGGGTGCCGCACAACCTCACCGATGCTCAGAAGCAGGCCCGGGTGGAATGGTGCCGTGATATGCTTAACAAATTTGAAGCAGGCTCATCTCGGCGTGTTTACGACATCGTTACAGGTGATGAGTCCTGGATTTATCAATACGACCCAGAAACCAAGCGCCAGTCGACTGTTTGGGTGTTTCAAAATGAGCCAACGCCTACCAAAGTGAAGCGATCTAGAAGCGGGGGTAAGATTTTGATCGCTAGCTTTTTTAATTTGACTGGCCACTTGGTATCAATTCCCTTACGGGATCAAAGAAGCATTAATGCCGAATGGTATACTACCAAATGTTTGCCAGAAGTTTTCTCTGTTATAAGCAACAAGCGACCAAACACAGGGCTCCGCGGGCTACTGCTCCACCACGACAATGCACCTGCGCACACCGCACTCAAAACGAGGGACTTCCTGGACAGCACGCCAGTCAAACTCCTGGGTCACCCTCCTTACAGTCCTGATCTAGCACCGTGTGACTTCTTTTTATTCCCAAAAATAAAAAATCAGCTCAAAGGGATACAATTTTCGTCGCCGGAAGATGCGCTGGCTGCGTTCGAGCAGGCTGTAAACGAGGTGTCTGCGGCGGACTGGAAAAAGTGTTTTGAAAACTGGTTTAGGCGCATGAATCTTTGTATAGAGGCTGGTGGAAAGTACTTTGAAAAGATTTAATAAAAATATATGTACGTATAGAACAATTTTTTTTAGTTTCGCAAAACTTTCTGAGTGTCCCACGTACATTGCAAGTTAATAAAGTTTACTTAAGGCGCCTCCTTGACAAAAACGCCACGCTAGCTGTTTTTGTGCAGTTTTTAGGAGCTCGTATTTAAAAAGAAATATCAACTAATAAAAATACATTAAATTTCTACATAATATTGATTCCGAAATTTTAGTTTTTTTTTTTAACGAATTATACGTTTCACTAATCTCCTTCCAATAAAACCATAAAAATGAGAAATGATGACTGATAGCATGCATCTCCTCGTAAAGTGTTCATTAATTAATATTTGTACTAATTACTAGTCGATAGACAATTAAATAACGAACATTTTGTATGTTTTTTTTTTTTCAAAAGATCAAAATTCGATTTTATAAAGATTTTATTCTAAAATCTGGGCGTAGCTCTTGCGCCACCAGTGTGCCGCTAGGGCACTAGGAATGCTCACGGCGGTGTTTCGGTCCGGGTACGGGGTACTTAAGTGCTGCTTGAATTAAGGCCCAATTTCTTGATCCGTAGTTAACTCAAACAATGGTTTAATATGCTAACTAATAGTTTCAAATTTCGGTAAAACGCGTCGTTTATTGTCTTTCAAATGGTCCAATAATTAAATCTCCAACTTATCTGACCATTTGCAAGGCTAACAACTGAATAAAAATGGTGTTTTACCGAAATTAGCAAACATTGGTTAGCATATTTAACCATTGGTTGATCTAACTACGTATAAAAAACTGGGTCTAAATCATGTTTAAAGAAAAGGAACAAATATTGATCACTAAGTTTGCTCTCTACGTCCTGTCTTCCAAGAATAAAGTCCCTAGGGCCTTCACGTAGGGGTGGTCACGGCGCACAGTGTGTTCTGGTGCGCCGGTGATGGGGGGTACTCCGCAGAGGAGGGTCCGGTGACGGACAGCCGCGGCGGGTTCGCGGTGAGTGCTAACGCGTGCCCGTGTTCCCGCCATAAGCGGCACAGGAGGACACCGTGGAGTTTTAGCGGGTTAGAGTCCCACATAACTGCGCTATCTGAGCGCCACGCGAGTGTGGTGTGGGAGCGAGATAAAACATGGTGTGCCTTGTTTTGCGGGTATTACTTTTATGTTACGTCAAGAATTCTAGCAACACGTATTGGTTTTTGTCACATTATAATTTTGGGTGGTTTTTTTATCTTACTGTATTTATTTTATGTTCTTTGTATCTATTTTAACAAACACAACAGATTTGGTTTCCGTACGTCACGTCCTAGGCGACCACTAAAATTAGCGCCGTGCTGTGGGTCCCCACGGCACAGCATTATGCTGAGTGGAAGCCTTCTTGCCACAGTCACGACATGCATCTGCCTGACATATTCCTCACCCTATTTCTTTTATATTATAACAAAATGTAGATAGTATATGTAATTATTGTTTGATTTATTTCTCGTCTTTTCTAACATAATTTAAGTACTGCTAATACTATTTTTAAGGGTTTAGCATAAGTATGTTCTTATATTGTATGTATGTCGTTTTGTGACAAATAAACACTTTTTCTTTCTATCTCCCCGTGGTAGCGCAGTCTGCATGAGCATTTCTCAACGATAAAAAAGCCCCTTCAGAACGTCTCATTCTTTCGGCAATACGAATTGTCAAAAAGCCCAAAATAATAAATAAAATGCCACGTGACCAATCACAAACATTTCCAACTTTTAAAAACGTTAACTTTTAATTATCATTTTCCTCCGAAGTTTTTTTTTTTAACTGTAGGCTCGCGATTGACCACTATCTCGCCTGATGGTAAGCGATGATGTGATGAAGCACGCTTGCCTAGAAGTCACCTATTCACTCTTGACTTTAAGACCGTAGCTATCAGGAAACGAAGACTTCGGCAGGGAATTCCACTACTCAATTTGAAGTTGAGTGTTTGTCAAACTCTAATTTAGCGTGGGAACTTATCAAACTTTGGAATTCATTAAAGAAGGTTGTGACACGTTTTTAACTGAAAATACTCAATTCAGAAACCGATTAATCTAGAGTTCATGTCTTTCTTTACTGTGTCGTTAAGATTAACTTAGAAATAATATGAATTCAACCCACACAACGAAATTCCCAAAAACCAAGTCGCGAATCCAAATAAAACTAAATGCTGTAAACAGCAACACGTACGATAAAAACCCCGTAACACGAGCCATTTATTAAATTGTCACCATACCGGTATTTTTCCACATTTTCCGGGTACAAAATACCCATACCTATGTATTGTGGAGGAAAACCGAAACGAACGTCTTTCATCAAACGAGGGTGGGTGGGTATATCGAAAATATGACACCATTGGTAAAAAATATGGAAGTATATTTTTCTGATGTTTTTATTTACCTACTAGCAGCTACTAGCAGCTCGCGGGCCGGGTTGAGTATCCGGCCCGCGAGCCGCATGTGGCCCGCTGGACCTTTGTCATTGGCCCATCTGTATAGTTACTTGTTTGATGAATTCATCGATTTAAAAAACGACACCAATCTAGAAGTTATTGTTAAGGAAAAAAGGGAAAACAGGGAATATGTGGAATTTTGGAGTATTGTTTCCCAAAAATATAAACGCGTCCAAAGATGTGCCCAAATCCTACTAACATTCTTTTGGGTCTACGTATGTCTGTGAAATAGTAATTCTCAAAAATTATTTACACAAAGAACGTGGACAGAAACAAACTTACAGATTCTCATCTGGATGATGTAATAAGGATAGCATGTAGCGACAAGCCAGATCTTGATAAAACTTTGAAAAAGTGTTCACAGTATCAATAATCGCATTAAAACTTCTTTTTACCCGACTGCCGAAAGAGGGTAATGTGTTTATCAGTCTATGTAAGTATGTATGTATGTTTGTTTGTTCCAATATGACGTTCTAGAGACCAAACGCGTTGGCCGATTTTGATGATTCTTACGTCAATCGATTCGTTTTAACCCTGCGAGTGTCACTGGCTACATTAAAATTGCAAAATAGAAAAATGGCGGATTTTGGGCGCCATATCGTAGCGGCCCAAATTTTTTTCTTTCAAACCTATCGTGTGGCGTATCAAAATGAAGGGTTTTAAGAGGTGTTTACAAAATATATAATACTTATATGTTTCAACGTTCCTAATTCTAAAAAAAAGATAACGAAAAAGTTGCAAATAAAAAATATAAACAAAAAATTCGACTGCTTAAAAAGCCAACTAAAAAGACGTAAACTAGAAGAAAATTATGCTGTGCAGTCGGAGAATACATCTGGTTTTGGTCAGTCAGCTCGCGCATATGTATCCTCCGACTGCACAGCATGATTTTCTTCTAGTTTACGTCTTTTTAGTTGGCTTTTTAAGCAGTCGGGTTTTTTGTTTTTTTTTTTTTTCATTAATTAAGTGAATATATCGTTAAATTGTGATTACGTTTTAATTAAGACCTAAATAATTTTCTTTTGCGGCCCTCGACACCATGACTGAAACGTATTTATGGCCGCCATAAAAAAGGTTGAGTTTGACTAACTAGCAGAACATAGAATTATATGGAAACAGGAGTGGAAGGTATGGGACAATATTCACTCATCTGTCGTAATTAGCAAACACAATAGTTAAACAATGGCGTTACACCATACAGGTGTCGTGACAGTTATCCCGACTATTCCCCGAAGGAGTTTGCAGATGGTAAATGAATTTGCAAGAAGCAACTGACTCTTTGATCTCCACAACCATTAAAAAAACCGGTCAAGTGCGAGTCGGACTCGCGCACGAAGGGTTCCGTACCATTATCGCAAAAACTGCAAAAAATCACGTTTATTTTATGGGAGCCCCACTTAAATATTTATTTTATTCTGTTTTTAGTATTTTATTTTATTTTATTGTAATAGGAAAACAAACAGTATTAACAACTAACAAATTTAAAATCAGATTAACCATTAAGATTAAGTAATTTACTAAAAAGAGCAAGCCTGTTAGAGAAAAAAAAAATGAATTACAATGATAATATGTACTTTAAACTATAACATACAATCACAATAATACCTCGTCTTGAGGTGCTATAAAAAACAGTTATTGAACCAATTCGAATCAATGTTTAGTATTTAGTATGTGTTGTTATAGCGGCAACAGAAATACATCACCTGTGAAAATTTCTACTGTTTAGCTATCACGGTTTATGAGATACAGCCTGGTGACAGACAGACAGATAGACGGACCGTGGAGTCTTAGTAATAGCGTCCCGTTTTTAACCTTTGGGTACAGAACCCAAAAACTAGATTTTATTTTTTCGCAAATCCTTGAAGGCAAACAACAAAGTTTTCAAGACCAACAAAAGAAAACATGTTATCTGTAAACCTGTCCATACTCCATACCTACTAATTACAAATTCGGAAGTAGTTTTCACGTCTAAGCCGCTATCCAATTTTTATAATTGTATATATTTTAATACAATATATTTTTAATATAAAATATATCATAGAACCACATAGTCTAGGTCTTGGAGAGCTATCCTATATTACAGTTTTATCAACATACCACACTTGCGAAGTTGAGACCAGAAGTTACCAGGAACTAGGAGTTTCATATTTAATCAGTGCGAAAATCGAATTCGCAAAGGAGTCATATTCTCAGAAGCTTACGCTTCAAATATCCCATTTCATTTCATTACTATGCTCTAAGACGCCATCTCGATCCCAGCCTCAAGGTCTCAAGGCTTTCAAAGATCGTTTATTATCTCATCCTATAAATAAATATGTACGTCCTTCACGAGTCCTTCCGAAGGTTCCCGAAGGTTCCCGAAGGATCCCGAAGAGGAGACCTTGATCGCTGTTTAGAACAACTTTTATCGCGGGATGAAATATAAACAGTCCATTTGTTGGTCCTTAGAATAAAAAAACTTTTTTGCAAAAAAATACTACCGACTTCCAAATAAAAAACTACAAAATGAAAAATAACTTTATTTTAGGAAGTCGGTGTCTTTCTTTATGCCCATTTTTTTGCGATATGGACACCGACTTCCAAAAATAAAGTTATTTTTCACTTTGTAGTTTTTTATTTGGAAGTCGGTAGTATTTTTTTGCAAAAAAGTTTTTTTATTTTTCTCTTTTTAGTTGTACTCTCCTAAAATAGGCAAGTTGTTTAGTAAGGTACCTAAAACGCCAGAATAGATTACCCGAATAACATGAAACTTGAACATAACCGGTGAAATGAGAGATCTGCGTATCCCTTTATAGGCGCCCTGTATAACTGGCGTGATGTTATGTTATGAAATGGTATATGCAATAAACAGACATGCGATTGCAGCAATCCCGAATGATTTGCCGTTATAATGGGACCAATTTCGAAACATACTCTATCAAACAAAAAAAGAATTTTCAAAATCGGTCCACAATTGACGACGATATCGATGAACATACATAAAAAAAAAAACATACAAGAAGTCGAACATAGAACCTCCTCCTTTTTGGTAAGTCAGTTAATAATTAATAGAGGTAGTCAAGTTTATGTCAAACTAGCTTTTTGCCTCAGTTTTGCTCCCGTTGACTGTCTTACTGGCACCTTGCATTTTTAACCGACGAAAAAAGAGGTTCTAAATTCAACATGTATTTTTTTTATGTATGACCATGCGTGGTCTGCGACTTTTTAGATTCTGGGCTACTCAACTTCTAAAGCGCGTTTTCATGAATTCAAGAGATCGCGTTGAAGAGTGTCGGAGCCGCAAAGGACGGTATTTGAACAATGTTATTTTCAAAAAGTAATTTTCCCATGTCTTCTGTTTCTGATTTTGAAATGTAACGTGTCTATTTAAATATACTAGCAATCCGCACGCGACTTCGTTCTCGTGATTTCGTATTTTATCTTACAGATGACTTTCTTATGTCGTTGGAGGATCTCGTGGCTAAGTAATAACAGCCACACTGGTCGATCATCAAGGTTAAGCAACGCTTGACGAGGTCGGTCCGTGTATGGGTGACCATTTAAACATACCGAGTTTCCTCCGTGCCTCAGCAAGCACGTTAAGCCGTTGGTCCCGGCTGTCATTTGAAGATCTTTGACAATCGTTACGGGTAGTCAGATGCCTGAGATCTGACACCAGTCTAGCCAAGAGGTATCGTGTTACCCAGTTACTGGGTTGTGGAGGTCAGATAGGCAGTCGCTCCATGTAAAGCACTGGTACTCAGCTGAATCCGGTTAGATTGGAAGCCGACCCCAAAATAGTTAGGAAAAGGCTAGGCAGATTGAGATGACTTTCTTATGTGCAGTTAGTGAAGGCAACCAAAACTAAGCTATTTTTAAATTTATTAAAATGGGATATCGTAGATATCTAGGGTTAATTGGTTTGTGATGATTCTTTATTTGACTTAAAGTATAATAAATTGTAGGTTACTCCCCTAAAAACTTAATAACCCCTTTTTGCCCTGATGAGGCTCGGGTTGTTAAAAACAACCCAAATATGTTGTTCACTCTTTTTTTCTCCATTTTATTTTTTGTTTATGTTAATCTGATTGCGCAGTAAGATTCCTTAAAAAAAACTTAAACATTCCTTAACCTTATCTGGGGGCTAGTTTTAAAAATATTATTTTGTCATATTTATTATTTACTTTATCCCGCTGGAATTAGTTTTTTCATAAAAACAATTTTTTCCCTATTCCCTTAAAGGTTTTAGGAAATGCCGAAGTTTCCTTCATAATGCTCCCCTAGATCCATACATTAAAAACAAAACAATGTGCAGTAAGATTCTTAGCAAACTTTAACACCCGCGAAATCGTATTTTGGGGGTGGTTTCGAAAAACTTATAATGACAACCTTTATTGCTTACTTAGGTTGGTATTTATACCAGGCCCCTCAGAAAGTATTGCGAAAAAAAGTTTTTATATATGGGAGACTGGCCAGTTATAATGTTTTTCGAAAATATGATTATTTATAAGTAAAAATAAGTAAGTTCCAATTTCAAAATTTCCCTCCACATTTTTTGCGAGTTAATTCAAAGTATTGTGTCTCACTGAAATATGGATCTGCGCCGGGAACATTTTAGAGCTATGATTTTATACGATTTCAAGTGTCGCCTGAAACCGGATGAATCGTACGATAGACTTCAAATGGCATTCATGGATGAAGGCCCTTCCAAGGCAACCGTGTATCGTTGGTATAACGAATTCAAGCGCGGTCGACCAACTTTGGGGGATGACGAAAGAAGCGGTCGCCCTTTGACGGCTGTTACCGAAGAAAACGTGCTAGCAGTGAAAAATTTAATCCAAGACAATAGGCGAATTACATATCAGGAGATTCAACACATATTGAAGATTGGATCGGGAAGCGTTCACGAGATTCTACACAGCCATCTTCGCGTGAGGAGGATAGTATCACGCTGGGTGCCGCACAACCTCACCGATGCTCAGAAGCAGGCCCGGGTGGAATGGTGCCGTGATATGCTTAACAAATTTGAAGCAGGCTCGTCTCGGCGTGTTTACGACATCGTTACAGGTGATGAGTCCTGGATTTATCAATACGACCCAGAAACCAAGCGCCAGTCGACTGTTTGGGTGTTTCAAAATGAGCCAACGCCTACCAAAGTGAAGCGATCTAGAAGCGGGGGTAAGATTTTGATCGCTAGCTTTTTTAATTTGACTGGCCACTTGGTATCAATTCCCTTACGGGATCAAAGAAGCATTAATGCCGAATGGTATACTACCAAATGTTTGCCAGAAGTTTTCTCTGTTATAAGCAACAAGCGACCAAACACAGGGCTCCGCGGGCTACTGCTCCACCACGACAATGCACCTGCGCACACCGCACTCAAAACGAGGGACTTCCTGGACAGCACGCCAGTCAAACTCCTGGGTCACCCTCCTTACAGCCCTGATCTAGCACCGTGTGACTTCTTTTTATTCCCAAAAATAAAAAATCAGCTCAAAGGGATACAATTTTCGTCGCCGGAAGATGCGCTGGCTGCGTTCGAGCAGGCTGTAAACGAGGTGTCTGCGGCGGACTGGAAAAAGTGTTTTGAAAACTGGTTTAGGCGCATGAATCTTTGTATAGAGGCTGGTGGAAAGTACTTTGAAAAGATTTAATAAAAATATATGTACGTATAGAACAATTTTTTTTAGTTTCGCAAAACTTTCTGAGTGTCCCACGTACACACGTATTACGTTCCACGTATTTATGACAATTTTTTCAAGTTTATTAACCCAAGAACTAAGATTCTTCAAAAAAACTTTAACACCCCCTAAATCGTCTTCTCTTTGGGGTAGTTTCGAAAAACTAATAATAACAATCTTTATTGTTTATTTAGTTTAGTATTTGTGCCAAGTTTCAAGTTTATTAACCCAAGAAAAAAGGTTCTTCCATACAAACATTAAAAACTCCCTAAATCGTCTTTTAGGGGTAGTTTCGAAAAACCAATAATGTCAACCTTTATTATTCACTTAAATTACTATTTGTGCCAAGTTTCAAGAATATTAGCCAAAGGCATAGAGCAACACGGACCACCGGCGGACCGGAGGGGAGTAGCCATAGCGTTTTTGCCCGATACAAAACTGTCTGTAATTTTTTGCGGGGGGAAATCTGCTCTACCCACACTTTCCCAAATTCTCACACAAAAATAATCGTCTGTTACTACGACACTCACACATAAAAATTAAAAAAATACACTAACAATTTCACACACACATTGATACATTCTGTGTCTTAACAGTATAATGAGATGACGCAACTACACTGACAAGTTGCTTACAGCCGTGGTTGTGACTACTGTCGATACGCATTATCGATAAATTCAAGAACTCGGTTCAGGTTATAAGGTTTAAAAAGTGATACAAAGGTAGATATTGTTACAAAGATTGACTTTATTTATTATGTACCACAATAATTATCATCTAACAAACATACTTACCCCCAGTTTCCCAGCTCAAAATTATATATAATGTGACACATTGTCAAGCACGCGTTATCTGCTGTGATTGGTTGAATGAAATTTCAACAGCCAATCACAGCAGATAACGCGTGCTTGACAATTTGTCACATTAATTCTCCGATAATTTTCAGCTGGGAAACCGGGGGTTAGTGTTCTTAAACTTATCCATTTTAAAAACCAGTGATAGTTGTGTCTATCACTGGTTTTTAAAATGGATAAGTTTTGTATAAAATGACGAATACATTTTTGTGGGTCTGCTTTTTTCATTAAGAATGAAATTCTTGTATCAGTATATTTTTCCATTATTAACCTTGCCAGTTCCAAATTATGATTTGTAAAATCATTTTTGTGTAAATGGTAACTGATAGAGGAAAACAATTCTTTGCCAATAAACTTTTTACACGATTCGATTGTGTCACGATTTCATGTGTGGTACAAGATCGTGTAGGTTTATTGTCTTCACTTAAATGTCGTCTTATTTCTTTTTCACAAATCCGGCATAAAAGTATTACCTCTATTGAAGCAAAAAGTAACTGTCCTCTGCTTTTTTGGTTTATTAAACTTTTTTCATCAATCGGCCCAAGCAAACCTTTGATGCACGTATTGCATTTATTTTTTTTTGATTTCGAGAAAATAACAAATCCAGCTATATACTCTAAAACTTTCTCGGCAAAAGGAGATAAAAAAGTTAGAGCTTCAATCTCGTCAATTATATCGTTAGTAAAATTGGTAAAATTTACTTCGTCAATAGCGTCATTGCTATTGTATTTTCGTACGGTTGAAGCATTATTTTTTTCCAGTGCAGATGTGCAATTCAGTATCGAATTTTTTCCTATGGAATGCAGTTCGTGCCGCTTCCAGTTTGTGTTAATTCTGTATTAAAAAGGATTTTTTTTATAAATGGCTTCAAACTGAGAGCTTGAGGGATTATCGCAATAACCACCATGACTTCTTACAATCGAAAAAAAGAGTTCGATGTGATCTTGACTTATCCTGTGGAGTGGCATATATTTCAGGCCATTTTGTTGGTTTTGTATTATATCTTGGAAGATAGACTTGGTAATCTCAATACAGATCAAAATGCCCAAAAAACCTGTGTATCGTGGAGAATCTAATAATTTAATTTTACGTGACTCCCCATTGCGTTTTTTTACATAGGCCGATAAGCTCAAAAAAAGCTTTTGAGCTTCATCCATTTTCCCTAGCTTTCTCAAAGTTTTCAGAGTTTAACGCAAAGAGATTTTGACGTGACCGAGAATCCAATATATCAAAAACGTCGTTTATCAGTGAAATAAACTTCGAAGTTGCAGTTGATCCTTTAAACTCCGGCAAATCCAATTCTTTTTCACAAAACACTAGTGCGTCAGCAACACTTGCGCTGAACAATTGTGCTGCAAGTCGAACATTCATTATCTTTGTTTTATAATAGATGTGATTTGCTTTCTAATAATTCTTCTTCCTGGATTTTATGTAATGCCTCCACAAATAACCATTGAATTTTATTTTCATTGTCATCGTAAAAACATTTGTAGTCACAAAAAGTGTTTCGAATTAATTTTAACATGTGACTCAGGTCTAAAAAAAAGTAAACTCGTTGCCCCGTTGTAGGATCTAATATGGTAGTTTGCAATGTATTTGCAACTAAGCAGCAACCCAGTTCTGTGGCCATCGCTAAATTTGCTTTTGCGCCGTCACACGTTAATGCTTTTATTTCCACTCCAGTTTCATGTACTAATTCAAAGGCTTTAGTTACAAGCTGAGCTTTTAACTTAGCACTTGTGCCTTTAACTAAAAAATATCCGATTGGGACTTGCCATGGAGTATTAATGCCTACTAATAGAAATACTAGGACATCTGTTGCTTCATCTGTATTATCTGTTAATAAATCAAAACCATAATCAACGTACCCGAATCGTCTATCACCATTTGGACTGTCGTGTGGTTGTGTCTTTATTTTCATTTCATCGAAAACCAAAGTACAGTAAATTTTACTATCTGGATTGGCATCGGCTTTATATTTTAAAGCCGCCAATGCTTCCTTGGTAAAACCGGGCCGTCCATTAATATGACTATACCATTTTGTTAAAGTGCGTGGAGCAGGTTAACAAGTCCCAAAAGTTTTACGAACATACTTGTAAGCTTTCGGGGAATAAAAGTTGAGAGTTAAAGCAAAACATCTCAGTTCTGGTGAATACTTAGCTCGTGAGAGCTTCCCACTTTTACATTTATTTAGTTGACGCTTAATAAGTTCTGTTTCTTCAACACCAATTTTTTTAAGGACCATCCTTTGTGCTTTATCTATCAAAGATTTTTCATCCAGACTCTGAAGAATTTCTTCTAAACCAGCAACCTTTTTTTTTTAAGAAAAGATTTTTAGCTTGGAGCTTTTTAATTTTTTTCTTCTGATAATCTAACTGTTGCTGCATTTTTCTTTTTCTTGGTGAAAGTGCAATAGTGGGCTTTGAAGTATATTTTTTAGATGTTTCTTTTGATTGAGCCTGATTCCTTTATTCTTGACTGGAGTGGGTGAACTTCAATAACACACAACACTGGATTGAAACTCAGAGTGTTTATTTGATTTAGTTACAGGCACTTTGAGTTTTCAAATGAACTTAAAGCTAAAACCACATCGTGTGGCTTGCTAGATCACAAAGCCTTCGTCGATCGCTGGAGAAGATCTACCCAGAAACTCCAGGATACTCTTTTTAAATATTTTTATAGATTACACAATCACTTTATGACAATTAACGTTACATGTTTATTAGGTTTTCAAACATCTTTCAAACAATTGAATAAATTACATTTATTCATCAGTATTATTTTTTACACACAGTCCGCGCGATGCGCGTTCTAAGTGGGCGGGACTTCCATATTGTTTTTGTTTAGACACTAATTACTTGGATAGTTGAATAATGCTAGCAAACAATACTTAAATGCTGCTCAGTTAATTATTTTAACATTAAACAACCCCAATACTCACAAATACAAAGTTGTTTGTAGATTATTATTGAAAATAGTCATCTAATAACAAAACTACCCAAGTTTCCGGTGATCTGACAATTTTACTAATTAGAAGGTTTCTCATTATTACATATCTGTGTAAAATAGTCTTATGACTTTTTAGTATTTAATCATTTACTCAAATTTGTTTAGTTATCGTATTTAATTATTAAATCTGGTTATTGGTCATATAAATTATAACATCCGCCATTGTTTGACAACTTAATAAGAATAACATAATCAAACACATTTACTTCGTCAAATGTAGAATAGTTAAAATGAGAACAAATCCAAAAGTCCTACAATAAGTGTTCCTGTTTTATTTAAACATCTCGTATTAATTAAACATTGAAATTAGCATAACAAATGATCTTCATTCGAACAGAATAATAACTGATACCACAGTGAGCCAATAGATGGCGCTGAACTCAAAACCCAACTTAAATAGACATTGACACTTAAAATGATTAATTAGGATAATAAATTAGCAAATTCACGCCTACGCGGCGACAGATACAATAATTATGCTGTTATCATCTTTCTATACAGTTTACTTAATTTGAATGGTAAAATTGTGGAAATTACTATTTGATGATGTAACTACTTATTTTAATCAAACCTCTTCATCTACAATAACGATTAAAATGAAACTCACATTTTGAGGAGTTGACGATGTACACGGAGATATCAACGAATCAGGAATAGTGAGAGTAGCACTAATGGCACCATAAGATGATAGTCTGTCATCTGGTAGAGTGAATGATTGTTGATGACTCTACAAAATTAGATTTAAAACTGTTAATTTTGAAGATAAGAAATCGCTTAATTTCACCACTATGACTAAGGTGAACTACATAAGGTGGACTGCACGCTCTTTTACCTTGTCCATGATATAAAAAAAAACTTACGGGACAAATACAGTGTGGTGTTAGAGTTGGTTTGGTGCCCTCGACTAATCTCCTTCTATTATTCGCCAACACATGAAAGTCAGAGGTCTTGAAATGATTTGAAGAAATGACACTATTTCTTGTAGGATGCCAGGTTATTCTATTGTTACAAAATTTCTTCCATGTTTCACTTAAAATTGGATCTTTAGGAAACCTGCATTAAATAAATTAAAACACATTATAGTTAAAGTTCACACTAAGTAATTTTAATAAAATGTGTTAATACGCGTAAGTATGGTATTATTTTTTATTTTACGCTATTTTATTATACAACTATTTATACTAAAATAAAGCAAACAATAAATCAATCAGAAAACTTAATTTCAAAAATGTATCTGTATGGCTAAAGACTCCTTTGCCTTTGCCATTTTTCTCGATAACTATCTACAAACAAACCGGTAACAACACTATCGCTCGGTGACAGTGACAACTCGGAAACAGACTTGGATCAGTTGCTCGACCGATCCGCATATTGTATGAGGGCGAGCGGCCTGTGTTGGTAAACAAATCCGAAACGTCACCGACCGATAATTTTGTAATTTTTATGTTTTATAGAAGTAAATAGTAATAATTTGATTAAAAAATACTTACATATGAAAGGTAACGCCATCTTTTTGTAAATTTGACGTGGCAGATCTCTTTTTGCAGCAAAAACAGAACAATTCGGCATTTTTTTTAGGACGTCGAATTAATCGCGCAACTAGATTTAGTCTACTGAGCAGTGCGGCTGCAACTAGTTTTATTGTACGCATAGGACCGCGTGGACTTGTACTTTGACAGAGGGGAACGTCTGCGTATGGCTACTCCCCTCCGGTCCGCCGGTGGTCCGTGTTGCTCTATGGCCAAAGGAATTAGATTTTACATACAAAATTTCAATCCCTTTTTACCCCCTTAGGGGTGGAATTCCAAAAATTATACGTCAAGCGGTTTTCGATATTTCGTGATGAGTTAGTGAGTGACCCCTCGCTTTTATATATTTAGGTGTGTTAATTTTATATGCATCTACAAAAGTTAGTTTTTTCTGTGACATCCAGTATAAAACAACTGCCTATCGTTTTACCCAGTAACAGGGTTGTGGAGGTCACTCCACAACCCTGTTACTGGGTAAAACGATTCTTCTTGGTAAGACTATTTATGGTTTTACGAACTCCTGGACGATATTTTTAACTCTATGGTTTCATCCCACGCAGGTTGAACTGGCTTGATCTATCACCGGTGTGTGGGCTGGCTGGCAACACGGTTCTATTTTTGAAACGTAATGGCAGTTAAAAATAGAATGGCGCGAAATTGTATTTTGATTGGGGTCGAAAATTTCTGTTACAGATAGAAATGGCAAAGGGTGTTTACAAAAACTAAAACTTGACGCAATATGAAACTAGAATAAGGCTCTAGACCGACGGACTGCATTTAAACTGCACTCCAACTGCAAATTGGCAGTTTGGATGCAGTTCCAAAGACAACTGCAAACCGACTGCAATGGACTCTTACTAACTGCAATCAAACTGCAAATTTGCAGTTGGAGTGCAGTTAAAATGCATTCCGTCTGTCTAGAGCCTTAAATTGTATATCTATACTTCTATACTTATAGTATTTTAACCGACTTACAAAAAAGGAGGAGGTTCTATGTTCGACTTCTTGTAAGTTTTTTTTTTTTTTTTATGTATGTTCACCGATATCTCCGTCAATTGTGGACCGATTTTGAAAATTCTTTTTTTGTTTGAAAGAGTATGTTTCGAAATTGGTCCAATTTTAATTTGGTGAACGTCTGATGTAGAACTTCGGAGATACACAACAGAACTCTTCAATAAATAACAGCAAAACTCTCGGGATTGCTGCAATCGCATGTCTGTTTGTTGTTTATACCATTTCATAACATAACATCACGCCAGTACGCTCTAAAGGGGTACGCAGATCTCTCATTTCAACGGTTATGTTCAAGTTTCATGTTATTCGGTTAATCTATTCTGGAGTTATAGGGACCTTAATAAACAACTTGCTATTAGGTAGGTAAAACTAAAAAGCGAAAAATAAAAAACATTTTTGCAAAAAAATACTACCGACTTCCAAATGAAAAACTACAAAGTGAAAAATAACTTAACTTTTGGAAGTCGGTGTCCATATCGCAAAAAAATGGTTTCTACGAAAGACACCGACTTCCAAAAGTTAAGTTATTTTTCACTTTGTAGTTTTTCATTTGGAAGTCGGTAGTATTTTTTTGCAAAAATGTTTTTTATTATATTTTTGTATGTAACGAATAAACTTAAAAACTACCGGACCGATTTCAACAGTCATTTTACCGTTGGGAAGCTACACTATCCCCGGGTGACATAGGCTACTTTTTATCCCAGTATTCCTACGGGAACTACGCGGGCGATACCGCGAGGCGTCCGCTAGTCGTTCATAATTTTGGATTCATGAATTCGTTGGGCAGTTGTTCTCTCTATATGTTTTCCTCTCTATAATAATTGCACACAAACAGATACTCGTACTATAATATAAAATAATAGAACAGTTAACGCACAAAGGCGAGCTTAACTCAAATTAGGTACTCTAACAGCAAACCTCAGTGCCATAGAGAGTGTTGCAAATGGGGCAGTATACCCAAGTGCACAAAAATAACTTATCGGCATCATTATCAGAATATAGCAGTCCACTGCTGGATATGGGCCTCTCCAATCGTACCACCATTGGTCTCGATTATCAGCAACTGTCATCTAGCTGCTACCAGCCACCCTGCGAAGATTGTCGCTCCACCTAGCCGGAGGACGTTCCACGTTACGTTTACCCATTCGTGATCGCCACTCGAGGAAACGTCTACCCCAACGGTCATCGGTTCTACGGCTAATATGGCTGGCCCATTGCCACTTCTCTGAGCTATTTCGACAACCGTGGTTCTCTGGCGGATCACCTCGTTTCGGATTTGATAACTCCAAAAGACTCCAAGCATAGCCCTTTCTATAGCTCGCTGAGCGACCTTAAGTTGATGGCCCAGCCGAACCGTGAGTGTCCAGGTCTCGGCCCCGTAAGCCATAAGTCAAAAATACCTTATAGGTAGTACTTAATATTTAAATAGTTACTGATATAAACTAAACAAATCTATGTTCAACAAACAATTGATTGAATTAGAGATTTATATCAGAATTCCTTAACGATACGTTTTGCTAGATTCCAGTTTAAACTGGAAGTTAATAGAAAATATACTCCTATATTTATAAGTAGGGCGTAGGCTAGCCAGATTTTGATGAATATTAATACAATGGGTAATGTCTGCATTAGACTTAAAGACAGCTCAAAGATGATTTTCGTTAAAGAATAAGGTATCCCTTTCAACTCCAAATGCCCCGAAAATAGGATTACCAATTACCTACCAAAATAAAAGATCAAAAGGTACAATCAAAGAGAACGAATCAAAACGTAAAGGCTGTCAAAAGCTCACAGCACACTTGATCCGTAAAAAAAACGAAGATTTCTTTTTTTAAAAAGCAAAGGAATTACATCTTTGACGTGGAACCTTAAATATTTATTTGAGACTTGAGATCAAACCTTTTTTCTTCCGTGTTAAGGGTCAGCTTACAACGAAACGCGGAGCGAAGCGATGCGACGCTGCACCAGCTTTTTAAGATATTTATTTATTGGCCTATCTACAATTGTTACACTAATAATAATCTTATAATACAAGCGATAATATAAACTAGGTGTACAATATGATGCGATTGACACAGCATGCAAAAACAAAATTATAACAAAAGTTACAATAATAGTGCAGAAATAACACTCATTAACTGTGGTGTCCAGACATTAATACAGTAATAGTTATTTATGCTACAAGTGCGGAAGGTAGGTGATTTCCGATGAGTTGCACTTTTATTCACGAGCGAGCGAAGCGAGTGAGTGGATAAATCGACACAAGTCGGAAATCATCTTACGTACGTGTATCATACAACATTTTACTATGCATTGTGCGAGGAAATAAATAAGTAAATAAAATGAAATTAATAAAATGGCGGGCTTATTCAAGCGCGTTCAGCATATCCACAGATTAACTAATAGTTCCTCTGGCATATCTACTGCGACTGCGCATGTGCGAATAGCTGTCACATCGTAACGTAATAAGGCACGAGCAAAATATACGTTCTGCCAAACATATTTAATGAATATTTAAAATTAATTTATTGATCAAAATCTAAATCTAGAGTAATTAAAAACGCCTAAAATAAAGTATAAGTTTAATTTTATCTTTTATATGAATGATAATCTGTACATAACTAATTTTTAAAACTTTTCTCAAATAATAAAAGCTCTATGCGTCGGGCTGACGTTGGAGTAAAAAATTAAAAAAAGTACAGGAAAGTAAAAAGCACTAGTGAAAAAAAGTGCCACTTTCCGCACAGTTTGGCTGCTTGGAAAACCGCTCTTTTCGAGGACATGCATTGTAAAATAAATTTTATGTAGGTAGATATAAAACAAAAAACAGTATGGTGATTATTTATTTTTGGTGGACTTGGCGCTTGAATTTTTGAAATGATGTGCAACAAATACCAATTCCTTTATCTCAATTATTAAGAAACCTGCAAAGTCTGGAAATGGGGGAGTTGGATCCTTTTACAGTTTTGCGGAATGGGGGACGTAAAAGTATATCGTTATCGATACAATATCAACTATGTTGGGGTCTACATAGTCTTCAACGTAGCTTCTAGTCTAACCTGGCAATTCAGTGCCAGAATTTTACATGGAGCACGAGACCCCTGGGCAAGACTGATATCAGATTAAAGATTTTCTGTTTTCTGACTTGCCGTAAAAACTGTCAATCTACAAATGACAGCTATGACCAACAGCATGCTTTTCGAGGCATGGAGGTGTCTCGGTACGTAATCTATGGTCATCCATTCACCGGTCAACCTCTGCAAGCGTTGCAGAACCTTGTTGATCGAAATTTGCGGCACACAGACATAAATCTAACTAGACGACGTGTTTGTATGTACTTCGCGTGCCAAAAAACGGAGTAAAGTTACTATCAATGATCGTAATCTGAGCTTTTCATATAGTTTTATCAGCACCGGAAATCCACCGAAATCTAGAAAATGCATTTTTATGACGTATTGAGCTGTAAAGAATGTATAGAAAAAGTTGGCCGAGGCATTGGAAATGTTTTCTTTCATTGGTAAGTAAAATTGTTTTTAAATTGTTTGTGTAAAAGTGGCACGCTTGGTTTTCATACAGATGGAGAGACTTGTGTTATCTAGTTAGATTTATGTCTGTGTGTCAGGTATTATTTGGACACGAGCTCCTCAAACGCGAGTCTATTATATACTATCCATACTAATATTATAAATTCGAAAGTAACTCTGTGTGTCTGTTACCTTTTCACGCCTAAAGCATTGAATGGAATTCAGTGAAATTTGGCAAAGAAATAGATGGCATCCTGAGAATGGAGATGCGCTAATAAAAATATAAAAAAAACCGGCCAAGTGCGAGTCGGACTCGCGCACGAAGGGTTCCGTACTTGGTAAATTGCGGTTTACGATTTATGACGTATTAAAAAAAAAACTACTTACTAGATCTCTTTCAAACCAATTTTCGGTGAAAGTTTACATGGTAATGTACATCATGTATATTTTTTAGTTTTATCATTCTCTTATTTTAGAAGTTACAGGGGGGGGGACACACATTTGACCACTTTGGAAGTGTCTCTCGCGCAAACTATTCAGTTTAGAAAAAAAATATACTAGAAACCTCAATATCATTTTTGAAGACCTATCCATAGATACCACACACGCATGGGTTTGATGAAAATATTTTTTTTTAGTTTCAGTTTCAAGTATGGGAACTCTCAAAATTTATTGTTTTTTTCTATTTTTGTGTAAAAAGCTTAATGCGGTTCACAGAATACATCTACTTACCAAGTTTCAACAGTACAGTTCTTATAGTTTCGGTAAAAAGTGGCTGTGACATACGGACGGACAGACAGACAGACAGACAGACATGACGAATCTATAAGGGTTCCGTTTTTTGCCATTTGGCTGCGGAACCCTAAAAACATGTTGGTAGGTAGGGTAGGGTAGGATAGGAAGGTAGTCAGTTGACGAAAGCGAAGCCGCGGGCAACAGCTAGTAATAATATTATAAATGTGAATGTTTGGATAGATGTGTGTTTATGTATGTTTGTTACTCAATCACGGCAGAACGGATCTAGATGAAATTCGCCACAGAGATAGATAATAGTCTGGATTAGCACATAGGCTATCCGCTCTTTTTATCCAAGTATAATGTTCCCTTGGGATGATAAAAAAAAACTTTTCAATTGGCGAAACCACTGGAAAAAGGTAGTCTGTAATAATTAAGCCTTTTATGTGTATCGCAATTTTCACTTTTCACTTGGCGAAACCACTGGAAAAAGGTAGTCTGTAATAATTAAGCCTTTTATGTGTATCGCAATTTTCACTTTTCGCTTGGCGAAACCACTGGAAAAAGGTAGTCTGTAATAATTAAGCCTTTTATGTGTATCGCAATTTTCACTTTTCACTGGGCGAAACCACTGGAAAAAGGTTGTCTGTAATAATTAAGCCTTTTATGTGTATCACAATTTTCACTTTTCACTTGGCGAAACCACTGGAAAAAGGTTGTCTGTAATAATTAAGCCTTTTATGTGTATCGCAATTTTCACTTTTCACTTGGCGAAAACACTGGAAAAAGGTAGTCTGTAATAATTAAGCCTTTTATGTGTATCGCAATTTTCACTTTTCACTTGGCGAAAACACTGGAAAAAGGTAGTCTGTAATAATTAAGCCTTTTATGTGTATCGCAATTTTCACTTTTCTCTGGGCGAAACCACTGGAAAAAGGTAGTCTGTAATAACTAAGCCTTTTATGTGTATCGCAATTTTCACTTTTCACTTGGCGAAAACACTGGAAAAAGGTAGTCTGTAATAATTAAGCCTTTTATGTGTATCGCAATTTTCACTTTTCACTTGGCGAAAACACTGGAAAAAGGTAGTCTGTAATAATTAAGCCTTTTATGTGTATCGCAATTTTCACTTTTCACTTGGCGAAACCACTGGAAAAAGGTAGTCTGTAATAATTAAGCCTTTTATGTGTATCGCAATTTTCACTTTTCACTTGGCGAAAACACTGGAAAAAGGTAGTCTGTAATAATTTAGCCTTTTATGTGTATCGCAATTTTCACTTTTCACTTGGCGAAACCACTGGAAAAAGGTAGTCTGTAATAATTAAGCCTTTTATGTGTATCGCAATTTTCACTTTTCACTTGGCGAAAACACTGGAAAAAGGTAGTCTGTAATAATTAAGCCTTTTATGTGTATCGCAATTTTCACTTTTCACTTGGCGAAAACACTGGAAAAAGGTAGTCTGTAATAATTAAGCCTTTTATGTGTATCGCAATTTTCACTTTTCTCTGGGCGAAACCACTGGAAAAAGGTAGTCTGTAATAACTAAGCCTTTTATGTGTATCGCAATTTGAAAAAGTGCACGCAGCATCGCGTCGTGTCTCGGTGTGAGCTAGCCCTTAGAGGCTTTCCACACTCATCGGAGGGAAATCGCATTAAA